>CM053506.1:69308809-69640482 GCA_028627145.1 Eidolon dupreanum
CGCCCCCCCCCCCCCCCCCCCAGCCACCAGAGCTCTTTGCTGACTAGGGGTTTTCAGAGCCAGGCGCCAGCCCGCTGGTGGCTCTCTGCAGGTGTCAATTTATTCCAGAGATGAGGACACAGGAATCCTTACCATACACACCCAGTCATGCCCTCCCCCTCTTCAGGTCCTCTTAAGCTCCTATTCCTCCATCACCTGGAGGGGGCTTGGGACTGGCTCCCTCAAGATCTCTGCCCATGCCAGCCTGGGCTCTGCTTCCATAGTCTTGCCACCCCTCCCCCTTCCACTATCACAGTCTGTCTGCCTCGGTCACCCTTGTCCTTCTCTCTCGCAGTTTTTCTTCTTCTTTCCCTCCTACTGGAGCCCCGCTACCCCATCTCTCTCCTCTCCATAGCTCTCCCTCAGAGCATTTTTCCCAGCCTCTTCCAGCCAGCATCAGTTCTTGCTTTCAGTCTCTCGCCTTCAAGTCTTTTTTTCATCTCTCTCTTCTATATCTCCCTCTTTGGTATTTCTCATCTTTCTGTCTTCTTCAAATCCCTTCCCCAAATTTCTCCCTCAAGCCTCCTCTACTTCTCTCTCCCTCTCTCCTCTCTTCCTATCGCTGTCTCCCCCATTTTCTCTCCCCTGTTCTCTCCATCTCTGTCTGCCACATCTTGCTCCCCCCTCCTCCTTATCCTCTGCCTTGCTCTCTCCATTCCTGCCCAGGCATGGCTCCCCCAGCCTGGGAGAATTGAGGGACAGGGGCTCAGGCCGCAGGCCCCCCCTTCTTCCTGCAGTGGGGAAAATGGCTTGGCCGGGAAGGGGAGGAGGGGGAGGGGAAGATGGGAACACACGGGGTCTGTGGGCCCATTCAAAGGATCATTCATGGGCTGGAGAGAGGCAGAGACAAAGAGACCGAGACGCAGAGACACGGCGAGAGCATCCCTAGGCGGAGACACGCAGACAGAGCAGGCTGGGGGAAACCAGGCACAAGGAGAGAGATGGGGAGTGGGAGACCCTAATGGACCGCCACGCAGTCCCCTCCACCGGCCCGGTTTAGCTCCTACCTGGCTCAGCCCTGGGGCCGTGGTGCCTCCATCCAGGGCTCCGAGTAGGGGGCGAACCTGCTTCGGGAAGGGGGCGGCGGTCTCTGAGCCCCCGCGGTCCCGCAGGCCCAGCCCCCGCCCGCAGCGCCTCACCCGGCGGGGGAAGAGGATCGCCCCAGCCCCTGGGGGCGGGGCCGGGATCTGGTCGATCCCCGGGGAAAGGAGAGGTAGGAGATAGGGTCAAGAGGAACCCAACAACTGGGAACCCCGCAGTGGAGACGGCGGAGCCAGGTGGGGGCAGCGGGACAGGACTGGATTGGAGATCCACTGGCTCCGTGGGCCGGTTTCAAGGGACCAGAGGGCGGTACAAGCGGAGGATCCTAAGAGATCGAGGGCGGGAGGTGGAGTCCACGGCAATCCCCAGGAGCCCGGAGCCCAGGAGCGTAGGATCCGCGGTGCAGGGGCAGGGATCCAGCCGGAATCCTCGGGGAGGGGGAGGGATCTAGTCGATCCCGAGGGCGGGCAGGAGTGGGAGGTCCGGGGAGTCGGGCGGGGGGGGGGAGCCGGCACGGCTCCTAGGAGGTAAAGAGTGGGTAAGGGAGAGGCTTCGGGGAACGCTCAGCAGATGGGAGGCCCGGACTTCTGGCTCCGCGCGCCAGGGCCCGCCCGCCCCGCGTCCATCCCAGCCTGAGAGTGATGATCCGCCGGCGGAGCAGCCGCAGCAGCCCCGCGCGTCACCGTGCGGCCGCCTCCCCCGCCCCCTGCAGAGAGAGCGGCGCACACCCCTCGCTCGCACCCGCCTGCCCGCCCGCCCTCCGGAGTGTGGGGGGATTGGAGACGGTGAAAGAGGGCGGGAGTGGACAGACCGACGGATGGACGAAGCGGACTTGGACAGGGTGGAGACATTTCCCCCCCTTCCCATCTCCCACCCTCCAGGCTCGCGGTTAGTGGGGAGGGAAGGAGGGTGAACTATCAGAGGGCGGAGCATCATATGAAGAAGGCGGGGCCTTTGGACCTGGAGGAGGAGCCACATGGACAGCGGGCGGAGTTTAATGGCGATGGGTATCCGTGGGGCCGCCTCTTCTTGGGAGAGGTCTGGTTTAAAGCTGAAAAGGAGGAGCCTGTGGAGAAAGGGGCGGAACTTTACGTGGGGACCGGGATCTTTGGAAATTAGCCGGAGATGGGAGGGGAGTGTTAGAAGAGACGATCAACTTGGAAAGTGGGCCAATCCGTGACGCAAATCCTCTAATACCGCCCCATCAAGCCCGCCTCCCCACGGCTCTGCTCCTCCGCTCCTAATTGGTTCTGCTTTCTCCGCCCGCCAGACATCTTCGCCACTCAGCAGAGGTTTTGCAAAGGCGCAAGTACACGGGTTGAGGAACTGGACGCTGAAATGAACACAGCCCGGATTGGGCATCTGTGCACCTTATTTGCATGGAAGCTCAGGATTGGCTGGCCTCTTGGGAGGCCTGGGCGGTGTTTGCCCTGCGCGTGACTATCCATTACCATGGCTGGAATAGGGGCCACTTTTCGCCGCTTGGGCGCCTTGTCCGGAGCCGGGGCCTTAGCCTTGGCCTCCTACGGGGCACACGGTAGGGGGCTAGGGATGGAGCTGGGATTGTGGTTGGGGCGACATTTGAGGTCTGGTGCAGGGGCGGAGTCTATGGGAAGTGTCAGGGCTCCCATAGACCAGACAGCCCACGAAGCCCTAAACCTTTTAAAGTCGTTAGCCTGGGCCATTTGGTTCCCAGAACTGCCCATGCGTGCTTCTACCAGTCAGAAGCTTCCTGGGGGCGCCCTTTCTCTCCAGTGTTCTGTTGGGTCCTCCTGGGTGTTAGGGCGTTAGGACTAGTAACCTTTGCCTCTCCTTTCCACAGGCGCCAGGTTTCCGGATGCCTACGGGAAGGAGGTGAAGTAACTGTGCCTGCGGGTCTATGAGGGCACAAAGTCTGGAGTCCCTGGGGAAAGTAGGGGAGAGGCGGAGCGTGGCTCTTTGGAGCAACAAGGGCTGCAAGCTTGAGGCTTGGGTGCTTGAGGGAGACGCAAGCTGGAACTTCAGTTGAGGGTTGAACTTTTGTCCCATGGGATCCAAGCTCCTGCGTTCCTTAGGACGTCCCTCCATTTCTCGTTTTCTTACAGCTCTTTGACAAGGCCAACAAACACCACTTCTTACACAGCCTGGCCCTGTTGGGGGTGCCCCATTGCAGAAAGCCCCTCTGGGTAATCTTACCCCCTTGCCTAACCCTGACTAAGCCCCACCCACTCCTCGTTCTGCCCTTTTCTTACTAGCTTGTATTCTTTGTATCTCCTTCAGGCGGGCTTACTGCTAGTCTCTGGAACCACCTTATTCTGCACCAGCTTTTACTACCAGGCTCTGAATGGAGACCCTAGCGTCCAGACTTTGGCCCCTGTGGGAGGGAGCCTTCTGCTCTTGGGCTGGCTTGCCTTGGCTTTTTGAGCTTCCTTGTGTTTAATTTCTGGGTACTTTTTTGAGAGTTGGAGCCGAAAGGAGATTAAAAGAGAAAGACAAATAAGTCTTTGAGTCTTTGTTCATATAACTTATTGGAGGAGGAAGGGTAGGGATTGTCAACATCTGAACTCCCTCTCTTTAATCGGATTGAATCAGTGAGCTTTAGGTCTGGGAATTCTGTTCACTTCTAGTTAACTTGTCATAAAGTTCTTAAACTGGTGGGCATCAAAGTCATAAAGGATGCTTGAAATAATTCAGATTCTTAGTGAAGCCCTCTTTGAGGCCTGGGCATCTGTGTTCTAATAAGCTCATTTTGTGATTCTAATGCTCACTAGAATTTGAAGATTACTGTAGGGTAGTAGTTTTCAGCCCTGTCATTTCACAAATTTATTGAGCACTCATTCTAGAAGTCGGGGTTAAGGCAAGGCAGGACAGGAATGCCATTACAGTAGTCCTCCCTTATTTAGGGTTTTACTATCCACGATTTCATTTTGTGCAGTTTCAGTTACCTACAAGTAACTGTGATCCAGAAATACTAAATAGAAAATTCCAGAAATAAACAATTCATAAGTTTTAAATGGTGCGCTGTTCTGAGTAGTGTGATGAAATCTCGCTGTCCCACTCTGTCCTACCAGAATGTGAATCATCCCTTTGTCCAGCATTACCAGCCTATTTGTCACTTAGTAGCCATCTCAGTTATCAGATCGACTGTTGTGGTTTGGCAGTGCTTGTGTTCAAGTAACCCTTATTTTATTTAATAATGATCCCAAAGTGCAAGAGTAGTGATGCTGGCAATTTGGATATGTCAAAGAAAAGCTATAAAGTGCTCCATGTAAGTGAAAAGGTGAAAGTTCTTGACTTAATAAAGGAAAAAAAAAAAAAAAACATTTGCTGAGGTTGCAGAGATCTACATTGAGAATGAATCTTTTAATCCTCTATCCATGAAATTATGAAGAAGGAAGAATTTATGCTTGTTTTGCTGTTTTACCTCAGACTGCAAAAATTAAAGCTACAGTACATGATAAGTGCTTAGTTAAGATGGAAAAGGCATTAAATTTGTGGGTGGAAGACGTGAAAAGAAAACATGTTCTGATAGCAACCTGTCATGTCAGAAAGCATCGAGCCTGTATGAAGACTTCAGCAAGGGTATATGTGTATAGGAAAAAAACAGTATTTATAGAGTTCAGTATTATCTGTCATTTCAGGCATATACTGGGGTCTTGGAATGTATTCTCGGATACAGGGGGACTACTGTAGTTACAAAGTACTTTGGGGTCAAATCATGTATTAGGGGTCAGAAAATGCTTCACTGTGCTTGAGAAGATCCTAAAAAAACTGTTGTGTGAAAGAAACACAGTGAACAAAGAGACAAAGGTGGGGAATGGAGGAGTATGGGGCTAAACGAGTCTTCACTTTCTGAATTAAGCAGAAAAGGTGGCAAGGCAAGCTGGAGTGGCACCCATGGCATGTAGAGAACTGGAAGATATTTAAGGGACACTATTTAGTAAGCCAGTGCTCATCATGAATTGATCATGTGTCAGACATTACAAGGAAATTGAACTGTAAAGAAGACAGATGTCATCCTTTCCCTAATGGAGTTTTCCATCTAGTAGTAGAAGTGGACCTTAAACAACAAAACACAAATATACCATTGTGAGTTGTACTGTGCTTAAAGGAAAAGAACAGAGAGTCAGCAGAAACTGGGGCAGTGGAAGGTTTGCCCCTTTAGATGGAAAGACATTGCAGAGAAAGTTCACTTGAAGCTGGAATTAACCGTGCACAAAATGGGAAGGAAGTATATTCTAGACAGAAAGAATAGCTTGCAAAACAGGCCAAAAAGCAGTTCATAATCCTTGAAGCAGGAGAAAATTGGGTGAGTTAGAGGAAGCAAAACCAGTGTGGCTGACAGGTAGTGTGCATGATTAGGCAGTCCCAGACAGTCAGTGCAGGCCTCACAGATAGGCACTTGGAATTTATTTGTAATGCATCAATAAGTCATTGAAAGGTTTTTAAAATGAGAGTGCTAGGGTCTGATTTATATGTTTAAAAGATCTAAAGAACCAATCAGAGGAAGGCAAGGATGGCAACAAGGAGACCAGTCAGGAGGCCACTAAAGAGGTCCATGTGTGAGGTGATGATGGTAGCTTGCCTTAGGATGGAAGGGGTGGTGAAAGTCCAATTAATATATTTTGAAAGATAGTGCTGATAGGACTTACTGATAGATTGGACATAAGGGGTGAATGAGAAGGAGATTTCTGGCTTACATACCTGATTGGATTGTGGTGCTGTTATTCAGTTGAGAAAAACCGAAAGAGGGGCAGATTAGGGGAAGGTAGAAAAGAAGGTCAGTTTGGGATATGTTGCTTCCACAATGTCTGGGAGGCATCCAAGTGGAGGCACCAAACAGGTAGTTGGGGAGCTCAGGGAGGTATCTGAGCTCAAGAAAAAGGTCTGGACTCAAGTTTACTCTGCAACCCTCTCTGGTCAATCTTCCTTCACATCTCTTCCCCATAAATGCCCTTGGAAGGATCCCGTGAATCACTATGACCTCCTGGTTGCCAGATCCAATGGTTCATTTTCAATCTCATCTTCCTCATCCTCTCTGCAGCATTTGACACAGTTGGCCACATTGTCCTTGAAACATCATGTTGCTTTTATGACACCACTTGCCTGATTTTCCCTATTTCTATGGCTGCTTTGCCAGCTTCTCCTCTATGCAGTTTAAGTCAAGTTTCCAAATTTTAATTAGAACTCCTATGTATACATTTTTAAATTCCATCCTTTTTCATTTCTATTTTTGTGTATGTTTTTAAAGTGCATATCTGTATAGTATACTGGAGGTGCATACTTGATTTTTCTGAAGATGTGCATTCAAAAAAGTACAAACCATTTCTCTAAATGAGAGAATTTTTAGGTAATCTCATTTAGCCCCATATCTTTAATTATGATCTGCATACTTTTAAAATTCAGGATTTCTATTTTTCACCCTCATCCCTACTGAGCTCCAGACTCCTATAGCAGCTGCAGTATAGCAGAGTGTTCAGTGGAGACCTGAAGGAGTTAGGTGATGAAGAGAGAAAGGGGTGTGTTCCAGACCAAGGTAAGAGCTTTCAAGGCAGCCCTGAAGCAGAAAGAGCCCAGTACATTTGAGACCTGAAATAATTTCTGATGGCTGGCTTGAAGATCATGAGAAGGTCAGTAGTGAAAGATGTAAATAAATATGTGGAGGGTCTTGTGCTGAGGGGTTGGACTGTCTTCTGAGGACAATGGGGAGTCACTGAAGATTTATATCCAGGGAGGGGACATGATTTGAGAATTCAAATTAGAGAATTACAGTATTTCTTCATTTTAAAGATGAGTAAAATAAGGCCTCAGAGAGGACTTCTAGAGCAGCCCAGAATGACAGTGGCAGAGCCAGCACTGGATCCTCAGGCTCCTACCTCCCATTCCAGTGCACTTGATGCATTTCCATCCTCCATCTCAGACAATATGTGGTAGTAGGAAACCTCCAGGTAGAGAAGACCTTGGCATCTGGAATGGCCACCGTCCATGTAATGTGATCTCCAGTACATTAGCTTTGGTGCTACCAATGGGCCAGGCTCTTAGGGAACCAAAATAAATAAAGCTTGCTTGATAATTTGTCCCTATTACTACTGCACCTTGCATTCAGTCTTTTCAACAGTCTTGTAAGTTAGTGGAAAGTGAAGCTAAGAGGTGCAGTAACTTGTTCTGTATTGTATAGCTAGGACCTAGGTAAGCTGTGATTCAAACTTCTGTCCAATTCCCAGAGCTAAGTTCTTTCCTTCTTGTATATACCAATAAACTATTTCAGCAGTGGAGGCAGACCCTTTAAAACCCTTTAATTTGATACAGTGTGTTCAGTGTTACAAGTAGATGTTCAGGTGGGCTTGTTTGGCCTTTGGGGACTGGTAAGACATCTACCTGCTAGGTTTTCAGCATACATAGCTCACCAGAAAAAAGGGACAAGATCATACTGGTAACAAGGCAAGAGAGAGAATAGGAGTGCCTGGAGCTTAGGATGGAGTGGGCAGCAGGAAAAGACCAAACAGTAAGGGTAGAGCCCACACTGTGAAGGATGTCCTGGTTCAAGCCTGAGTTAACTTTGACTTCTCTTCTCCTCATAACCTATATCTAAGCCATCATCAAGTACTGTTGGCTCAAATACATAACTGGAATCTGACCATTTCTTACCACCTCCATTGCTACTATTCTGGCCCCTGGTGGAAAACACCATCAAATCTTACCTGGCTTTTTGTAAGAACTTCCTTCTCTGTGGTTGCATACCTACAGCCCACTGTGGATAAAGCAGGGGGAGAGACAGAGACGGAGAGACAGGTGTCCTAATACAGTAGTCCTCAGCCTTAGATGTACAGTAAAATCTGGGGAATTCTCAAAAAGTTCTTATGTCTGCACCTCACACCAGATATTCTAATTTAGTTGATATGAGGTGGGGGCCGTGCAGAGGTATTTTTCAAAGCACCCCAGCTGATACTCCACCCAGAGGAGTCCCTGAAACTCCACCTCCCCCAACCCATGCCCCACCCAAGCCATATCCAGGTGTATCCTTGGCGAATCTAGTGCTCCTTGCTTAACAGAGCAAGGACTCACACCGGTGGCAGCTGGCCTCGGTTTCTGGTGTGCTTTCTTGAGGCAACTATAAGCACAGCATCTGGAGATTGCTTGCTGAATCTTAACAGGTGGCCCCGGAGGGACACAGGTTGGGGTTAAACTTGACCTACAGCTGAACCCCTTTCAGGACTGTACCACTGGACACCTACTACACAAAGTCACACTAAGAAGACTGGGAGACTTAGGAGCTTTGCTTAGTTCATAGAAACACACAGAAAGGCAGCCAAAATGGGAAGACAAAGAAGCAGAAACCATATGAGAGAACAGAACAGAGATCCAGGAATAATGGAGTCAAGCAATCTAACAAATGCAGAGTTTAAAATACTGGTTATAAAGAATCTTAAAAGCAGCAAGGGAAAAGCAGTTAGTTACCTATAAGGGAGCACCCATAAGATTGGCAGCTGATTTCTCAAAAGAAATTATGCAGGACAGAAGGGTTTGGCACAAAATATTTGACATGATGAAAACCCAGGATCTACAACCAAGAATACTTTATCCAGCAAAGCTATAATTTAGAGTTGAAGGACAGATAAAAGAGTTTCTCAGACAAAAATAAGCTAAAGGAATTTATCAACACCAAGCCAGTATTACAGGAAATGTTGGAGGGACTTTTTTAAGAAGAAAAAAGAACATGTATTAAAAGCAGGAATAAAGAATGGTAATAACTACATTCCTATCAACAAGTACCTCGAATGGAAAAGAATTAAATGCTCCAACCAAAAGACAGAGTGGTTAAATGGGTAAGAAAACAAGACCCCTATATATGCTGCCTACAAGAAACTCACTTCAGATTAAAAGTCACACAGACTAAAAGGAAAGGGATGGAAAAAGATACTGCCTTGATGGACCTAGAGGGTATTGTGCTGAATGAAATGGGTTGGATAGAGAAAGACAAATATTGCATGATTTCACGTACATATGGAATCTAAAGAACAAAATAAACAACAAAAGCAGTAATAATTTCATAAATACAGAGTATATTTTGAGGGCTACTAGATGTGGGGTGGAGGATGGAAAAAAGGCAAAGGGATTAAGAGGTACAAATGGATAGTTGCAGAATAGACATGGAGATGTAGAGTATAGCATGGGGAAGATGTTTAATAATGTAATAAAAATATAAAAGGGAATAGGTATACTAAATTTAGTGGGGTGATTGCTTTGCCAGTTATGTGGATCTCTGATCACTAGGCTGTACAACTGAAACTGGTATATTATTGTATGCCAACTATAATTGAAAAAAAAATTGAATTATACAATGTAATTGTCTATATTTCAATAAAGCCAGGGGAAAAAAAAGTATGTAAATTGCTTTGCACAGTGACTGGCATAGTAAGTGCTTGATAAATGTAATCACAATTAAAAAAAAAATACACTCCCTAAATGATTCTAATTTGTGGCCAAAGTTGAAGACTACTGTTTCAGTATGTAAGTTTTGTCTCTTCTCTGCCCGAACCCTTCAACGCTTTCCATCTCAGAATATAATCCAATGGTCTACAAGGCCATATGTGATATGGCCTCCTGTGATCTCTGTTACCTTCCCCTTTCTCATTCCATTTTAGCCACACCAGCCTCCTTTTTGCTCATTGAACAAGTAAGGCATACTTCTGCCTCGGAGCCCTTGCCTTTATTCCCTTTGCTTGAAACACTTTTCACTTAGAAGTCTGTATGGCTGAATCCTTGACCTCCTTTAGATCTTTGCTAAATTATCACCTTCTTGGTGCTTTCCTAGTCCACTCCAAAATTACAACCCCTGCCCACCACTCTTTATCCTTCTTATTCTTCATAGCACTTGTCACCATCTGGCTTCTGATGTATTTTATTTACATTATCTGTCTTTTCTCCACTAGAATGTAAACCCCAGGATATCAGGAATTTTTGTCAATTTAACTGGTATATATTCCTATCACCTTAAATGCTGACATACAGTAGGTGCTCACTAAATTTCTGTTGAATAACTGAGTTTCTGGATGTTCATGTGTTTTAGTGGAAGCTGGTCCATGGTTTAAGCCATGTAGAATCTGAGGCACTTAGGGATACCAGGGGAGAGGTCAGGTACTTGGTCTACAGCAGGTGATGACTGAAGTTGTGGGAGCAGTTCAGCAGCCCAGAGGAACACAGACGTAGGGGCAAGGAGCTCCCCAAATCAAGCTTCTCCCCATGCTCATCTTCATAGGTTTCACCTCTACTGGCCTGGTCATGGAACAGGCACCTGGGGTCATCCTGGACTCCTCACTGCCATATCTCATTCCTCAGACAAGTTTTGTATTGTCTAAATACCTCCAAAATCTGCCATTTCTGTTTGTCTGCACTCCCCCAGACTACTGCCAACACAGCCCATCCTGGGTGCTTCCACTCTTGCTCTCTACATTGCAGTTTTAATGGTTTTTCTAAAACACAAATTTGACCTTCTCCCTTGGTCTTAAGATCTTTCAGTGGGTTCCATGCTGCCCTTGGGGCCAAATCCCAGCTCCCACAGACCTTCTGTGCATGTGCGCTGGACTCCCTCTCTAAACTCATCTCTTGCTACTCAGCCTATAGGTCCCCAAAGCACAGAACATCCTCACACCTAGAGCCTTTGCTCAGGACCCAAAAGGAGGGACTCCTTTTAGGGGAAGTCTTTCCTGCTGAATGCTCTGCCTCCTCTAGTCTCCCTGAACCTAACCCCACACTCACTAGTGACACTATTTGGCATCCTGTCACAATATGGGCGCGCCTGAAGGAGGTACTGTCATTTTAAGGTATCTGTGGTGGATCACTGCTGCATCAGAGAGAACAGAGATCGAGGTAGACCCAAGGAGGCAGAAAAAGCGCAAGGAGCCTGTCCTCGTGGCCAAGGAGTGTAAATGGTGTTCCGCTGCGTCAGCGAGGCCCGAACCGCCCTTGGGAGGAGGAGCCTTGGGTCGTGCGCCACGCCAGCTGCCCTCGCTTCCCATAAAGGGGCAATGAGCACTGTAAGCCCGCAGACCTGGCGGGGGTCGCAGGGTTAAGTCTCAGCCGACTGCCCTACCCTAGCGAGCTTCCTCTCCGGCCTTCTGCAGCGGAACGGAAGAGGCGGGGACGCCCACCACGCGAAAGAGGAGGCGGTCTACAGTACTCCGCAGGGCTGGAGAGCCAGCATCCTTTCTGCGCAAGCGTGCCGCCCAGGCCGGGAGGGGCGGGGCTTGGGCAGTTGAGGGGCGGGGCCACATCCTGGACCCACCTCCACTAGCTTGTGAGGCTCGGAGTGCTGGGCGCCTCGACTATTCTAAGGGCTTCAGGTGAGCAGGGGGCACAGAGGGGTCAGGAGACCTCGCTCGAGGTCGGGCCATCGGTCTGATCGCAGGTCCGTCTTTCCTGCCGTCTGCCAACAGCTACTCCGCGGAGAATGGGAGAACAAAGGGAGGGGCGGTTCTGGGGCCCCGGAGGGAATCCGGGGTCCCAGGTATTCCGCCCCGCCCGCTGACACTTTCGGTTTCTCCCCGAGTCAGAGGCGCCGCCCAAGAGACCCTGGGCCGGCGCCGGGCGCAGCTGCCCCTCCGCGTTTGCCTGTCCGTCTTTGTGTCTGTCTCAGTGTCTGTCTGGCTGTCTCCGAGCTTGCCTCTACCTTTAGAACTAAGCTTTCCGGACACCGACATCCCGCGAACCCTCGCCCCTTCCCCATGGCAGGTAAGTAAGCGAAATCCGAGGGTCTCCCTTATACCCTCACAGACTTGGGAACTGGGTGTCGAACGCATCCTCCGGGAATGTGCTCGGACTGGCTGGGTGGGGCCCCTCTCTTCCTATCAGGCAGCCACCGCCCTGCTCCCCTGCCCCTTCTTTCTCAGTCTCTTCCCACCACGTTTTCCCCGCAGCCTCGCGGCCCTCCGTGGGCTAAGAGGTAAGGAGATGAGGCCGCGGGTCCCTTTCTAATCTACCCCTGTCAACTCACAGGATACTTGCCTCCCAAAGGCTACGCGCCTTCGCCCCCACCTCCGTACCCTGTGACTGCTGGGTACTCAGAGCCGCCGCAGCATCCTGGGCCTGGACAGGCACCAGTGCCTGCCCACGTGCCCCCTGCTCCCGGCTTCGCTCTCTTCCCCTCGCCCAGCTCCGGGGCCGCGGGGCCTGCTACCCCCTTCCTGCCACTGCCTGTGGTGCCTTCTGGCCTCGAATTCCTGGTGCAGGTGAGTGGGAGCGAGGGAAGGAAGTGTGACGGGGAGACCAGGGCGTGCAGGCCAGCCAACTGAGGTGGGTGCGGTCCCTACTCTCTTTCCAGATTGATCAGATCTTGATTCACCAGAAGGCTGAGCGAGTGGAAAGTGAGTGGAAGGACGAGTAGATTGGGCCTCCTGACGGGGTCAGAGATAGTGGGCTCTTGAGCAAGGCTGGTGCCTGAGCCTCAGCGTGTCACCCCTTGGCAGCGCTCCTAGGCTGGGAGACAAGTAATCGGTATGAACTGCGCTCAGGAACGGGACAGCCCCTGGGTCAGGCTGCTGAGGAGAGCAACTGCTGCGCTCGTCTCTGCTGTGGTGCCCGCCGGCCCCTGCGTGTCCGCTTGGTGGACCCCAGGGACCGAGAGGTGCTGCGCCTGCTCCGCCCCCTCCACTGTGGCTGTGGCTGCTGCCCTTGTGGCCTCCAGGAGGTAGGCGGGGAGGGATGGGTCAGGGAAAGTTTCGGTTTGGGGGCAGGTGGGGCAGGCCTAGATGGGGAGGACCAAAGATGGAGCAGCACTGGGCATGACGTGTGGGAGTGAACAGGTGGGACTAGAGGCTAGTGAGTGGGGTGACAAGTGGTCTTGATGAAAAGGATCGGGTCTTGTGAGGGGAGATAGGTGATAGAGCTGGAGCAGTGAGAGCTTGGGCAAGGGTGCCCTGGCTAGCAGTGACCCTGTCTGCCTCCTACTCCAGATGGAAGTACAGGCTCCACCTGGCACCACCATTGGCCATGTGCTACAGACCTGGCATCCCTTCCTCCCCAAGTTCTCCATCCAGGATGCAGATCGCCATACAGTCCTGCGAGTGGTGGGGCCTTGCTGGACATGTAGCTGTGGCACAGACACCAACTTTGAGGTATCAGGAATAAGGAGAGATTCTTGGCAACTTCATAAATCAAGATGGCAGCTTCCATGAAGCAATATGGCCAACACTTAGGTCAAAACCCTGAGCTCATCAATCCAAATCCATTGCGACTCCTACCACATTTCCTGTGTTCCTCCATACAGAAGTAGGATGAACCCGTGGTCTTATAAAAGCATGACAAAGAAGGTTTTAACTTGAGGACCAATGCTAATTATTACCTGCAGCCCTGTGTTGGGGGAGGTGGAATATTTAAGACCAGGCTAGATTTAGGGTGAAGGATGATTATTGAATTTGCCATGGGCTGGACTCATGTGGCTGCTGTGCCACATTTGTAAGCTCAGGCCCTGGAGCAAGCACTAATTTGTCAGCATCCTGTGGCTTGCCCTGCCAACCTGAAAGTCTAAATGGCTCCTCCGTACTGGAATCCAGGTGATACTCTTCTCATCATGCATTCCTGTCACTAACCTGGAGCCTGGACAACCTAAATGGTGATAGTTTCAGGGTGAGGCCTAGGAAGCACCTTTGTTTTAAAGGACAGAGGCACTTTACAGACTCTTAAATTCATTAAAGGATAATTATCTGTGCAGATAAAGAAGAGACAACAGGTATAATCCATAGACTTTTCAAGGCATCTGATAAGGTATCCTGCCTAAGGTTACTTTTAAAAATTGAGTCACTTTAGTAGCTGGGGGGAGGTTCTGTGATAAGAACTGGTTGAGAAAGAGATTACTTGGTGACTTCTGAATGGGAATGTGTAGACTTAGGGGTTCTCATAGGACCAGTCTCCCTTTTACATAATTATGAATGCTCCATATTTGGGGCTTTACTTGGGACCATAGGGCTGACTGAGAGAGGCTTTGCTCAGCTTCAGACTGGTTTGTAGGAAGTACCCAGAGCTGTAGGACAGTAGGGGAAGGGGATGGGAAAGACCCAGAAGGAAATCACACTAGTTCTAGTCACTGGAGAATGAGCATAGGAAAAGAACCAAGGAGTCACTGTGCATTACCACCCACACTGGCTAGGCCCTAGAGAGGCCAATGAAAATCATGGTCCTCAGAGGCTACATACTGCTGCCCTCTTCCCCCAGTAGATCAGCTTAGATCACCTCTAGTTGAGGTTCACATGAAGCTCTGGACAAGGCCCTCCCTCCTTTACAGATGAAAGGGACCCCTTTGTGCAGACAGAGCCTTCTAGGAGCCTGGTTGGCTGGTAGGGTGCAGCCAGGATTTTAGCAGCTTCCCTTGTCCTCTTGGCCAAGTTTCATTTAAGGTACAAACTGTACCAAATGTGGGTGACATAGACTTTGGTAACCAAAACAAATCTAGCAACCAGCCATACGCTAAAGAGATTGGACTATATTGTGTCTATTTCTCCAACCACTGATGTTCAGTTGTCATGTATGGCCCTTCAAGAGCAACAGCAAGAGTCTGAATCCTGATTTTTGCTATATACTCACAGTGTGACGTAAGGTGACTCAGTTTCCCCAGATGTCAGTCACACAGAAAGTCAAGGCTATTGGGAGGATTCACTAAGTGTAAAGCCTACATAGTTCATACATGGTGACTGTGAGAGAGACTGGAGACAGGTAAGAGCAGTTGTACCCACCCTAGTTAGGTCCTTTCTTCCTCTCTCCTCCCTGACAGGTGAAGACTCCTGATGAGTCCCGCAGCGTGGGCCGCATCAGCAAGCAGTGGGGGGGACTGCTCCGAGAAGCCCTCACAGATTCAGATGACTTTGGCTTGCAATTCCCAATGGATCTGGACATGAAGATGAAGGCTGTACTGCTGGGAGCCACATTTCTCATTGTGAGTTGGCTGCCCCTCCTTTGTTCCTACTGGAGGCTTGTGCACTTCCTGGCCTCCTGATTGGAGAGGGTTAGAGACAGACTTTATGGGAGGTTACATTCCAGACCTGGGTTGTGATAGCTGAGCCAGGCTGGCCCAGTCAGATCTCGTTGACAGTGCCCTTCCCTCAGGACTACATGTTCTTCGAGAAGCGAGGAGGCGCTGGTCCCTCTGCCATCGCCAGTTAGAGGCGGCCTCAGGGTGAGGAGATCATCACCTCAACCAGAATTCAAGATAGTCACCTGCCTTGGCTTGGCCCCTCCTCAGAGGCAACCCCTTTCCCCCATGTACACTGCAGGGGACAGACAGGGGTGCCTGGGAGCCTGGGGGCCATGATGCCCATCCCTACTGTACTCCCCTGGCCTCCTTCACCTATGGCCCCCACAGAAGGGTATGTATAAGAACCCTTCCCCTGCTACCTCCCACTACTGCCTCCGACACAGGCATATTGGCTTTCAAACTTTCCCAACTCACTTCCTCCCACCTCCCCCAGGGTCTCTGCTCTGGATGAGGCCTTTGGAATCCAGGACTCTGGGGCTTTACAACTGAGCTGGGGTGGGTAAGAGTGAGCAGCCCCAAAGATGGCAGATATAGCCACCCTTCCCCGCATCAGCTTGGCCAGTTACTTCAGCCTCAGACCATGGCACTTGGAGGGGATTCCTATTTCCTCTAGGGCCTAGGTCCCAGTGCCAGCTCCTTTTCCCCCTTGGGCCCTGCCCAGAGCTGGTGCTTGCTGCAGCTTTCTGTGCCTTACTTAACCACCCCTCCCTTCCTTCTTTCTCTGTCCCTACAAAGGAGGCTGAATCTTTGTATGTTGTATTCATATAAACTTTGTAACTTTTTGGATATTAGAAGATGTATGTAGTGGGAGAGGGTAGTAGAAAGAGTCGGTGTGAGAAGAAACAAAGGGTAATATGACAGCTGGGCTGGGCAGGGGCTGGCCCATCTCATAATCCATGCTGCCAGGATCAAGTGTCCTTGCATCTAAGAAAGCAACGTTCATTACCCATGATGGCCCCAGCCCAAGCCAAAGTAGTTTGGGCCATGTGCCCCAAGCCAGTGTGGCTGCTTCCATCATCCAAGATAGCTGTCCCCACAGAGACCAGTGTGGTAGCTAACGGCAGTTCAGGATGGCTGTTCCCATGGTCCAGTATGGCCACTAGATCATTCTCTGTAAGAACAAAAGCTTCCTGTGGATATGATGTGTAGCAGCTCTGTTCCTTCAAGTCCTCTTGGTTGGAAATGTGGGCAGAATGGACTAGATCCTTCTATCATCCAGCCAAGGGGGCTCAAGCCCTCAGAGGCCAAGGGGCAGGGTAGGAGGAGATACTCTTTAGTGCTTGACCTAGGGCTCCTCCTGTACCTGCCTATAGTAGGCTCTCTTCAGTTGGGAAAGTCTGCCCTGTGAGGACCTTGTTCTAGTTCTGCTTAGTCCCACATGGTCAGGCCCTTGGTGCATGCTGGTGTTCATGCCCAAGGGAGCAGAGCTCAGGGCCGGGCCAAGACATAGCGACTGGCCGCTGAGAGGTCCCACTGGTAATGTTCCAAGATGCGCCGGCAGTCAGCTCTGGACCGGCTACTCAGGTGGAAGAGCTGGTCTACCTGTGGAAGCAGGAGAGAGAGTAACTGACTACCAGAGGGGAGGGGCAGGAGATGTGGGAACCCAAGAGAAGGGTCTGGTTTTACCTTGAGGTGCTGGATGGCAGAAACCACATCTCCCCCAGTGGCTCTTAGTGCCACCTGGCACTCTTGGTGGGTGACTCCATGCACGCTTAGCTCCACCTGCAGGGGACAAAGTCTCCCTTAGGCTCCTACCCCAACCTATAGACCCTTCTGGACAACAGGCCACTTCAGGGAAACCTCACCTCCATAACCCTCCTCTGCAACTCAGAGTCAGGCAAGAGGCCTCCAGAGTGGACGGTGGCTTTGCTGGCTCCAGGTGCACCCATGGGGTGATTATGCTGGGGTTCTCTTTTGGGCCAGGGATGCCGCTCCCTGGGAGGCTGGCTGGGCTGAGAAGAATTGGAAGCAAAGGGTGGGCAGGGTCGCAGGCCTGGAGGTCCCTGGGGTACAGCTCTGGCATGTCGAAGTTCAGGGGGGCTTGAATCACCCCCTGTGGGGCAGGGGCTCAGAGACAGAACAGATTCCAGACTCTTGGAAATGCCTGCACAGTTGAGAAAGAAACAACTTGAGAGGAAGCTCAGATGCTGGATCCTGCCTGCTTCCCATTCTCTATCTGTGCTGTCGTTAGGAGCAACAATAAGAGAGATGTGCAGAACAGACACACAGACCTAGGCAGCTGAAGACCAAAAGAACTAAGAGTTCAGGGGCTGCAGTGGGGAAGTATAGCTGGATTGTCAACAGGCAGAATGATGTAGGGGAAAGAAATTGTATGTGGGAAAATCATATATGCAAAGGCACAGATTTAGAGGAGGGGGCACAACTGGGAGGGCTGTTCTTGATCTCAGAGACCCTAGGGGCCCTGCCCCCAACCACACCCACCTTTTATTCTCTGCAGGGTCACATTCATTCTCTGACCCCGTGCTGGAGGTAGCTCCCGAAGCTTTACCTTTGCTCTGTCCCTGTTAAAGAGTGATCCAGTTCATTCTCTAACCGAGCCCTACCCCACATATCAATGTCCCTGCTCAAGGAATCTCTGGGGCTCCAGGACTGAATGAGACACAGAATGGAAGCTCCATCTGGAAGGCAGGTCCAGCCTCCCATCCAGCTTCACTCTGGCCCCTCCCTAAGCTTCCCTTCCAGAGTAGTTGCTGAACTTGGTTGGTTTCCCCAGCCCAGCTCTATCCCCCATTTCAGGTCCTCACCCATCTGTGCTTCCGCGGCAGTGTTGCTCTCCCCGGGCAGGGGAGCCTCTGTGGACTGGACGGGTGGCTGGTGAACCCCTCATGTCTGCCAGTGTCACTGCGGAAGCTGGGAAGCTGCCCACTTTGAATGTACGGCCATTCTGGCCCTTCCAGGTTGTAGAGCTGGGGCTGTGGGAAGAGGCACTGGTGAAGGGGATGAGAGCAAGTGGGGGCTGGGCTCCTGCTGCATTCAGGTCACAAGTTGTATGCCATGGAGCTACATCTGTCTGGAGGAAGGAAAGCCTGTTTCTCCCAAACACAAAAGGGTTCTATAGGCTGTGGTGGCTCCATCAGGGTGGCCAGGACTGTAGTGGAGCTTTCAGGGCCCAGTGGGGAGAGGAGGAAATGAAGTAGAGGATCAGGGTTCAAGGAGCTAGGGAGAAGCAGAAAAGGGACCAGGATCAGGCAGGTTGGGAGGTAGTCTTCTTCCTAGGGATGCATAGGAGACATGAGGCCCTCACCTGCCCTCGATGATAGTGATGAGATCACCAGGCTCCATCCTCAGAGTACCTGGCTCTGTGACATCCCTCACACAACGCCCCTCAGAAGGCCAAGCCTATAGAGATAGGAGGAAAGTATGGCTGGGCTTGTGGCCTGAGTCAGAAGGGTATCATGGGAGCAGGGAAGAAAGGAGATTCCTCTCTGTTTATACATCAACCAATCAAACCCACGCTAGGTGTGTCCTCTGTCCTGGGCCTGAAATGGGACTGTCCCTGTCCCCCAAGTGTAGTCCAGTGGGGGAGGCAGAGCTGGATTCCATGTTAAGCTGGATACAGCCCAGGGGTCAGGGAGCAACAAAGTGAGGCCTGTCTCTACCTAGAGAGATCAAGGGGAACGTCATCCTGTATGCTGCTTTTATTCCACACTCAGGCCCATCATGTCTGCCTTCCAAGCACCTCTAGAAATTTTCCATTTCTCTCCAGCCCCACTGTCTTGACCCTTATCCAGACCTCTTCATCTCACTTCTGATTGTATTACAGACATTGTCACCTATCTGGTCTTCCTATCTTTAGTATCATCCCTCTAATCCAGCAGTCCCCAACCTTTTTGGCACCAGGGACTGGTGCTCCTATAAGAATCTAATGCCTGATGATCTGAGGTGGAGCTGAGGTGGTGATGCTAGCGCTGGGGAGTGGCTGCAAATACAGATGAAGCTTCGCTTGCTCGCTGCTCACCTCCTGCTGTCAGCCCAGTTCCTAACAGGCCGCGGACAGGTACTGGTCCGCGGACCAGGGTTTGGGGACCCCTGCTCTAATCCATTCCTGTACCAAGCCAGAGTGATATGATATGTAAAGTAGGCTTGTAACTTCCCTAATCAAAACTCTTCCATGCCTCCCAGGTGCCCTCAGTAAAGACTAAACTCCTTTAATAGTAGAATATAGTGATTTAGGGAATAGCTCTAAAGTTAGACTGATTGGTTCAGATCCCAACACCTCTCAGTGTGACTTTAGGCAAGTCACTTAAACTGTCAATACCTTAACTGCCCCATCTTTAAAATCAAGAAAACAATGACCTCACTGGGTTGTTGTGGGGATTTAATGAGTGAACATGCATAAGGATACATGTAAGGCACTTAGTACAGTATCTTACACAGATCAAGCACTCTATATGTTAGCTCTGATTATCATGCCTTACAAATCCCTCCGTGGGGCAGCTCTGAACACCTTCTCTGCCTTAGTTGCTTGTACTCCCTCCTCCCATGCTGAACCTTTCCTCTGTCAAACACCCACTGCAACCTACTATGCTCCCCCTTCTCTGGCCCAGCCCCAGCCCCAGCCCCCAATCTTTTGGCCTGCATCTATGTAGCCCCAAGGTGCCTCCCCAGGGCTCTTAGCACCCTGCAGGAAGGGAATGAATCTGTTTTGTTCAGAACATGGTCCCATACCCCACCCCAGGAGTCAATATTTGTTAGTCTAGTGCATGGAACCCTGGGGAGAGAATGGAGGGAAGAGAGACTGAGTGTATTTGGGGAGGAAACGGTTCCCACCTCTTGGAGCAACTCCTCCAGGTAGGAGAAGCTAGGCCTGTCAGCAGGGTGGGGGGCCCAGCAGCGCAAGGCGAGGGTGTAGAGGGCCCTTGAACAGAGGGGAGGCCTAGGCAGCCGGGCCTGGTCTTTCTCCAGCCGCTGCAGGATGAGGTACGGCGGGACCCCGCACCAGGGCTCCTCGCCCCCGGAGAACATCTCCCATAGTGTCACCCCAAACATCCACACGTCTGACGCAGAAGAGAAGGCCCCCTGGCGCAGGCTCTCTGGAGCACACCTGCAGAAGTGGAGACAAAGGAGGCTGGATATCTGTCCCTCAGAACTCCCACCTGTCACTGAGCATGGCCCCTGTGTTCCTCCCATCATCCTCAAAAGTTCTCCTTTCCAAGCCCTTCCAGACCTGCTGACTCCTCTGGGCCCAGACTCCCTCAGAGGACCAGTTCCCTCCACACCGCCGTTAGCTCCTACCGCCCTCCAGAGCCGCACCCCCCACTAGCCCGCCGAGGCTTGGAGACCAACCCTCACGTTTCCGCCCCTCACCAGGCGTAGGGGATGGGGCGGGGCCCGCCCATGACGTAGCGGCCCTGGGCACCGCCCAGAGGCCGCACCAACCCGAAGTCGGCCACCTTGATCATGCGCGGTGAAGCTAGCAGCAGGTTGCGCGTAGCGAGGTCTCGGTGCACCAGCCCACGGGCCCCCAGGTACACCATGGCCCCCGCCAACTGCCGCAGGAAGAGGCAGAGCAGGGCCACGGGCAGCGGGGGTGTAGGGGCCGGCGCAGTCAGGCGCGCGTGCAGAGAGCCCAGCGGCGCCAGCTCCATCACCTGCGGAGGGAACAGCGCCTCGTGAAGAGTACTCTGGCCTCATGAAACTCAGGCTTCCCATCCTCCTGTCGCACTTCAGCCCCGGGACTGTCCCAGGAGCCAGTGTCTGAGTATGCTCACCATCCGCAGAGGCTGGCCCAGTATAAGCCCATGCAGACGCAGCAAGTGTGGGTGCTCCAAGTTCATCATGACGGCCACCTCTCGCAGAAAGTCCCCTAGCTCTGTGCCCACAGCGCCTTCGGAAGCTACCCGGAGAGACTTGACAGCCACTGAGACCTGGGGGTGGGGGAGGCACCATCAGGCACCCTAGGGAACAGCTATGCCAGGGCCAGAGCAGAGGGCAGCAGAACACAGAGGTGGCAGTTGGCTCAGGTAACCAGAATGAAGTAGGTTCCCTGGGTACTCACACTCTGGCCACTAGGCAGTGTCCACAGCCCTCGGTGCACCACACCAAAGCAGCCGGAGCCCAGCAGCTCCCCTCTGCACACAGCACCGTCTGGGATCAGACACTTGAGTCCCCCCTCTGGCTCAGGGAGGGACTGAGGACTGTCTGAGGATGGGGTGGTCTCCTGCTCAGGGGCAAAACCCCCAAGGATCTGCAACAAGGGTGGGAAATCAGGTGTGTGGAACCCTACATACCCCTCCCTGCCACTCAGCCCTCCCTATTTCCGAGCCTAAGCTGCCCTTTAAGCCTCTCATCCCTACCCCAAAACACGCACCTTGTAGACCCAGTTCTTAGGCTTGTGCACTGAACGATTCCTCTTCAGAGCCTCAGCTAGTCTGCGCTGGGCTGGGGAAGGCCAGAATTAGAGGGCTGGGGTTGTATGGGGGGGGTGTGGGGGAACATGATGCAAGGGATTTACAGGCAAGAAGAGGGCTGACAGGGGGAGGAGAGAAAGGGGGCTTGCAACTAACAGGTTGGGGAAAAAGAGACCAGGGCCTCACTCAGGGCAGGGGTTCCTCACCAGGCCGGCCCATGCCAATGCTGTCCAGGTCCTCAGGTCTTACAAACTCGAAGTGCTCTGGTCGAGTAACATTCAGCTCCTCAAGGATGGGTCGGTAAAACTGGGCCAGCTGGATGTCCCGGAGTAACCTCAGCAGCCACAGGGAGCCTGCCTCTGGGAGCATGTCTGGAGAAGGAACTCCTAAGGATGGCACCCTCTCCTCCAGACACATAGTCCAGGGTAGGCACCTGAGACCCTCAGACACCAGAGGAGTAGTTGCCAGTTCCACCCTCAACCCATTAGAAATACCCAGGTACAGAAGGAGAGATGAATTAGAGTCAGCCAGGTATCCTGCCACTCACACGCATAAAACCCAGGAAGAATGCTCCCAATACTCAAGACTGAGGTCCTCTACCCTCCTCACCACTGAGAAACCTACCCTCCTCATGCTCGAGATTTTAGCACTGAAGTCTTCAGGCATGTTGCCCTGCTCACTCTTGGGATATTATGGCACAGTGCTCCTATACCCCTAGGACACCCAGAGACACTGCCCTTTCAGACCTGAGCTCTGCACTGCAAACACTGCACACATTCACTCATACATCTGAGACACTTCATACACACGAGACATTTTGACCTACCACATACACACTAGAGATGCCCAGATGTGCTAACCATACCATATCTCAGACATGCAGGTACACATACACATATATGCACACACATGAAGGTACACTGCCTCCCACACCCAGATAGACTGCTATATACACACGTGTGCACGCACACAGACACACACATACACTCTGAGACCTACAGATATGTTACAAAAGATGCCAAAGACACCCAGATACATGTCCTCTCACATCTGAGATGTTCTAGTATGCTGCCATAAAACACCCAGGCTTACTGCCACATACCCTCTCACATACATATACTTGAGACAGGGCAGTTCACTACCTCCAAGATAACACCACCCCACACATCTGAGACACCAAGGTCCACATAAACACACAATATACAAGACATCAAGGTACAGTGTCCACAGATACCTGAGTTCTACAAACATACTGCCCCCCTCAGCCCAGAAACATTCAGGTCATTGCCTCTTCTACACATAAGACAATATTTGAAATTGGGTGTTTGTGATCTAAGCTCAGGTACTGCCTACAGAGGAATCTAGGCTCCCAGGTGCAGAGTCCCTTCCACAACCACCTGAGCTCAGCTCCAGGTATGGAGGACACCTGCCTGCACACCTGAGTCACTCAGTTTAACTTAGCTTCAAGCTAACTCCACCAACCTTCACAAAATAAAGCTCTAGGTGCTCTGGGTGCTGGCTACCAACACAAACAAACTCTTTCTTACGCACTACTGGATCCCCCCCACACACACACACACTTAGTTAAGCAGGAAGGAAGCAGAGGGCCCCAGGCTGGGCCCAGGTGTGAACCCGGAGAATGGCTAGGAATTGGGCACAAGCAGGGCCCGGGCAAGTATAAAGCCCTCGACTCTCAGAAACGGGGACCTATTGCAAGGTGAGAAGAAGAAAGCACAAGACGGGGGACAAGAGGAAATGCGGCCACAGAAGGGAAGGACCGGGAAGAGGGAAAGGACAGGGGAGAAGGACTGGCAGGAGAGGGGAAGGCAGGCAGGCAGGCTCCAAACACGCAGGCAGACCACCCAGAACACCGACAGCTGGCTCCTCTGCCAGCTCTGCCAACTGCAGCCTGGGGCTTCCCCTCCTTCCCAGGACCCTCACCTGGCGAAAGCGGAAGCAGCGGCTACAGGCCGCCCAGGCAGCCAAGACTAAATCCCTAGAAGGGCGGGACCTGAGGCCGCAGAGGGCGGGGACCTGGCAACTGGCCCTGGCTGGCCAGCCTCTGCGCCCCCAGTTCCCTAGTAGGACAAGGTGAGGATTGCGAGGGTGGTTGGTGGGTCCCTCCCCTCGCCAGGCCAGACCCTGAGCAACCTCCCTTCCCCTGTCCTGTGCACGCCCTCCTTCACCCCCTCTCTCCACCATTTCAGCCTCTTTCCAGCTTTCTCCAAAAAGCTTTTCACCCCTTCCCAGACTTTCTCCTCTGTGTCCTGTCTCCCTTATCCCAGCCCCTCTTGCCCAATCCTTCACGCTTTTCAACCAGAACCCCACCCCTTAAGTGAATAAGCACCTGATGGAGCTATCCTACACAGGCACTGGGAAGATAAGGCCAAACAGAACATAGGCCCTGGTCCCTAGTAGGGAGAGTTTCCTAACACTCTAAGGGAGGAAGGGCTGTCTTCCTGGGTGCTTTGGAATGGAGCCAGGGCAGAGAGGTGTTAATAGTGGTGCAGAAAGTCAGCCCCCAGCCCAGACAGAGTCCAAGATTGAAGCCATAGTTCTTTTCCTAGCTCTGGATTTAGAGGACCTTTTGGGGAGCTCCCCAGGGTGGAACATCTGAAAGGTCTTGTGTGTGTGTATTGGGGGTGGGGACAGAGCTTCTGAGTGGCTCCTCAGCCCCATTCCAGATTGGTACCTGGTCTTGGTGATCAAAAGCAGCACTCGATTCATGAAAGCACCCCTCTCTAGCACTAGCACTTCCTGACCTTATTCTGGTGTAATCCCCCTCCCCCAGTGTAGCCTTTGCTCTCCCCAGGGTCCTGTATGCTGCTACTTGGCCTATGGCTTCAGGAATACAGTCCAGGACCTTGATGAAGGCTTTGAGGAAGAGCATGCCCTCTCCCTTTCCCTCAGGGGTCCTAGGGACACCTAGGCCACCAGTCTTAGACATCTCATCTGTCTCCTTCTATCCCAAGGAAGAATGTGTGAGCCTAGCAGCTGCAATTCCCAGAGTCCTTAGGAGAGAAAAGCCCACCTCATCTTGGTAAACATGTGGGATCTTCCAGCATAGATGAGAAAATCCTAATAGTTCACAGTTCTGCCTGCATGGTTTTCTTGCCAATTCTCTTGCCCTCCAACCAGTCCAGCTCATCACACTGTAATTACTCCCTCCACATCTGTCGTCAGTGATTTACTGTGGGCTCCACAGTGTAGGGGTTGAGTCTGTCTTGTTTATCTTGTGTTCTTAGTACCTGGGACATTGTAGGCATATAATAGGTATAATGTATATTGTAAATAAGTATGTTTAGTCTAATTGTCATTCTTTTGTAGGTAATCTGTCTTTTCTCCCTGCTTTTAAGATACCATTGGCTTTTTGTAATTCTATTATAAAGCATCTAGGTATGGATTCCTTTCTATTTATTCTGCTCAGTATGTTGTATTTCCTGTATCTATGAATTTGCATCTTTCATCAGTTTGGGAAAATTCTTAGCCAATATCTCTTCAAATATTCTTTTTCTTTATTCTTTGTGTTCTCTCCTTTGGGAACTCTGATTAGAAGTATGCTAGACCTTTTCATTCTGTCCTCCATGTCTTTTAAACTCTCTTCCATGTTTTCCATTCTTTATGTCTCTATAATGCAATCCAGGTAACTCTTCAGTTCTGTCTTCCACTTTAATAATTCTCTCTTTGGTTATGTCTAATGGGCTGTTTAATTGATACTGAGGGCTTTTTTTTTTTGTTGTCATTGTTATATTTATATGAACATTACTTTTTATGTTGATAGTATACTATTGAGGTATAATTTATATTCAGTAACATTCACAGATTTAACTGTACAGCTCAAAGCATTTCAAGAAATGTAGATATTCATTAATGCAGATAAAGGCCCAGGACATTTATACAATCCCAGAAAGCTACCTTGTACCTTGTATTCCCCAGAGGCAACTATTCTGATTTCTAAGACCCATAGCTCACTTTTGCCTGCTCTTGACCATCTTATCGATGAGGTTGCACAGTGTCTATTATTTGCATTTAGCTTCTTTCGCTCAACAAATTTTTGAGATTCATCTTGGTGTTCTCCAATTTCTTGGTGAGAAACACAATGGCTCCATAAGTTTCTTCAGAGAAGAGCATGTAAAACCTGATTTTCCTCTGAATGTTTTGTGTCCTCACATATCTGGGTACACCAGAAATCCTCTGGGAGTTGAATGAACACATAATTGTGGAGCACATGAGGAGTGTAGAGCATATGGGTAGATGCAGCCAGAGAGGTTGGCAGTAGCCAGACTAGGCATCAATTTATCCTTCCAGCAATCCTTCACCAGGTTCTGGGGGACCCTGATGAACAAGCAAACAATACCTGCTTGGTGGAATTCACTGTACAGGACCTTGCAGAACACAGGAGCTTGGGATTTACCCAATGGCTCTTGGAACTACTAAAGAGTTTTAAACAGGAGAGTGACAGAACCATCCTGCTATAGGAAGAGGCTGGGAAAAGATGAGAGAAAAGAAGCAGGGAGCTCAGGGAAAAGACTTATCATTGATTCAGAGTAGAGAGGCTGGCCCTACCTAGGTCTTAGCTGCAAGATGGAGAGGGGGCTGATGATGGGGCACTATTGATTGGACTCCTGGACTAGAATTTCCACATTCCAGCAGGAAGCCAGAAGTAGAAGCTCAGCCCCACCTTTGTCTTTGGCTTGGAAAACAAAAAAAGAAAATCAGAGGCCTCTTTATTCCTTACTTCTTACTTATAGAGTTAAGCTCCTCTCATCCCCACCTTTGCCCATAAAGGAGGGCGCAGTGTGGGGGAACACAATTGACCATCCTCACTACTCTCAGGAAGCAACTCCTCCAGGCTGAGATGGGGTCTTCTGTTAATACTTAAACCTGGAGGCCCAGATCAGACACTGCCCCCTCCATCTGCTTTTCCCCAACTTCTGCCCTGCCCTGCAGGCTCTGCATCCAAGAAGGATGAGCACATTCACACTACTAGGGCCAAGTCTTTCCCCACAGGGCAGAGAACCAGAAGGATAAGCAGAGAGGGCATCTAGGAGGCCTCCCCTGCCCGTGCCTTGGGTTTGGCTTGGAGTTGGGGGGCATCCCTGTGCAGAAACCACTCTGTTCCTTTCCAGAACCATATTCGTGCTCCCTTAGCACTCCTTTACTGCTCTGATCCCTGAGATCTCTCTCTGGGCTCTTTCCCTTCTACCTCACCCATGTCAACCTCTCAACAGGAAAAAGCACATCAGTATTCTAGATCTTTCTTCTGAGTTTTTGTGTCTGTTCCCTCTGCTTGGAAGAGTCTTCCCAACCTTATTCCAATCTAGCCTTGCTAAGTGCAAGAAGCCTATCTCTAATTGGTCTAGTCTCTTCCCCTGCACCCTAAGATCCTTCTGATTTCCCATCATTGAACTCATTTCTCTGGTAGAATTCACCAGTAACTTGTCTGTCTCCCCTGCTAGACTCCAAGCTCCAGGTAGAAAAGGGTTTCATCTTGCCTGGGCATTGCCATGTCCCCCACGCTCAACCTAGTGTCTGGCTTATATGATAATTGCTCAGTAAGCTTTGTCTAACAAATGGAGGAGATAGAGTAATCTAGGTCGGTGAAGAGAAGGAGATTCTTGACATCAAGAACTTCTTTGCTGGAAGCAATGGGGATGGGGGTTTCCAAACCAAACCCATAAGCATTCTCCTTGTGAACCCATCCCTTCCTCCCTCCACATTCAGTACTTCCTGGTCCCACGTGGTTGGTTCTGTCCAGACCCTTGGGTAAGACCCTCCTGTTCCATTACCCCATCTCCATCTCCCAGGGCGCTGAAGTCCCATCCTTTCCCAATTTGCATTTTCCTCACTAGTTTTCAGAGTCACCAGCCTACCTCCTTGTATGTATCTGTTGGTTTGCTTTCCCAAGTGTAAGCACTTTTATATCTACCATATTCCTTCAGGCTTACAACAGAGCAGAAGGCCTTTACAGTACAGTAGCTTGGACCTCACCTCTCAAGCCTGAATCCCAGCTTTACCACTTACCATCCTGTGAATCTAGGTGAATTACTTCATGTTTCTGTATCTCTGTTTCCTTATTTTCAAGATAAGTCTTTTAGGAGTATCTGCTTTGTGGAGTTATCGAAGAACTAACTATTAACACATGTGTCTACATGTATGGTAGCCAGTTTCCAGAATGGCTGCCAATGAACCTTCCCTCTTGGTATTCATACTGTTGTATAGTGCCTTCCCACAACGAATAGCGCTGATCTGTGTAATCAAGGGGACATTATGAAAAGGATGGTGTGTGCCTTCTGAGCTAGGTTATAAAAGACAATGTGGCTTCTGCTTTCCTCTCTTGGATCACTCACTCGGGGGAAGCCAGCCATCATGTCATGACAACACGCAGCCCTGTGGAGAGACTGCACATGTCAAGGGTCTTTAGTGCCAAGTCCTAGGCTCCTTTATCTGCCCCATTGTTCCAGTTATCTATTGTTGAATAGATACCTAGTGGCAAAAACAAAAACAAAAACAAAAACAAAAAACAAAAAAAAAAACATTTTGTTATGCTTCTGGACTTTGAGAATCTGGAATTTCAACAGTACACTGGGGATGGTTTATCTCTGCTCTACTATGTCTGGGGCCTTAGTTAGAAAAACTGAAAGTATGAGGGTGACTCAATAGCTAGGGGATGTATTATCACTCTTATGTCTGGCAATAGATGCTAGATTTTGGCTGAATCCCTTTATGTGGACTCTTCATGTAGGCTGGACACCCTCTTAGCATGGTGATTGGGTTCCAGAGCGAGAGTCTCAAGAGGCAGAGGACATAAGGTACCAGCTTCTTAAGGCCTGAGACCTGAAAGTGGCCCAGTAACTGTTTTGCCACATTCAGTTGATCAGCCAGTCATGAAACCCAGGTTCAAGAGGAGGATACATAAATCCTATCCCTGAATAGGAGGCATGCCAAAGACTATGGGGGCTATTATTTAAAACTGCCACACCCACACCCACAGCAGCCTCCCCCATTTAGTGAGAAGCTCAGGAAATCCAGCCCTGCCCTGGCAGCCACCTCTGTTGGGTTGGGCTTATGTGCATAGAAAAGAAACACAAACTCTACCAGCCTCCTGCACTATATGCTCAAGAAGAGCTTCTGTAAGGAGGGAATATCAAAGGTTCAGAGAAGGGGCTGGAGTTGTCAGAATGCTTCCTGGCATTTACCATCTGCCAGGCACTGGGGAAATAAAGACACAAAACCTTAAGTAGTGGCTTTATAGGGTAGTGTGTGGTGTAGAGGGAGGATGTGTAAAGAAATACTATCACCTGATATAATAGGCCACATGAGAAATGCCTACAGAAAGGACACTCTACCCTGCCTCAGGGGCTTAGAAGAGGCTTCCCAGAAGAGGTGATGTCTGAGTCAAAGGAGAAGGGCATCCCAGGTATAAGAACAAGCCTGAGCAAAGGCAAGGAGACATGAGAAAACAGTGTTTGGGCAACTACAAGTGATTCAGTCTGGCTGTGGGGTGGGCAGAGCTGAGATACAGAGCTCCAAGGACACATGAGGACTGGGTTCCAAGAATAATTTCAAAGGCAGATCACTTGCTATTGAGAAGTGGGCAAGTGGTATGAGGGGAAAAAGATGTCTATGGCATGTTGGCATTGCCATTAGCTTGAGAAAGATCACTAGAGGTAAAGAGGTGGGGGTGGGTGTGACCATGTGGAGTCTGAGATGCCTGTGAGGCATTCAGGTGGAGATTACAGTTAGATCTGTGTTTGGACAGGTCTGGCCTGAGGACCAAGTAAGACAGGGGAGCAGCTGATCAAGAGCCTTGAATGTCAGGGTCAAGGGATATGTAGGTCTCTGTAGGCAAGAAAGAGCTAGGGAAGGTTTTAACTCAGAGATTATAATAGCTAATAATAAGGGCTCATTACATGTTGGGCACAGTCTCAAACATTTTATATGAACTTATTTGGACCTCACAGTGATCCCATAAGGTGAGTACCACTGAATTTCACTGAATTTAAAATATCATCAATTATAATATGTACCATTATGCCATGACACGTCTTCAATTTATGATGGATTCTTCAGAGATGTTAAAATTTAAACAGGAAAAATAAGGCTATAGAGTGAATGAAATACATGATCTGCATTTAAAATATGAAGAAACAGAAACCAAGAAGTTAAATTACTTGCCCAAGGTCCACCTAAGAGACAAAGCCAAGATTTGAAGCGCAACTCCAAAGCCCAAGTTATTAGCCATCATCTGATGCTGGACAGGCGGTTGTAAGCAGGTGGAGTTTAAAAAAACCAATGTGGCTGCTGAGGGTGCAGTGGATTCAAAGGGAATACGCAGAGTCAGATGGCACATCTGGGAGACAAGTGAAAAGGTTCTAGAGTGGGCTGGGGGCCACAGGGCAGGAGAAGGGGTCACACAGAGTAGAGGTCCTTCAAGAATGGGAAGAACTGGTTGACCCACTGCATGTTAGGTGTGAAAACAAGGACAACTCCAAAATGTTGAGCCTGGAAAGAAGGTACAGCATAGGAGGGTACAAGGTAGCTACTGCAGACCAGAGGAGCGCTGTGGTGCCTGGGCAGTCAGAAGGTGTGTCTTTTCACCCCACCTTGGGCAGTGATGCTGCTTAGTACCTGGTGGACACTTACTAAGTATTTGTCAAATAAATTAATGAATAAATTGTATGATCTTGCTGTATGGGTCTGGGTCTGGGTCTGGGTCTGGGTCTGTGTGTGTGTGTGTGTGTGTGTGTGTGTGTGTGTGTGTGTGTGTGTAAAGTGAAGGGATTGGACTAGAACATGTAAAATAACAAGGAAGGTACTCTCCTGGAAGAGGTAGGCATTCCTCTCCCCTTTCCAGGACCTTTATGGTTACCCCCGAAACAGTGATTCTAACCCTAGCTATAAATTAGATTAACCAAGGCCCAATATGAGACTACTAAATTCAGAATCTCTGGAGATGGGTAGTTTTTCAAGCTTCCCAGGTGACTCTGATGTGCAGCTGGTTGAGAACCCTGGCCCTGGGGCACCTAGGTAACCAGTTTGAAACCACTAGACTAGGTGAGGGCCAGGATACCTTCTAGGCCTAAGACCTTAGACTGAGACTTGTGTTTGGTGACAGGCCTCTCTTTTCATGTCCCATCTCTCATCCCGCAAACCAAAACTCCTGATAGCTAGGGGACAAACACCAGGGTTTCTCAACCTCATATTATTGATGTTTAGGGCCAGATAATTCTGTGTTGTGGAGGACTCTTCTGTGCATTTTAGGATGTTGAGCAGCATCCCTGGTCTCTATCCACTAGATACCAGTAGCATACCCCTCATCCCCACTAATCAAAGCAATGAAAAATGTCTCCAGATGTTGCTGTCTCCTGGGGTGCAAAATCCCCAGTTGAGAATCACTGTATTCCACTGAGCTTCCCTGTCTTCCCACATCAGTTGCAGACAGAGGCCAGGCAAGGGTGGAGGCCATTTCACAGCATGTTTAGTTGGGCCTGGCAGGAGAGAAGCCTTTGTGGGAGGCCAAGGCTTCACAATGTTAAATGGAGGGAGAGCATGCCAGCAGACTGACTGATGTGGTCTCACTCGAAGAAGTTCTTCAGAACACTCATTACCGGATTCCCAATTAGTCATAGGAGAGCCAAGAGTAGTTTCTGGGGCAGACAGCCCCCGCTTTCCGGGAACAGGCAGAGGGGGGTGTGGGAGTGGTAGTTTGTGTGGAGGGGATTCTTTCCTTCTGTAGATATTTTCCTGGCATTGGTGACTGTTTTATCTGATTGGTTGAGGGCTGGAGGGGAGGAGCTTTCCAGCTGTGGGTGCCTGGGTCCCTGGAGGCCCTCTGACACCGGGATCATGGGGATATCTGTGTTTCAGAGTCTGGAAGACTGAACCTTTGGGGCTGGAACTAGAGCTGGCTGGTTCCCACCCCCCAAGGGAAGTGGAAGTTGTGGGTACATTCTCCTTACAGCTGGAGGCTTGGTCTGTCAGCATCTTCATAAGTCACTTTTTGCTTTGAGGAGGTGGGACCTGAAGGAAGACAAGAGGTGGGAGGTCTGGGAAGGGAAGGGAAAGAGGAAGGGTGGGTGGTGGAAAGTACTGGTAGACCAGAGGAACTGAGGCTTTTTCCTGCCCTTATCCCCCAACTCACTCTACCATGAGGCTCAGGACACCCAAGAGCAGGACAGCTCCAAAGACAGAGAGGAGCAGAATTCTGGCTTCCCAAAGATCGTGACTTCCTGCAGGGAAGCCAGAAGGCAGTGAAAGATCCTGGGGACCAACATGTCCACACTGGGGAAGCCTAAGAACTCAAAGATCTAGGTGAGGTGAGGCAGAGGTGGGGAGTAAAGACCTGGGAAACAGCGCTTTTGGGACCAACAGTGCACCTCAAAGCCCTCGCAGGTGGAGCAGTTGTACAGGATAGTGCTGCCCCCTGCAGGAGACAGAGGGACCAGAGCTGGGGAGGAAAAACCCAAACTCCACCCTTCCAGAGTATCCCACTTCCTCAAGCTAACTGCCAGGCTCTCCTCCAGTACCCCGAAGTCCCTCGTCCTCGCAGCCCCTTCCCTTTTCTACTCACGGCAGGCAGGAGCACAGAGGGCTGAAATGAAAGACAAGGATGAGCCGCTCAGCCATACACCCTTTTGCCCCAGATCCTAGGCACCCCTTTATCCCTCCCCATATAGTACCTTCCCTGGTGTACTCAGGAAGCTTGGTCTTTTGAAGCCATTGCCAATACGAAGGGAGTGAGGAGGGAGACTTTTTGATCTCTAGGGAGGCAGAGAGTAGTCATTTTTCCCAGAGCCTCAACAATGCCAACTGACCTCCACTTCTTCACTCAGCACTTCCACCATCATGCCCTCCTGTCTCCACCTGCTCTCCACTCTTCCCTGCCTCCCTAGCCCCTTCTCCTCATCTTTCTCCTTTGTGCCCACCCAAATCTTTAGGTTGTGGCTCCCCCATCGACCTCACCCATGACCCTCAGGACTCTGTGAGTCTTCTCTGTGACTTTGTTCATGGACACCTCATCTGTGGAGATGGACAAGGACCAGTGATTCCCTCATCAGCCTGGAAGATTCTGGGGTCTCTCATGACTTTCCTAAGGTCCAAAGATGTTCTCCCAGAGGGAGAGACCAGTGCGTTGAGGGCTATGGACTGAGGTGACAACTGAAAGAAATAGCTGGGAAGCCACATGTTGCCCTGCTTGATGCATGAGGGTGACTGTTGCTGGGCCCATCCCTGGATGTCTGGACTTACCTAAGGCAAAGGCTGAGAAGTTCCAGGAGGCCTCACAGTCCTTCCACTGGGCCTCCATTTGGCTGCAGAGCTGAGCCAGGCGGCCCAACAAGTCGCGGGATGGAAGGTGGCAGAAGACACAGGCCTGGGCAGCTGCCAGGAAGATGCCACCTAGCACCAGCATCCACATGAGCCCTGTTGTGGGGTGCTAGAGGGGAGCTGGCCCCACCTAGGCTCAGAAGGCCTCAGAATGCTCTGTGATCCTGAGCATTTGCCTGGAAGTTCTAGTGTTCCAGAACAGTTGGAGGTTCCAGAGCATTCCAGAACAGTGCCACTGCTCCATCCCTGACTGGGGTAAATCTGGGGCCCAAGGACCTGGGGACTGGCACTCCCAACCTGGCCCTCAGCAACCTTTACAAGTTTGTGGTTCCAAAAGCAACTTTATTTTTCTTCCTGTAAGTGATAATAAGTGACTCCCCCAGTGAAGAAGTTTTTCATGAGTATCCTACCCCCTCAGGGACCCAGAAATCCTATCCTTTTCCATATCCTCCCCGACTCTCCCCACCTCCACTCTCCCAAACTCTCCAAGTTAATCTTCTCTCTGCCCTGGACAGCCTTGGGTCTTCTCCAGCTATCTCCTAGCAACAAGCCTATGGTTGCCTTAGCAACCAAGAGTTCTGTAAAGGCCTCCAAGGCCAGGCTAAGCCTAGTGACTTCTTTTACCTCTCACCAGGAAGATCCTAGTGACTCAAAACCCAACAGGCCCCTCCTGCATACGTGGTGATGTGAATGCACATGCGTGCATACACACACGCATCCCTTATGATTAAGCTATTAATTCTTAGTCTACTCACACTCATACCACATACATACCTGGTGCCCAAACAGTTGCTAGGCAACCCTAAACAGGCCTGGACATGCAGGGACCACAGAAAGACCAGCACACAGATACCATCACCAGCAACACAGATAGTAGCCAAGATGTCAGGGATCCACACATCAGCCAGACACATACTGAATGCACACACACACACACACACACACACACACACACACACACACACACACGAAGAAAGTAAGGCTAGGATGCAAGAAGATGCCACCCTTCTCCCCATGGCCAGCCCCACCATCAGTATGGGGTTCTTTAAAATTGGCTCTCCAGATGGATGCTTCACCTCACAGTTTTGGATATTCTCCTAGTTCCCTTATGCCAGCCTAGGATGAGGTGTAACCTTTCTGTCTCCTTCAGTAAAGGGCTTGGGGTACAGCATAGAATCTGCCTTCCTATGTTCCAGAGTGTTCTGGCCTAATATTGGTCAGGCCAGGCCAGGCCACTCAAGTCTAGGAGAAGTCACAATCCAGGAGAGCACATTAGAGCAATCCAAAGTCCCTATTCCTCCCAGACCTCAGTGTCCCTACAGGGTTCTTCTAGGCCTAACCTGGGCAGAGAAGGGTCCCCATTTTTTCAGACCCCTCTATACTGAGCTCCCACCAAGGAAACACTGGAGATCCCTAGCCTCATACAAAAACAAGCCAGGAGAAGCTTTCCCACACCTCCCAGGATTAGCACCAGTCCAGACCCCCTGTACCACTTGCGGCCCACAGCGGGCTTGGGTTTGGGGAGGCCTGCCCACATCTAGGCTCCAATGAGGTGCAGTGGGACCCTTGACTCTCACAGCTCCCATAGTAGAGCTAGTAAGAGGCTTCAGAGGAACCTTCATCCCCTTTGCTGACCCTTTCTTCCTATTCCTCAGTCAAACTGAGGGCAGCATTCTCAGTTCTCAGTTCTCAGTGCCGGACAAAGCGCAGAGATCTGGAGTTGAGCAGATCTTCAGGATCAGGGAAAATGGAGTCTAGACGGAAGCCATGCTCCAGAGCTACCCGCAGCACCTCCTCCAGGAAGCCTGGTGTGCTTACCACTTCCCGTCGCTCTCCTGGCCCCCCAGTCCACAGTGGCTGCAGCCCCAGTCTCCTGTACTCCACTTCAGGGAGTCCTGTGGGGTGGGGTGCCCACTCCAGACGAAAATGTGGGCCTCCCTCTGCTCTCTCCTCATTGACCACACCAAATCGAGCCTTCATGGCATCCAGACATTCTGGGTCGGTGCAGAAGAGGTTGGCTTGAAAGGTGTCCACCTGGACAGAGCTCAGCTCATAGTGGTGTGGGCCCTGGCGAGAAGAGAAGTGCACCAGGCGGGGACTGGCATCTACATCTGCGTGGAGCAGAGCAGCTGTGGGTGCAGGGGTCCCCTGAGAGGCCTCCAGTTCCCGCAGAGCATCTAGGAGGGGCCGGATCTGGTAGAAGTCAGCCTCTGCCCTGAGAAGTGCTGTCTCCCCATACCCAAGGGGCAGGTCCAGGCGGCCCAGCCGAAGGAAATTGAGAATGTGCCGAAAGGCCTTACCATCTCGGTCGATGAAGTACTGGCCACCTCCCTGGGCGTTGAGGTTGGGGGGCATAGGGGTGCCAGCCTTAAACATGGCCCCCAGCATGGAGTCTGGGAAGCGAGTCAGGGTCTCCAAAGTGGTGGAATATAGTGTGCCCCCCACATTCAGGGTCACGGGGCCCCCAAAGGAGGGGGGCGAAGAGGGCACAGGAGGAGGGGAAATTTTGGGGCGTACTGAAGACACCAAAAGAGAAGAAAAGGCAGAACTTCCTGGGTTTGCGCAGAATTGGGTTGTAAGGTTCAGACTCCAGGTTGAAAGCACCAGTTGGAGTACAAGGTAGCAAGATTACGGGCTCACCTAGCTATCTGGGTGGTAGGGGATGGTTTCCTGGCACAGAAACGCCCCAAAGGTTGAGAGAACGTATGGAAAGAACACAGGGAAGCCCAAGAGGGAAAGGTAATTTAGGTCCAGACGCATCCGATTCTGAGTGATCAGCGACTCCTTTCTGCGATCTTCAGACAGTGGGTTTCCAGAATCCAATCGGCAGGTGACCGTGGCAAGCACAAGGCCAACTCTTTGAAGGGTCCAGCTTCCGAGTTCTCGGGCAAATCGCTGTCGTAGTGGGCGAGTTCACGCACGGTTCCGGGGGGCCAGTCAGAGGTCTGGCCTTGGCCTGGCTCCGAAGCGGGTCCCAGGAGATAGAGGCGGGGCTGTCTGGAGCTGATGGCGGAGTGGCCCCTGTATTAGCTGGGGAGCGAGGATGCACGCTCAGTCCAAGCTGCGAGTGTCCGAGGACTCTGATGGAACAGGCTGGGGGTCTTGGAACCTGAGCGTCGCCGCCTTACCCGGGTGTCGCGGCAGCCGCTGAAGTCCTCGAAGTCCTCTCCGCCCCCAGGAAGTGGCCTCAGGGCAGCGGCTGGGGCCCTTTAAGGGACAGCCCCGCCCCCTTGGCGCCCCGCCCTCCACCCCCGCGGGGCTCGCGCTGCTCCAGCGGAGGTGGTGAACCGGCGACACGCGGTGGACCGGCTGGACCGGCGGACGCAGCAGGGGTGGGGTCCGGAGGGTGACTCAGGCGCGTCGCTCCGGATGTAGCCGCGACAGCCCCGTCGGCCCCAGGTGTGCACGACCTCACGTCTGCAGCTCGGCGGAGGCAGGAGTCCTCAGTCCCGCCACTTTGAGAAAACGTGGCGTGGGCCAGGGCTTGGGGACTGTCAGTTCCCTTCTTGTCGCTCCTGTCAGGAATTCCCGAGAGGGCGGGTGCTGAGCTGCAGCATTCCCTGCATGCCTCCAGGCCGGGGTGGCCGAACCAGCCTCTCTATCCTGGCCTGACGCCAGCTCCCCCAGAGAGAAGGCCGGCTTCAGCCCATGCAAGCGGCCTCTCCCCGGCTGAACGGGTCTGGCCGCGTCGCCTGAGCCGGAGAGCCCCACCCCATGGCCTCCCGGTGCTAGGGCTGAGGCTGCAACTTCTACTTAACTCCCCGGGAGTCACCCCTTGCGTGACTCGGGTCTCGCAAACTCCCATACACTCTGCATCTCAAGAGCCGCAGAGCCCAACACCTTGCTGGCCCGGAGGTGGTACCCGATAAATGAACTACGAAGGGAAGAGCAAAATACAAGGGCTTTAATGGCAACGGAGTCAGCAGTAGGAGAGGAAGGGCAGGGGTCGCAGGCTCATGAAGGCCTGAAATCAAAGCGTGTGGAGATCATGACTACGCCGGCTCAGCTTCTCCGGGTCGTCTGAAGCCATGAGAGAGAAGTCACGGAAGATGTCCAGATACGTCTCATCTCCTGAGGGGAGGGAGGAAGGGCTGGGAGTCCACAACTGAGCCCTAGCATGGGAGAATATGCTGGGGCCAGCTGGTTCAGCCTGGTAAGAGCATGGGTGGAGGAAACACCTGCACCATCAGGGCACAGCCCTCACCTTTGCTTTGTTTTGAGGCCCTGGTGCATGGAATGTGCTTAATTCATATTTGTTTAATAAATAATAGAATTAATCGATGAAGATGGACATGAGGGGGACAGGTCACCAGGGGGCCAGAAGCCCAGAGTTATAATGTTGGGCCTGGTGGGGTGGGGTGGGTACTTCACCTGTCTGGCCCTGGGCTGCTTCGGCCTCTCTCATCTTTGCCAACCGTAGCCTAAAGAGGAGGGAATTAAGGAATGGATGAAAATCTTCTTAACTCTTCCTCACTCCAACTTCCCATCCTTTGAGCAGGTTGTTTATTCATTTGTTTCCCCAGGGTCTAGTACTTAAAAGATGCCTGACAACACTGATGAATGATGCCTTCTAGGATGAGCTCGTCACCCTCTGTAACTGCCCGCCTCCTTCCTACTCCATGCCCCAATCAACACTTGGAGCAACCTGTCTCTCCCCCTGGTCTAGGAGCTGACCTCGCCAGTCCCCAGGCCTAGCACCTTCAGGTCTCCCCATTAGCCCCACCCATGTGGATGGTGCAGGTGCTAGCCCTGCCCCCTCAGGCATTCTCACAGCGTGACAATGTCAGCATTGGCCGTTTCCATGGCGATAGTCAGAGGGTCTCTGCCTTCAGAGTCCTGAGCTCCCAGGTCAGCTCCCCGTTTCAGGAACAGGCAGGCCAGCCTGAAGAGGATAGCCAGGTTCAGCCAACAGCTCACCCCATCTGGAGCCTTTCTCCCCAGGGCCATCATCACTGCCTTTCCTACCCAGTATGCCCAAGAATGGTTGCGTGGTGGAGTGGACCCCGGCCATGGCTGTCTGCCTGGTTCACGTTAGCCCCATTCTGAAGGAGAAATTCACAGGCCAGAAGAGAATTCTGCATCGAGAAGTGGAGAATGGGGAGAGAATGTGACATCCTTAGAGGCAGATTTAAAGATATTTTAGAGTGGGGTCAGTTCAGAGGGCGGGGTATGGGATCAGGAGTGTAGGGGTACAGCTAGGTGTCAGGCTCTGCTCTAGCTTTTTACATGTATTCATACATTATATCCACAGTACAACTAATGAGGTATGGGATCCCTTCTTACATCTAGGAAAACTAAGGCACAGAGAAATTCATAACTGTAAGTGGTGAGAGCCTGGATTCAGATCCAGGTTGTTTGCCTCTAAAGCACATACTCTTAGCAACCAGTCTCTATTGGTTATCATTCCTTATGGGGTAGGGGTAGGGGCAAGAAAGTCTGGAGTAGGGAAGGAAAGGAGCCTTAGGGTGGGGTGGGGAGGTTGGCAAGACCCTCACAGCAGCTGTGGCCTGGATCAGTGGTGTGGCATTCTCCTGACACACGTTGACCCAGTTGACATCAGCTCCATGGGCAAGGGCATCAGCCATGGTGGGGAGGGATGGAGGATGCCCAGCAGCTCGAAACAGCAGGGCCCCAGGATGCAGGCTGCCCAAGTTATCAGAAGGTGGCTCTGTTAGAGAGAATAAGCTTTGAGTCTGGGAAGAAAACCCTCAGCAAAGTCCCCTGATACTGTAATAGGACAGGTCACTTCCTGATCATGGGGAGGCCTTCAAGATTCTGGGGACTGTAGTGGGAAGTGAAGGTAAATGTGTGTATGTGTGGGTGCCCCTAGGATTATAGAGGCTAGAAAGCATCATTTAACCTCTTCCTGTCTAACCACCCTGACTAGCTGGGATGTTGTGGGCGAGCTAACTCACTGAAGGTCTGCCTCAGCTCTCTCGGCTCCCTCTACTCCAGCCAAACTTATGCCCTCCTTCACAGGCCTTTGGAGACCCTAGCTCATTCTCAGTCCTGACTTTTCTCATGCTGTTGACACATAGTCCTCCTTGCCTATTCCCAGCCCTATGCGCCTTCCCATTCTTCACTGTAACCCCCAGGAACTCTTGCCTTCTAAAACCAGTGCTGGTGTGGTCTGGCCCCTCCAATGTTCTCAAAGGGAAAGCCTGGGTCTTATACTCTGAACCTCCCCACCAGGTTTTGCACAGTGCTGTGCATATAGCAGGTGCTCAACGAATGCCCAACCAACCCTATACCTGGCTTGGATCTGAAGTTCCCCAGCTGGGGCTTAATGGAAGGCTTTGGGGGAACAGGAGGCTGTCCCCTTGGGGGGCCCCGGCCACCTCTTCGCCCTCGAATCTCAGGAAGCTTGGTCAGGAACTTCTTCTCTACGTATTTGGCATGAATCCAGGCTTCCTTCTCTTGCCTGGAAGGGTGGTAGGAGAAGAAGACAACAGTCTTCCTCCCATTCTAGAACTTTCTCCCTCCCTGTGAAGAGGGCAGCCCCAGCCTCTCCCCACCCCAACCTCACCGGGAGCAGCTGGGTCCTGGCTTCTTCACAGCCATGGCCTCCACACGGGCCTCATAGATTTGGTTGATGACTACATTTCCCAGCTCACACATAAGCTACAGGTGGCCAAGGCAGAAGCAGAGTCAGGTGGGGGTGAGTGTCTGAGCCCTCAGGGCTCTGTAGCCCTGTCCTCACCCCACTCCACATCACCGTACTCTTCACGATACCCACAAGTCACCTTCACTAGTTCTGGCTCCCATGAGTCAAGTGTCAGAGACCGGACTTTGGAGAAATGAACTCCAAGGCTCCTGGAGGAACAGAGTGAAAGTCAGGCCTTATGTGAGCAGCAGCTGGCGGGGAGCTGCTGCTGCTCCTGAAAAGACTTGGAGACAAAATCCTGCATGGGGGCCCATGTAGAAGTGCTGGGCCAAGAGGCAGCAAGACAGCTGGGGCCATGTGGCCTTGACCTGCATCTGGCAGAATCCTGCCTGTTCACCATCCCTCTTCTCCTTTCTTCTACATTTTATTTTAAGGGCTTCAACCTCTCCAGCCACCTCCCTCTCTCTTGGCACTTTGGCCTGGACAACTCTTTCCAGCCATTCTCCTTCCCTTCTTCTAATAGACTGACTCAGGGTGAGGACCATATAGACTTGCTAAGGCTTCATCACCTCTTTTCTCTCTGTTCTTCGTTGTCTCCCCCACCTTCATCATCTCTAACCCCACACCTCCAATCAAACCAATAAACTCCTCTGGGTGTCCCCCAACCCTGGCTAGACCAGGACACCAAGGGGCTGAGCCCGCCTGGGTTTAACTTATGCCCCACATGCTTGGTCCAGGCCTGTGCCTTATGACCGCCAGAACATAAGAGGAAGCCAGGGCAGGGTAGAAAGAGAAGAGCCTGTATATTGGGCTCTTATCTTGGTTCCTCCAACACTGCAGTCAGAAGGAATGGGGCCAATGCCTGGGGCCTTGGGGAGTGACCTGTGGATGCCGGAGCACTGAATGCAGAGGGTGACACCAAGGTTGATGCTGGCCCACTCAGGGGCTGGTTCTCGGCAGTCGCAACACTGGGCATTGCCATCCACACTCTGTACCTGAGCTGCCACATGCCCCACTCCACCAGGCTCCCTTCCCTTGGTCGTCCCGCCAGAGCCCAGGGTGGCAGCGGAGCCCATGCCCAGGTGTCCTGAGCCCTGGGGGAGACAAGGGGAAGAAGGAGTAGCCACAGGGCTTAGGGGAAGGGATGCCCAATCTCCCTGGGCAGCCTGGGCCTACACCCCCATATTAAGGTACCTGGCCGGGACCCCGGGGACTGTCATCAAGGTGAGCCTGGCTGAAGGCTGTGGCAATGCTGCTTTGTACAGCGCTGATCCACAGCTGCAGGAGGCGTTCTGAGTCAGCCTGTAGGAAGCAGGACCTGGGCAGGAGATGGGATGGAGAGCAGGGAGGGGTCTAAGGCCTGGGGAGTATGTGGCAGAATGAGCAGGCTGACATTCAGCTAGTAATCAACTGGTATCAGTCATACTGAAATACTTTTGCAAGAGTTGGTAATGTCCTTCTAAATATTTCCCATCACCCTATGCCCTCCCTACAGACTGCCCTACAATACACCCTCCAAAGGGTTAATGCCTGGGGCTGCATGGGAGGCTTCCAAGTCCCTGCTCCAGTGATGCCTTTGTGATTGGCTCTACCTCTCCAGTTCGTAAAGATGTAGAGATAGTAGAGCATCATCCCTAGGGATTACACTTACTTGCTAGGGGATACCACCTCAAAGCAGAACCTCCTTTCCGAGTCAGGACAGAGCTTCACTGTGCAGAGACGAAGGTCATCTACCACCACAGTCACAGGATCCTGGCAGGGGAAGGTGATATACAGGCAAACATCCAGCCAGCTACAGCAAGGACCGAGTCTCCCTAGGCCCCGGCCTTCAGGACCCAGGCTACCCACCTTGTACTTCTTCTGATAAACCAGTTGGTTGCTCTGAATAGTGAACCACCGTCTGAAGGAGGTAGAAATAGAGTTATGGACACAGGCAGCATTGGGATGAGGCTCGAAACAGGAACAGCAGAGAGGCTGTGCCCTTTGCCCCATAAGGATCTTGCTGAGAGGAGAGAGACGTGGGCTGTCTGTCCTGTGAGATGTTCCAGAGGAGGGTGGACAGTTGTGCAGATGGGGACATCTAATGGGTGCTATTCACATCTTGGACAACTTAGATTTGATATATTTATTTATTTATTTATTTATCTTTTTTTTACGCCTACAGCACCTGGTATTCCCAGGTGGTCTCCTATCCAAGTACTAACCAGGCCCGACCCTGCTTAGCTTCTGAGATCAGATACAATCGGGCACGTTCAGGGTGGCATGGCTATAGACAGATTTGATATATTTATGAAGACAACTTTCCAGCAGATGACAATAAAATGCCTTTGCTAATAAAATAAGTCTATTGCTATAATTTTTTAACAGATGGCAGTATCTTGGAAAGGGGCTCTAATTTCTAATTTGCACAAAGATCCCATATGGGCTGGCAGTGGACCTAGAAGGGGAAGGAGTGAGTCAGAGCAGATCACCACTCTGCTCTGCACCCTGCAATGGCTCTTCAATTCCCAAAGCATTGAGCCCAAGTCCCTACAGAAGCTAACAAGGTGGTATCATAATTTACACCCCCCCATTAGCTCCAACTTCATCTCCTACCACTTCCTTCTCCCTCCCTCTGTTCATACTCACGGCCTCCTTTCTATTTCTCTGAACACTCAGGTTTCTCAGGGTCTTGGTGCTGGGCCCTCCTTCTGCCCAGAACATTCTTCCCCCAGATATCCTTTTAAGTCTCCACCCAGAAGTCATGAGGCCTACCCAGACCACTCCATTTAAAATTGCAACCCCTCCTCAGCTATTCATATCCCTTTCTTTACTATTTTTTTCCTCTGGCACTCTTACCTTCTAATATAAGTATACTAACATAACACTTACTTAATTTTTACATTATTGTCAGTCCTTGCTAACGAAACGTAAACTCTCTGAAGGCAGGGTTTTTTCTCTGTTTTCCCTTGCTGTGCTTAACATACTATAACCACTCAAAAATATTTAATTGAATGAGTTTGGCTAATTGAGGTGTCCGCTCCTCACCTGCTCCAGGTCTTAAATGCATTGCTGGCTCGTTTGAAGAGATGTCCTTCCATGACCAGGCCACCAGACTCTGCCTTTAGGCTTGGCTCTGGCTCCTCCCCACCCAGCTCCTGAGGGCACAGAAGGGTCCAAGGGCAACTTTGTGGGTAAGAGCAAGGCCCCAGGTCCACCTTCTTCTCACCCACAGCCCACCCCTTACCTTTTGTTTCAGCAGCACATGTCTCTGCTCCATGTCCCTCTTCTCTCGAGCTGAATTCAAAACCAGCTGGTGCAACTGGGCATAGAAGAGGCATCTTAGATGGCCCCGGCCTCCCCCAACTAGGCCAGAAAAGCTATCTCAGAGCCCAATACCCTCTACCACCTGCCTGCTCTATGGGGCCCTACCTGGGCGCCTAGCTCCTTGCGATACTGGGCCAGCCGGCTCAGCTCCTCGTGGCCCTGCTGGAAATGGGTAGCCTGGGCCTCCACCAAACGCAGCACCTGCGGTGGCCAAGGTAGGCAGATGGAATAGCTGAGGAAGGACCCCTCATTCTTTCCCTCTTCTGTCCTGCTCTCCATCAGCAGGATCCTCCCCACCTTGCCCTTGCCACTACTACAACTCACAAATTCCATGATGTCAAACTTCCTCTTGTCCTCGATCACATTGATCTGGGGGCCCAAAAATACCTCAGGTCAGTCTTGAAAACATAGTACCCCCTCCCACTGCACATCAGGGACTCTCCAGCCTCATGGTGACTGAGCCCTTGGTACTCCAGGCAGACAGGTTGGGGCAGGCACCTGCAGGGCATAATCCAGTGCCCGTCCCCGGTACCCAGCTCGAGCAGTCTTCAAAGCAGCTCCTGCCTCTTCTGCTTCTTGGATCCGGCGCCTAGGGACTTCTGCGTTGTGGGTAAGAGCAGCCTCCAGGCTCTCAGCCCCCCGCCAGAAATCCCGGCGAGCCTCTCGGAAACCCCGGAGACCTCTGTGGGTAGGGGGATAACAAAGAATCCCAGCTACACCCATCTGTCCCCAGCAGCGAACTCCCAAAAGTAGGCCCACTCATAGCCTCTCAGCCTCTGTACAGTCAGAACTCCAAAGGGGTCCTTGAGATGCGGGATATCAATCAGGCCACCAGAAACTGCTAGTCTTGCAGCTTCATTCAGGGAGGCCCCTGTGGTATTGGGAAGAGGGCTGGAGGACTGGTTTCCCTCCCAACTCACTCCTTGACCAGGGTTTGGATTTGCTGCTGCAGCGTGTGCTGGGTGGCATCTAGAAGCTCCTGAGGGGAAGCAAAAATTGTCAGGTGAGGGTCAGGACAACAGACAACCTCGCTCCCCCCATCAGCCCTACTTATCCCCACTCACTGAATGGCTATCCAGCTTGTGGCTCAGGCTCTCAGTGAATTTGTCTAGACATTCCTAGGCAAGAAGAGGCAGAGAGAGAGTACCAGGCATGGGGCAGTAGAGCCCTCCCCACCTCTAGATCCAGCGCTATGGCTGAATTGGATAGTAGCCCCAACCTATCTCTGGCCTGGGACCTGCAGATTCCAGACCAACCCTCCCCCTACTTCCACAGGATCTCTGCTCATCCCAGACCCCATCCCACCCTGGTCTGGGCCCTCTACATACCGCCATCATGGGCTCTGGTGGACCCAGGCGGGCCACATCACAAATGCCAACAATAAAGGCACGGCCAGCAGCAAGGTAATGGCGCCCACTTTCCAGGAGGCCATTACCCAGCTTGAGGAGCTAGGAAGCAATAGGGAGTTATGCCATGTGCCACTATAGTCGGTGGCACCCCCACTCCCGTCCCACTTCCTCTTCCCTTCACCAGGGCTATGCCCCTCCTTCCCAACCTGCCTACACTTCTCTGCAGCCCATTCTAGCTCTCACAGTTTCTAACACAGACTTGGTACCTTCTCATCTGAGTTACTTTACTCCTACTGCTTGGTGCCTGAAACAAAATTCCTCCCATCCTGTCACCAAAACCAGTGTTAGCTTCGCCTCCAAAACATCTTTCTCTATCCACTCCCACACATCTCTCCCTGTCCTGCCCCAAATGCTTGGATCCAGAGTTCCCTAGAAACTCCACCCTCATGCTCTTTTGGCTCACAGGAGGTATGCTCTACGTAGTTGGTGTTAAATTCTACAGTACTTACTGTCTGGACTTATCTCATTCTGTGCCCATTGAACATTCCCTCATAAATATTAAGCAATCACTAGGCCACAGGGTCAGGGGGAAGATGGCATGCTAGGTTACTCCTAAGGCCCATTCCACCTAGTCCTAAATGGTAAACAAGGAGGCTTGATAAACAAGGAGACAAGTGACTAGCTTGGAGAGTGTCTCTCTAGAAGAGCCAGGTGGCTGAGCCAGAAGCCAAAGTGAAGTCTCCTGATCCCTGGCTCTTGTTACCTGTAAGAACTGCACTGCCCCTAAAGTAATACCACTTGGGTCTGTTCTAAGTCACCATATCTGGAATGGAACAATTATCTGTGAACCCTGTCAGCTTAGCCCAGTAAACTTTCGTTAAACTGAAAAACACTTTTTAGGACTAGTGAAGGCTTCAGGGAAATGTAACTTGACTTGAGATATCTAGCAGGGTCAGTAATGGTCAGGAAACTGGCCACAATCAAACTTTTCCCTGTATCTGTGACATGGGACAAGGAACCAGATGCTTACAACGCCATTGTATGGAGCTGGAGGACTGAGTGTCTAGTTTTTTCCTTATTCACCCCTCCCCCATATATCATAAACTTTCATAAGATTGAACTAGTGACAAACTGATACCTCTATACAAAAGAATGATACTCAGCAATGCAAAGGAATAAACTATTCATAAATGAACTATTAATAATAAACTATTGATGCTATTGATACATAAGAACTTGAATAAACTTCAAGGACATTATTCTGAGTGGGGTAAAAAAAAAAGCCAGTCTTGAAAGGTCACATACTGTATTGATTCCACTTATATAACATTTGAAAAATGATAAAAGTCTAGAGATGGTGAACAGATGAGTGGTTATCATGGATTAGAGAAGGGAGCAGGGAGGGTATCATTATAAAGGGTAGTACAAAAGAGTTTTTTTGTGGTGATTGGACTGTTATCTTGAGTATGATGCTAGTTATAAGAATCTATATATTGATAAAGTGCCACTGAATTGTACACAAAGATTTTTTTTTTTAAAGAGTATATTCAAAACAGGTAAAATCCATATAAGGTCTGTAGACAGTTCATTGCATCGTGCCAATATCAATTTCCTAGTTTTGGTGATGTACCATCATTATATAAGATGCCGCCATTGGGAACAGCTAGGTGGTGGGTATGCGGGACATATCTGTATTATTTTTGCAACTTCTTATGAGTCTATAATTAACTCAAAATAAAAAGTTTAATTTAAAAAATATATTAATTGATCATCCACTTTTAGGCCATGATATAGTCACTGGGGATGGAGCAAAAACAACATAAAAGTCCCTCATGGCACATTTTCATGAGGAAAAACAGACAAGAAAAAAATCAGCAAATGTGACAAACACATACTAAGGTGAACCCTGATGATTTCCATCCTTGCACAATCCTCACCCTTGAATGTGAGTGAGAACTGTGACTTGCTTCTAACCAGTAGAGTAGGGCAAAGGTGATGGGATGGCACTTCCATGATTAGGTTATGCCACATGGCAAAGGTGATGAATTTGCTCCTGTGATTACATTCTGATATAAACTGATGCCATCTTGCCAGAATAAACAAGGAAGACTCTCCTGCTGGCCTTAAAGAAAGCTGCTATGAAGCATACAGGGCCACATGGCAGGAGACTAGATGGCCTTGAGGAGATAAGGGCCTCAGTCCTGCAATAGCAAATCCTGCCAACAATCATGTGAACTTGGAAGAAAACCCTGAGCTTCTTATGAGACTGCAGCCCCAACCAACACCTTGACTACAGCCTGTAAGACTCTGAAAAGAGGACCAGCTAAGTTGCCCCTGACTCATGACCCACAGAAACTATGATAACAAATGTATATTAAGTCATTAAATTTGTAATAATTGGTTACACAGCAATAAAAATATAATAAGCAAGTAAACATATTGAGATAAATGCTGTAGAGAAAAATAAAAGGAATGGGAGTGTATTTGTGTGTACAGATACATGCATGTGCTGTTTTATGAAGAATGGTCAGAAAAGGACATACTGTCTTGTATTTAGTGTTTTACTAGTTTGTCCTCCATAGTCAGTCTATGGACTCCATGGGGACAGAAATAGTCTTGCTCTCCCCAACTGCCCAAGGCCTGGCATAAGGCAGGGCTCAAAAACTGACTGGGTAAGTCCACAAGTGAGTCTCTTTTTCCAAGATCCTGACCTCCTCGAGGGAACAGAACCACCTCTGTGTTTCTATATAGCCCCCAAGTATTTACCCCACATGATTAGCATTCAATAATTTCTAAGATTCATTCTCCATATCCAACTTTCTCCCTGGCTCCACCCCTCTCATCTTAATCTGATCCCAGGTCACCTTTTCTAGTCGGGTCTCCAATTCAGATACTTCGGCTTCCACCAGCTCTATAGAGGCTCTGGGAAAGGAGAAATGGGGTCAAGAGAACAGAGCTTGAGTCCATCTGGTTTGCTTGCCTTGGCAGGGTCACGTCAGGGTTGGGGTAGAGAGTAAAGGGTACAGACAGAAAAAGCTGGTGTGTTAAGAAGGCCCACCTACCTATCCTGTCTTGCTCACTCATTCCACAGTGTGAGACATACTACAGCCCAGGCCAGAGCAGGAAGGGTAGAAGAAGGGTGGATGTGGCGAGGGCAGGAAGTTGCTAACCACCCAGAGCAGGTGCTGGGGGAGGGGCAGGGGTCCCAGTAAGAGGGAAGATGGAATGCCAGCTCTGGGGTTGAGAGGCTGGAGGTCCCCTCTGAATCTGATAGCAGAGGTACTACTTTGGCCCACAAGCTTGATCCTGTCCCTTTGAGACCTATTCCCTGTTAGGACATCTGGCCTGGGGAAGTGTGTGTGTGTGTGTGTGTGTGTGTGTGTGTGTGTGTGTGTGTGTATCTTGAGGTAAGTTGGACTACCCTTCCTCTGTCCCCCAGACCTGCGCACACTTACCGGAAGCGGGGCGAGTCCTTAAGACACTCTTCAAAGTCCAGTTTGACCGTCATCTCAGTTTGACTGCTGTGGGGCCAGTGGTCCGTGGGGCCAGGCGGGTGGGGATGCAGGTAGAGGCACTTCTTGCCCCAGGAGGGGCGTTGATGAGGAAGGAGGAGAGGGTCCTCTCCTGGGTAGAGCCTAGGGGGGGGTCTGCAATTCTTTTCCCAAGGGAAAGGGGTGTCCTAGGAGGAGCTCTAACCCCCACACTTCCAGGCAGCGCTGGGAGGGGCAGAGGCGGGGCCTAGGCAGAGCAGAGAGGGGCCTGAGATCAGAGAAGCCACAGCCCCGCCCTCAGAGACTATCTGCTGTCACCTTCCTGCTGGGGGCTGAGTCTCTCTCTGCTTCTTTCTCCTTTAGTGGTTGAGTTTTGGGAGTCTGGCAAATATAGGTTCAAATCATGATTTGGTCACTTAGAGATTATGTGACCCTGAGCAAGCTCTCTGATTCCTCAGTTTCTTCATCTGGAAGATGGGTATGACAACGCCTGCCTCCAGGGTTGTTGTAAGAATTAAAGATGGTATGGTTGACTGAATCACACCTATCACTGTCATCCTGCTGCAGCTGAGTCTTCTTGGACTCCAAGGATCTTCTTGAATCCAGTCCCCCAGACTACTCCAAACTTTCTTCTCTGCTCTGGCTGCTTGTGGTTTCCTGTGTATGAACTTCCCTCCCTCCTCCCCTCTCCTCAAGTGACTGAGTAGGCCCAGCCTGGGCCCCCAATTCACAGCACCCAGAATCTTGCTCTTCTTTTTATTTCCTACTCCCAGGGTGGTGAGGGCAGGGGAAAGTTGGCTCCCACCCCATCTCCTGCTGACTACATTTTCTGTTGTCTGGTTTCCTTCTCTTGAGTCCATAGAAGCCACAGGGATTCATCTGGAGAGAGAAGGGGTTGGGTTAGTGTTTTTCTTGCAGCAGGAATGAGATCCCAGATTCTCTAGAACCTACTCTCAGCCCCTCTCCCTCTCTGGCCAGTGCAGGCAGCTTCTTGCCCCTGCCTGGGCTCATGTCGGCACTGGTTTTGGTTTGGGGAGTTTTAGTTGCTTCTAGGTTCCCTCTCTGAGCTTTCTGGGTTTTGGCAGTTCAGCCTTCTGGATGCCAGACACTGACACCAACCAGACTCTGCTTGAGACCCACTGTCTTTGGAAAAAAGGGCAGTACCAGGAGTGGGGTGGGTGGCAGAGAGAAGTCAGGGAGGAAGCATGGGGCCAGCAGGTGGTGCCAAGCTGTAGGGGGCACAACCCCTCTGAGCCTCTCTGGTTCCTTTCTGTACAATGTGGGCCTTGCACACTAGGATGGTTAGTGTTGCTTATCTACTGGTCTGAAAAGAGTGGGGGTTGGAGGATGGGAGCTTGCCAAGAGCCATACTCAGTGAAATTGTGGTCTGGTGCCCTCACCAGGCTGCAGTGGTGTCACTGTCATTCTCAGGGAGTTCTCGATTGCCTTGTGATCCTGAAGGGGGCTTCCCACGTGGTCCAGCAAACGGACTTCAGTTCTTATGGAATTCTCACTCACCCCGTTCAAGCTTGTGGAGCCTGAAGTATCAGGGGATCAGGGTTGGGGAACCCATCGGTCTGTTGGTTTTCAGCCCTCCTGCCCCCAGGCTGACTAGACCCAGCTCTCACTGTTCTGCTGCTCATCTTCCATGTCCTCTTCAAGCTCTGGGTGGGGACAGGACCTCAGGTATCTTCCTTTGCTATAATACTCCTTTCGTTGCATCTTGTCCAACATGATGGTAGCTGAAGCTGGGGACAGATTTCTGAAGGTAGAGGAATCTGAGGAATCACCCAAATCAATTTGAGTCTTATGGCCACTCAGGGTATCTAGGGCCCCCAGGTGTCTACTTTACCCCCCACCCCACTGCAGGGGATAAGCTCAAGCCCCAGGTTCTCATCTCACTTATATTACCTCCTCTCATTTTAGAAAACCTTCAGTGTCCTCTCCATCCCTCACAGCTCTCTTGGGCTTTCTGTTCCTCCTCACCACCCACCCTTCCCTGGGGACTATCCAGATGGGAATCCACCCCAGCTGCCTCTCTGTCCTCTCTGGGGTCACCTCCCAGTATTAACTCCCCCTCAGGCAGCAGGGCCCTGGGCTGATCGATGCCCACTGAGGAAAATAGGCTACAGTGGAGAGAGTTCTGGGCTACAATTCCCTAGAGTACCTGGGGTCCCACCATAGCTAACCCTGGGCTTCTGGGATGTGGTTCCTGGTCATCAGGTCAATCTCATCTTTGACTCCTCTGGCCAGTCCTCCTGCCCAGCCTCTCTCTGCAAGCCTGGGCCCTGAGTCCAGCATCATACTTCGACCGCCACTGCCCTTACTGACATTACCCACATTGCTGTTGTTATTATCCGATGGCAGGTTTTTCTGATTCTTAAGGAATTTTCCTTCATTGTAGTGTGCCTTGCGGCGCTTCTCAAAATCACTGGAGTCTGTGGGCCAGTTTAAGAGCTCAGCTTTCCTGCCACGCTCTCATCAAAGATTCACTCCACCTCCCCTTTCCATTCAATCCCCACATCTCATCTCACGTGTCTTGGGAAAGTTGTCTGAAGACCCTGAGCTTCTGTTATCACCATACTGGAGGACCTTGGGGCAGAAATTGTCCACTGTTGCAAACCTGAAGGGGAAGGAGACTAGTTGGGGACAACAAAGGGAGAAAAAAAAATGGGGGTAGGTGGTCGAAAGGGCCAAGCTGGCTGACTCCCCATCCTTGGCCTTGACCTGATGGGAACTGTAGTACCTTCCATTTTGGGGACCAGAAAGCAGAGTTGGCCCAGACCCCAGAGATCTGAGGAAAGTCTGAGGAAGACACCCTATATCCCTACTGATCTCTGGCAGGGCTCTCACCTCTCTGCTAGTGCTTCTGGAGTCAATGTGTGGGATGACCCTGCAAGCAGGTTCTCATCACTGTCCTGCAGCCTACAGAGCGAGGAAGTAGTGCTGAGAGGCAGGTATCAGACAGTATTCAGTCCCTGAGGCCTCTCTGCCTCCCCCGCCCCATTCCTTCCTTTGAATAGGGAAGCGAGTCTGGGATGAAGGCTCAGCACCTGTGGTAGGGAGTGCTGGGCTCATCCACCTTCATGAATCCATAGTCCTTGTCAACAGGGTGGTAGGTGGCCACGATATTCATTTCATCCCAGTGCTGAGATTTTTTCCTAGGGTGGAAGGACACAAAAAAGGGAAGGTAACCTTCAAGTAACCTCCTCTTCCCAGGCCTCCCTACTTCTTTCAGTCATTCAAAAACTTTTTCTTGTACCCCCCTGCAGTTTCAGAGGTGTAAGAGGCTGGGGTTAGAGTCACGCCTAATTACAATCACGTACTATGTAGCCAGAGTTTATCCGGTACCTGCTGCTTTCCCAAAGACCTGGAAACAGATATCACACTCACCTGCCCTCACCTACTCCCACTTCCAGTTCTCAGGACTCCGCACCTTCCCTCCTTGCTCCGCCCCCTCCACAGTCTGGAACCCCTCCCTCCCGCCTCCGCTCTGCCAGCTGCTGAGCTGAGATCCTTACTTTTCCTCAGTGGGGGATTTATGCATCAAGGTGGAGCTACTGTTTTTTAGGATGCTCCGGGGCCGATCCTCATAGGGTTTGTGGTGGTGCAAGCAAGTTGACCCGGAGCGCGGACTGCATCCCGAGTTGTGTACCCCAGGCCACTCGGACCCAAGGCCGGACGTCCGGGATGTGCTTGTTCCAGGAAAGGGGGTATTAAATCCGCCAGGGTATGTGCCGGACCCAAGGCTGTGGCCTGCAACCTCCCCAGGATGTTGGTTGGGCCCGGAACCGAGGACTGCTACTACCCCGGAGGGCCAGCTAGAACCAGGACTGCGAATTACGACTCCCCCGGAGTGCAGAGGGTGCCCAGAACCGTGAGACAAGACTACTCCGGAGGGCAGCCGGGCGCCTGCCTCGACTCCTCTGATGCTTCCTGGCACTCCCCTGGTTGCCCCTCCAAGGAATTCCCGATTGGGGCCGCCAGCAGCCCCCAGAGAGTCCTGCTTCTCCATGACCCCACTAGGGGGCCACTCTCAACTACCCCGCCCCGCCTCCCTGCTCCACATAGCCTCTCCCCCGAAGCCCCGCCCCCACCGCGGAGGACAGGGGATGCTTGGGTTCCTCCTCCCACTATGCTCCTTAGAGTCCGGGTGGGCAGAATCAAGACTATATAGGGACCTTGAGCTGTGAGCCCCTCCGGTTGTTCCTCCCCTTATTGCCCCAACCCCCAAATCTTATTTCTTTGTCTCTGGGTTTTGTTCCCGCCCTTTTCCCCCCATCACCTCCCTCATCTGAATTGTCCAATCATAGGGGTCTTAGTCTTGGGGTCAGAAGCCTTGTGACGCCACAGTCCTTCAACCTTAACGCGAGGGTCAGAGTTGGGCTGGGGGCTTTATAGCTCTGAGGCATTTTTTGAGACCGTTAGCGCCGTTGCTGGAAACTGTCTGCCGAGGTTTCTTTGGACTTTTTATTCGTGGCTTTAAAATCTATGTTTGATTGGATTGGTGTTAAAGGTAGGCTTGACTGGAAACTGAGCATTTTTCCTCCAGAAGTTGGCCGGCTTTGCCTCTCACGAGAAGTGTGATACAAAGTGGTGGGATTGCAACACTGTTGCAATACATGTCCAGGCTCAGTGGTGTGGAGGGCAGAGATTTTCATTCATATAGCTACCTGTTCCAGCTCACACCGCTTTCAGGCCTGTTGCGTGAAGAGGCGACACCTCCTCCTGTTGCCGTAAACCGAATTCTAGGTGTAGCCTGTATTGGGGGCGGTGTCCTCGGTGCCGCTGTCGCAAAGCTGAAAGTGTTCTTGGCGTCCGCATTCCCCCTCCGTCGTAAAGATGCCTGCGGCAGTCATTTCTTCCACAGTCGCAAAAGCTCCCTGCCCGTCTTCACCCATCTCGGAGACAGACCGTCTCCTCGCCATGCCGTAAAGCAAACCTTTCCGACTCGGTCGTCCTTCTGTTCCCACGGTGGTAGTCATTAAATCCCTAGCCTGGAATGCCTCAGTACTCGGCAGTGCCGTAAAGCACAGCTGGCCTCAGCTCCGGGTTCTAGTCCTTCTGGGTGTCCGTGCACCGCGGTTGCCACGGTGCCGCCAAGCGCGGCTGTCGCGCGGCCCCGGCGTCAGCGGCGATGGCGGCGGGGTCGGGTGGGAGTGGGGGATCTGGGGGAGGCCCCGGGCCGGGGCCTGGTGGGGGTGGAGGCCCCAGCGCGAGCGGCCCTGTACCGGGGTCTGGCGGGGGTCTGGACAGCTGCGGGGAGCTGCACCCGCGCACTGGGCGCTTGGTGAGCCTGTCGGCCTGTGGTCGTACAGCGCGGCGGCAGCAGCCGGGCCAGGAGTTTAATCACGGGCTGGTGTTGAGCCGAGAACCCTTGCGCGATGGACGTGTCTTCACCGTCCGCATCGACCGCAAGGTGCGGAGCTGGTACCGCGGAACCGAAATGTGGAGGGTGTTGGGATGGCCCAGAGGGAGACGGGGTAAGATGGTCAGGTTAGCTCACATCACCGGGTACCAAGAAGGAACCGACAGACTTAGGACACCAGGTGACGGGCAGGAAGAGAGCGTGAAGCAGAAACATTCAGTCTGAAGGAGACAAGGAGAACTTGAGTTTTCTCAAGACCCAGGAGCAGTGAGGGTACACGGGGCCTCACCCACTAGAACGACTAGGGAACAAATCTCCTAGAACAATTCCTGGGAGATAAAGGATGGAAAAATATCAGATATGTGTTGGGTGGAGAAGAGAGATAACCAAAGAAAGAACAAACCATTGAAAGATAAACTCAGAGTTGAGTGGGAAAGATGGGTAAGGAGAGCTGCTCAGGGAGAAGGAGCTGTATATGCTTTGTGTGTGATTTGGTCAAGAGACCAGGTGCACAAAGATTGAATTTGGAAAGAGTGAATCGGAGTGGAGCCAGAGACTAGGAGAGAATTAGGCCAGGGTTAGAGAGTAATTTACAAGATCAGAGAACATGGGTGCAGAGAACTGTGATTTGGCGTGGTTGAACCACAGAGACCAGCCAAGTTAGAGGAGGCAAGGGGGCTGGAGCCAGGGAATTTAGCGAGCATGATGGGAAAAGGACTGATATTGTAGACACTGAACAACCTGAGTATATAGCTGAGTTGCTAGGGAGAGCAGACCAAACAATCCCTGAGACAGAGTCTAGAAAAATTTCTTGTGGGACAGCATCTCTGGATTAGCGTCTCGTATCTCAAGAGGGAAAAGCCAGTTAAGGTGTCTGAGAGGTGGGAAGAGGGGAATGCAGTAGCCTGTGAAATGTGGTGGGAGACCCAGTTGTGGCCCATCCTGATCCTGTGTCCACCACCCCTATCACAGGTCAATTCCTGGAGTGGCTCCATTGAGATTGGGGTGACGGCACTGGACCCTAGTGTGCTGGACTTCCCAAGCAGCGCCACGGGGCTGAAGGGGGGCTCATGGGTAGTGTCGGGCTGCTCAGTGCTGAGGGATGGACGTTCTGTGCTGGAGGAGTATGGTCAGGACCTGGACCAGCTTGGTGAAGGGGACCATGTGGGCGTGGAGCGCACGGTTGCTGGGGAACTGCGGCTCTGGGTGAATGGGCGGGATTGTGGTGTGGCTGCCACAGGCCTGCCTGCTCGTGTCTGGGCTGTTGTGGACCTTTATGGGAAGTGCACTCAGATTACTGTGCTATCCCCTGAGCCAGGCTTCAGCCCCCCTACTCCCATCCCAGCACCTCCCCTTGAGCCCTCCACTCCCCCTGAAGATTCTGCCTTGGCTGAACAAGGGACCTCTGGGGATGAAGGTGAGAACACAACTAGGGTAGTGGTGGAGGAGTGGGGGAGAGGGAATGGCTGAAGGAATGGGGAAAATGTAGTGACAAGTCACACTGGGTATGGACATGGCTGCTCAGACCCCTGAGTCTGTTGAAGGGGAGGTCAGGGGCTAGAGGAGGGGGTCTCCTGACTGTAGGCCCTGCAGCAGGGTCTAAACCCTTGTTCCCCTCCCATCCCACCTGGTCCCCAGCCTTCATGGTGTCCCCAGCGCAGGCCCGCCCGGAGACGTTTCCTAACAGCCTTGAGTCGCATAATGGTGAGGGCTTCGGGGAGGCTCTGGGAAGGGGAGTGGGAAGTGAGGTGGACAAGGGAGGGACCTCAGGAGAGGGGTAGGGAGAAGACTGAAAGCCTAAGGGTGTAGAGCCTCATTTCTGCTTCCTTCCTTTTGTCCTGATGCCATAGACTTTGCCAGCATGGAGCTTTCTGAGGTGGTGAGCAACACCATCTTGTCTGCTTACAATGGGGGGCTCCTAAATGTGAACCTGAGCCCCCCACCAGCAGGGGAAGGGCTGGGGTCTAGCTGTGTTGCTACCTCACCCATCCTTACTTCCAACGACGCCCTGCTCTTTCATGAGAAGTGTGGAACTCTCATCAAACTCAGCAACAATAATAAGACAGCAGAGCGTCGCCGGCCCCTGGATGAATTCAACAATGGGGTTGTCATGACCAACCGCCCGCTCCGGGACAATGAGATGTTTGAGGTGTGCAAGATCCTGAGGTCTGGCTGGCATCTCATCCTCTGGGAGCTAAAGATGGGGCTTGATCCTTGATGCTGGAAAGGTGGGGACAAGGGAAGAGCCAAGGGCTGAGGATCTTCTGCATTTACATTTCCTGCCTCTCTCTTTTGTTAATATTCCACTCAAGATCCGCATCGACAAGCTCGTAGATAAGTGGTCAGGCTCCATTGAGATCGGTGTCACCACTCACAACCCCAACAATTTGGAATATCCAGCCACCATGACCAACCTGCAGTCAGGTACCAGGCACTGGCAGGGTCGGGGCAAGGACCTGGGGTCACTGGGGTCAAGGAAGCCCATACCCTAACCAGGGTTCCACTTTCCCCTAGGCACCATCATGATGAGTGGTTGTGGGATCCTGACGAATGGCAAGGGCACCCGCCGCGAGTACTGTGAATTCAGTCTGGATGAGCTGCAGGTGAGGGTGGGGCACAGCCTGGGCCACTCTCCAGGGGAGTCCCCGTGTGCTGCATCCTTGCCTGGGCACCTCAATCTGCTCTGAGATCTAGAGCAAGGCTCTTTTTCTTTTGCCTCAAGGTTTCTTCTGAGAAGGCAATGTTTCCCAACAGTTAGGCACTCAAGATTTTAGCTTCAGATGGGTTCGATTCCTTTTATTGTTTGGCCATTTGTAGTAGTGACCTGAGGCAGAAGCTCATCCTCTTTGGTAGTTTTTCCTTTTTTTTTTTTTTTTTCTTTCAGAGAATGTCTAAAATGAGCCTGTTAGTGCTGTTCTATAGATTGTTATGAGTCGTAAACAAATAGATGTTTACAAGGTGATGATGTAACACAGTGTTTGACTTGCACTGAGCATTCAGGGTGGTCTGAGATTCATGGGAACTTTTTGGAGCTATTCTCTGGTAACTTGGAGTGGTGGGAAGGCTCTAGGACTCCTCTGTTCTCATGGTGCCTACAACTCTCCGGAGCCTGATTGTGAATGGATTCCTGATTGTTATTTTTCTGTTTTGAATAGGAGGGTGACCATATTGGTCTCACAAGGAAGTCCAACTCTGCCCTCCACTTCTTCATTAATGGCATTGATCAGGGTAAGGGGAAGCTCAGAGAGGGCTGCTGGGCCAGGGCTTTCAGTGGGATGGTCTATACCTCATCCTCCTGCCTTTCTGATATCAGTCTCCTTATGTCTGACCTTTCTCCCCTCACCCCTCCCCCATTCCTGTGCCTACCATCCCTATAGGCGTGGCTACCCCATTGACACCCCCGGTGGTGTATGGTGTGGTGGACTTGTATGGGATGGCAGTGAAGGTAACCATCGTCCACAATAACAACCACAGCGACCGTTTACGCCGGAACAATGCCATTCTGCGGGCACTGTCCCCTGAGGGTGCTCTCCGCCGTGCTGCTCCTGCTACCCAGGCAGAACCTGAGCGCCTGCTCTTCCACCCCAACTGTGGGCAGAAGGCAGCCATTACCCACGAGGGACGCACTGCCCTGAGGCCCCAGTATGGCCCATGGGGTGGGGAGAAGCCTGCAGAAGGGGCTCTAATGGAATTGGGGGAAGGTGTGAGGAAGTGGGAGGTAGAGGGTGTCAGGTCTGGGCGTCCTGGACAGAAAAGGTGGGGAGCCTTCTGAAGTGTGAAGTTTATCTGGTTAACTTGGGGCAGTGAGTGTCGAGCAGGCATTGCTGGGCTAAGCTCTGGTGCTCTCAGAGTTTGAGTTACGGGTGTGAGTCTCCATTTGCTGTGCCCTCAGTGCCACCGATGACTTCAATCATGGCGTGGTGCTGAGCAGCAGAGCCCTGCGGGATGGAGAGGTGTTCCAGGTGCGCATCGACAAAATGGTGGACAAGTGGGCTGGCTCCATTGAAATTGGTGTCACCACCCACAACCCTGCCTACCTCCAGTTGCCCTCCACCATGACCAACTTGCGCTCTGGTGAGCTCCTAAGAAAGGCGGGGCCAGGATAGGGTCCTAGGGTTTGGTGCTATCTCCACAGCCCTGATGCTTGTTCTCCAGCCCCTTTTTCACTTGTCACACTTATGACGACTGAGTCAGTGGCTGAGGAGTGTCACGTGAACAGGGTCTGTGGCTGGCTTGGGAAGAGCAGAATTTTCTTGCCCTGATTTCAGAAGAAAGCCAAGTGTCAAAAAAGGCAGGCTGGGCTTATGGCTTTGGGGAGTAATGTGGGGACTGGTATATAAAGGACAGGAGCTCTGGTTTCCCCCTCATGTTCTCTGCCACTCCTTGACTCCCTAGGTACCTGGATGATGACCGGGAATGGGGTGATGCACAATGGGACGACCATCTTGGATGAATATGGGCACAACCTGGACCGCCTCAAGGTGGGAGAGTGGGTCTGCCATCAGCTCTCAGCAGTGGGGAGTAGGCAAGGTGGGGCTGCTGCAGGACCAGCCCAGGCAAGGACTCTGCCTGACTCCTCACTCCAGCCCCGCTTCTTCCAAGGCAGGGGACACGGTGGGCGTAGTGCGGCGGGAGGATGGGACTCTCCACTTCTTTGTCAATGGGATGACTCAGGGCCCAGCTGCCTGGAATGTGCCCCCGGGCGTCTATGCTGTTGTGGATCTCTATGGCCAAGCAGCCCAGGCGACCATCGTGGACGACGTGGGTGAGGGCCGGGCTTTGTAAGGCAAGAGGGTGGGGTGGCTTTGGGAGGTCTCAGAAACAGCTATAAGCTTAATGATGAGTGATATTCTCTCATAGAGGTGCCACCAGTCCCTGAGTTGCTCCCTGAAGGCAACAATCAGGTGTCTCCAAGCTCCCCATTATCAGGGGCTGGGGGCTCTGACCTGCGCTTCCACCAGCTACATGGCAGTAATGCAGTCATCACTAATGGGGGCCGCACCGCACTCCGCCACAACTGCCGCAGCGAGTTCAATGATGCCATTGTCATCTCCAACCGGTCAGTGTCTGGATTTGCATTTCCCCACTTTCCTACTGCCTAGCCACCCACTTAGGGCCTGTCTGATCACCGCTTTTCCTGGCAGGGCCCTGCGGGATGGAGAGCTGTTTGAAATTGTCATTCAGAAGATGGTGGACCGCTGGTCAGGCTCCATTGAAGCTGGTGAGGGGCACCTGAGTGCATGTGTGTGTGCTAGGGGAGGTGCTGGCTACCTATAGCTGGGGGCTTGGCCCTGAACTACCCCTGCCTCCTTCCAGGAGTGACTGCCATTCGTCCGGAGGACCTTGAATTCCCCAACACTATGACAGACATTGACTATGATACTTGGATGCTGAGGTTGGGCTGCTTGCTTTGCAGACCAGCTGGGCAGGGTGGGGTGGAGCTGGCTGGGATGAGGGAAACAGGATTTGGGACCTGCGTGGCCATGGACATTGACAGATCTGGCTGCCTCTTTTCTTCAATGCTGGGAAGACTCTCCTGCACAAAGGCAGAGCTCATCTTCCGTAGAGCACTACCCTCCTTCCTCCTTCCTGCTTTTCCATGGTGGATGGGGTGGTGGATCCCGGGGACGTAGGAAACAGGATTGGGTCTCAGACTCCAGATTGTGGCAGAGACCTTTAAGGCACTAGAGGCACTAGAAGGTACTACAAAGTTCTGACAGGCAGAGACTGGGCAGGGACCTACGTGGGGAGGAAGCTGGGAGGCCGACCTGTTACTATTGCCATCCCTCCAGTGGCACAGCCATCATGCAAGATGGTAACACGATGCGCAACAACTACGGGTGCGACCTTGATGCGCTGGGCACGGGTGCACGCATTGGCATGATGCGAACAGCCAAGGGCGATTTGCACTACTTCATCAATGGCCAGGACCAAGGTGCTGCCTGCTCAGGCTTGCCTCCGGGTAAAGGTGACTACTATGGCATTCGACTTGCCACCCTCAGCCCAGCCTACCTTGTACTATCAAGTTTCTGATTCCCTCCTTTCCTACCCAGAGGTGTATGCGGTAGTGGATCTCTATGGCCAGTGTGTCCAAGTATCCATCACCAATGCCACCGGTCCCATGGACAACAGCCTAGCGACCAGCAATACTGCCACTGAGAAGTCATTCCCCTTGCACTCCCCAGGTTCAGCTGGCTGGGAGGGAGGGCAAGCTCTGTCTGTCTGCTGCAGGCCTGAAGTATACAGCTTCCAGGTCAGGGAAGCTATTCAAAGGCAGGCTGGCTGCAGCAACTACAGGCAAAGGGGAAGGAACGACCCATGGGGGAAAGTAGCCAAGAAGAGGGCAGGAGGTTACACCTGGTACACAAGGCCTGGACACTTCCCTGCCACCCAGGGGCCAGGACACCATAAGCTAAGAGTACCAGGTTCGGGGATAAGTCTTACTGTGGTAAAAAGAGGTATCAGAGATCTTGAAGGAGTAATGGCAGATGGGACCTTTATGTCAACTTTGTTTCACCTGAAAGCCTTGCTCTATATCCTATATGAAGCTCATTGTCCCAGTCTTACCCCTTTCTCTGGTGCGATCTTTCCACAGTGGCTGGTGTGGCTCACCGATTCCACAGTACTTGTGGCAAGAATGTCACTTTGGAGGAGGATGGCACAAGGGCAGTGCGTGCAGCTGGCTATGCTCATGGCCTCGTCTTCAGCACCAAGGAGCTCAGGGCTGAGGAAGTCTTTGAGGTGGGCTGTGGAGATGTAACAGAGGCTGTCAGGCCCTTCGTAACAGGGCCAGACTGCTTCCTACCTTCCTGCTGTCATCTGGTACCAACTAATGTTTTCTTTCTCACACAGGTTAAAGTGGAAGAGCTGGATGAGAAGTGGGCAGGTTCCCTCCGGCTGGGGCTGACTACACTAGCACCAGGGGAGATGGGGCTTGGAGCAGGTGGTGGCTCTGGACTGCCTCCTTCTCTACCAGAGCTCCGGACTAAGACCACCTGGATGGTGTCCAGCTGTGAAGTGAGGCGCGATGGACAGCTTCAGAGGATGAATTATGGCCGGAACCTAGAGAGGCTGGGGGTGAAGTAGCTAGATCCAGGAACAAGGATTGGGAGTGGGAGTGGGGGTGGCAGAGAGAGGTAGGCTGAGTATCTGTCCTTGTCTCACCTTGGTTCTAGGTGGGAAGTCGTGTGGGCATTCGGCGGGGGACAGATGACACAATGCACATCGTGATAGATGGAGAGGATATGGGGCCTGCAGCCACTGGTGTTGCCAAGGTAGACCCAAAAGTTGCTTTCGATTCTGGGAGTGGGGTTGAAGTCTTCCACTCATCTCCTATTTCCTGGGTCTTGTGTGTCCCCAGAATGTGTGGGCTGTGTTGGATCTATATGGGCCAGTGCGGAGTGTGTCTATTGTCAGCTCTGCAAGGCTGGAGGAGCCAGAAGGCACCCGGCCTCCTTCCCCCAGCTCAAACACCGGAAGTGAGGGTGAGGAAGACAACGAGGACGAGGAGCACGGAGTAAGAGGCTGCAGCAGGGCCCTCTGGGCACATGGATGAGTGGTTGATGGGCCATTGGCCACCAGGTTGTTTTGGTGTTCTCTGATCATGTCCTGGGTGGGCAGAGGCTTATGCACAAGATCCGTGTGAACTCCACTGGGATGTCTCGGACTTCACATTGGCAACCCCAGCAGCTTAGCCTTTCTTCCACACCAGGGCCAGGATCAAGTGGCCATTATGCATACAGCCCTCGAGTTCCTGGAGAACCATGGAAAGAATATCCTCTTGTCCAATGGGAACCGTACAGCTACACGGGTGGCCAGTTACAATCAGGGCATTGTTGTCATCAGCCAGCCCCTAGTGCCCCAGCTGCTTGTTCAGGTGGGCCTTGCCTCCTTACCCCCAGCAACTTGCTCATGGTGACCCAGGGCCAGCCTTTCCAGGCTGAGGACAAAGTGGAAGGCCAGCCCTTTGGATGAGCTTCCCAGGCTTTTGTTCATACCTTGTGATAGGAGTTGCAGGTCGGTTACCAGGAAGCACCTACCTGGTAACTGTAGTGAGGGAAGCAGTAGGGAGGAGCTGACGGAGCCTAAGGGAGATGCCTGATTCTGAATGTGGGAGCAAGGAGGGCTTTCCAGAGGAGGAGCCTTTCTGCTGCAAACTAAAAGGTGTTAGTGTTTGGGGAAAGAAGTCCTTAGGGACCAGAATCCTTAGAATCAACAACAAGATCAAGGCTGAAAGAGGGAAGCAAACAAGTGAATCTGTAGTTTCTGATCCCTCTAAATGTCAGAAGGGGCAGCAGCATCCCAGGCCACACTCTGAAAGATGTTATCTTTTCTCCCTGGCTGGGGTGAGGAGCATGGGTCTGCTGGGAGGGTGGCCTCTCATCAGGAGGCCATAACTGGGGAGCAGTCACCGTTTTCCCCAGGTGCGGATAGACTTCCTGAATCGGCAGTGGACATCTTCCCTTGTCCTGGGAGTCATCACATGCCCACCTGAGAGGCTCAACTTCCCTGCTTCTGCCTGTGCTCTCAAACGGGCAGCCTGGCTGCTGCGGGGCCGAGGGGTCTTCCACAATGGCCTCAAGGTAGGTAGGGGAAAGAGGGGAGGGAATAGGTCTCTGAGTAGGGAGGGGCTGGCCACAAGGGCGTGAATGTCATTACCTGGACAGTCTCGGAGTTGCTGCCTCCTATCTCCTTGCCTTTGAAATGTTGCAGTGGGGGACAGGGAAGGTGGAATCTAGGTCATTAAAGCAGAGGGTAGAGCCCAGGCATTGGGCAAATGTGGAGGCAAAGCCCAGGGACTGGCAACCCAAAGTGAAGCGTGGGGATGGCTATTGCTGGTAGGATTCTGATCTCTGGGAAGACAATAAGTCTCTCCTCCCAGATCTGTGAGAAGTTTGGGCCAAACCTGGACACGTGTCCTGAAGGCACCATCCTGGGACTGTGGCTAGACAGCTCTGGGGGGCTGCATCTCCATGTCAATGGAATGGACCAGGGGGTGGCTGTGCCAGATGTCCCTCAGCCATGTCATGCACTTGTGGACCTGTATGGGCAGTGTGAGCAGGTTAGTGGCAATGGAAGCAGGGAGGAGGGAATGCCTGAGAGATGGCTGTCCAAGAGAAGAGGAACTCTATGGTCCAAGGAGGGGATCAGCAGGCGCTGGGGGCTGGTCATGCTCTGCCTGACCATCCCTCTTCTGCAGGTGACAATTGTGAGCCCTGAACCAGGGGCTGCCATTGGGAAAAGTGCTGGAATCCAAGGGGACATGGAGAAAGCTGACATGGTAGATGGTGAGCCAGCCCTAAGGGACCAGGATCCTACCTCATCCCACCTTCTACTTCTAGCCCCATCTTCTGTGACCTCTGTCCCTCTGCTCCGTCAGGGATCAAGGAGAGTGTGTGCTGGGGTCCGCCGCCTGCTGCCAGCCCACTCAAGAGCTGCGAGTACCATGCCCTTTGCTCCCGTTTCCAGGAACTGCTATTACTTCCTGGTGAGTTCCCAGTCCCTCAGAACCTGCGTAATTCCCTGGACCAGTGCAGGGCCATTCCTAGAGTCCTGGAGATAAGTTAGAAAGAAGCTGTGTGGTTGAGACCCAAGGTGGGAGCCACAGCACAAAGTCTGCCACTGACTCTCCTGCAGAGGATTATTTCATGCCACCACCGAAGCGTAGCCTGTGCTACTGTGAGTCTTGCCGGAAGATGCGAGGGGACGAGGCCCACAGGCGCCGTGGGGAGCCCCCTCGGGAATACGCCCTACCATTTGGCTGGTGCAGGTTCAACCTCAGGTACAGATGGGGCAGGGTCATATGTCTCCCTTATGGTTCTTTGCCTCCTTGAGAAAGAAAGATAACAAGAGGGTACATGCAAGAAGTAACAGAACTTCTTATCTACGGGACGACCTTGGGGAGCCAATGACCTTTGTACTATCTGCCCACCTCCTAGGGTGAATCCCCACCTGGAGGCTGGGACACTAACCAAGAAGTGGCACATGGCATATCATGGTAGCAATGTGGCAGCTGTCCGGAGGGTGCTGGACCGAGGAGAGCTGGGAGCAGGTACCGTAGCTCTGGTACAGTCGGAGCAGGCCAGGCCTATGGGCCACAGCAGGATTTCCCTGACCCAGTTCTCCTCACAGGGATTGCCTCCATCCTGAGCTGCCGGCCCTTGAAGGGAGAGCCCAGGGGAGAGTTTGAGGAGCCTGGTGAGAACTGCGTACCTCCTCGGGAGGAGCAGCCCCCTCCAGTGCTTCTTTCTCCCTCCCTCCAATATGCTGGGGCTGAGCCCCTGGCATCCAAAGTGCAGTGAGTACATGCATGGGAGGGGGCCCCAGCACCACTTGGGTCTCCATGATTTTCCTTCCCCTTTTCCCACCTTGTTTTGCTAGTCCTCAGCCTCCACCCCAGTCTTTTTGTCACACGTTCGTTTAAAACAAATGCCATTGCTTTTGTGCTATCTCAGTGAACAAAAAAGGGTACCTTGCTTTTTTGGAAATTATATTTTCTCTAATATGTTATGCATAATAAATATTTAGTAGTTTTAAAGGTGACAAGTAGTACTATGGAAACAAAAAGTAGAGTTGGAGCAGGCGTATTAAGTAGGGTAGCCAGGGTATGCATTATGAAGGTGAGATTTGAGCAGTCTGGAGAAGGAAGTGAGGAAGTTAGCTGAGCAGGCATTGGGAGGAATACCATTTAGAGAAAACAGCTAGAGCTGTCCCTATAAGATCAGAGTGATTCCTAGGAACGGTGAGGCCAATGCAGTGGTTGCAGTTAGCAAGGAGGAGATATGACAGGAACCAGAGACCCCACTGCCCTCTTTTTGCTTCTTGCCTGACAGATTCCGGGACCCCAAATCCCAGCGGACACACCAGGCCCAAGTGGCATTCCAGGTGTGTGTGCGCCCTGGCTCCTACACCCCTGGCCCTCCTTCTGCTGCCCTCAGAGAACCTCCTGACCCTCACTTCAGCCCAGCCGAACTTGAATGGGTAACCAAGGAGAAGGGGGCCACACTCCTCTATGCCCTGCTGGTACGGGTGGAATGAGGGGTGAGACCTCACTACTACAAGCACAGTTGGGCTTTGGGCCTGTGGACTTTTGAGTGACGACTGCCTCCACCTCATTCCAGTGACCCAGGGCATGCACGGTGCTCAGCCTGGCAGATGCACAGGAGCATGTAGGCAGGCTCTCAGTTAGAAGGAAAGTGGAGCACATCTCCATATCCAGGGCCCAGAACACTCCCTCTGAGGTGAGGGAGTTTGTGGAGAGCCCAGCTCCAGGCCCTGGGTAACACCTCTCATGCACTGATTTGGGAAACACAACTCCTTATGACTCCCTCCCCTGTATCATTTAATTTATTTCCGTTTTTGTTCTTGGTTACTGTGAATCCCAGAGGAGTTTCCCTGTGCCCCACATGAAGCTGCTTTTTTTCCGGGGGCCACCGAACAGGAGCGGGGAAGGTGGGGCCCTCTGTACAGTTATGACTCTGATTTCTAAAGAGCCAATAAACAACGTCTCAGAGCACCCGCTTCGCCTCTCAATAACGCGCCCCTCGGTGATCCCGACTTGCCCAGTCAGTGACCCCGCTGTGGAGCCAGAACTAGCTCTTGGAGTCTAGTGGCTGGCGCACGGCCAGGAGCGGCGAGCGGCGCCTGAGGGTGGTCGGCGCAGGGCGGGCATAGTGGAGGACTTTGGATACCACAGGCACCCGTCTCGCATCCTTCCGCCTTTTACTCCCCGCCCAAACCACGAGGTCCCTATTGCTCTGACCCCGGAAGGATTAAGCTCAGCCGGATGTGACGCAGTGGCCAAGGCGCGCAAAGGGGGCCTCCGAGAAAGCGAAGAGAAGGAGGGTAGGGCGGGGCGGTGGCCGGTGCTGGCGGGGGAAGTGGGCGGGAGCACCGAGGCAGGAAACCCCCGCCCCGCCTGCGCTGAAGCCCTCGGCGGGCTACCGGGCCAGGCTGGTGGCGGGTGTCGGACACGTGATCGGGAGGCAGGCGGGCTTCCGCCTAGGCGGACCAGGAGAGATCCCCACTGAGCGCCCGCCTCCCTGCAGGCCGGGTCCGAGGTCTGGCAGTCAGCGACAGAGCCAGGCACCCACGGTCCGAGCGTCCCCGGCAGCACCATGCCTGCGCTCCTGGAGCGCCCCAAGCTTTCCAACGCCATGGCCAGGGCGTTACACCGGCACATCATGATGGAGCGGGAGCGCAAGCGGCAGGGTGAGCTGGGGCCAAAGCGGGAGGACATACGCCCAGGGCAGCACCGCTAATCCCAGGGCTGACCTCCACCCACGGGTAGACTGATGCATGGCCGACTGAAGCTAGAAGAGGGATGGAACAGCCCCGTTGTGGTGGGAGTTTAAACCGCCAGGTCTAAACTCTAGAACTCTTGAGCTGGAAAGGACCTTGGAGAGCACCTAATGAACCCTCCCTCTCCTTCTCCCCTATTGCAGTGATGAGAAGCAGCCTGTCTTCTCAATAGGAAAAGAGCCATTATCAAGAGCATAAAGGAGCACTGGGTTGACCGATTTTGCTGGTCTTCAATCTATAATGTTCTATTTTAACCACCTGCCACTTTTCCATTCTGCCTAACTCTTCCTCCAGAGGAAGAAGAGGTGGACAAGATGATGGAACAGAAGATGAAAGAAGAGCAGGAGAGAAGAAAGAAAAAGGAGATGGAAGAGAGAATGTCACTAGAGGAGACCAAGGAACAAGTATGTAGGCCCTTGATCTCTCCCAGCTCTTCCCTTGGCTCTCCTGCCTTCATCTTCTCCCTCCTCCTTTCCCAGATTCTGAAGTTGCAAGAGAAGCTTTTGGCCCTACAGGAAGAGAAGCACCAGCTTTTCCTGCAACTCAAGAAAGTTTTACATGAGGAAGAAAAACGGAGGCGAAAGGAGCAGAGGTGGGATTGGAGGGCTAAAATTAAAATTGGGGACAAAGTATAATTGGGACCAGGTAACAAAAGATCAGTGTTTAATAGCAAAAGAGGGGCCCTTGTCCTTGATTTTGATCTGCTTTCATTTCACTCCAGTGACCTGACCACTCTGACATCAGCTGCATACCCACAGAGCCTGACTGTTCACACAGGAACTCATCTCCTCAGCATGCAGGGTGAGGATTAAAGAAACCACTTGTCAGAATGGGCCCTCTTGGGGCTTATAGACTCCCATTTCAGCATCATGAAGCTCTCCCCCTCTCTAGGGAGTCCTGGAGGACACAGTCGCCCAGGCACCCTCATGGCACCTGACAGAGCTAAACAGATGTTTGGACCCCAAGTGCTTACAGTAAGAAGAGTAGGACTGGGTGTCCGGTCCCTTGTTTTTCCCTATTTCCATATAGACCCAGGCATCTTTACTAAACCAGTATTCAAGTCAGTATTCAAATAATATACATTTAGCTGTATAGGGAAAAATGGGGCATACCTGTCACGTGAGTTTCTGGTTTTGAGTTAACGAAGTGAGTTCTCATCTCTCTTTAGACCCGGCACTATGTGGGCTCAGCAGCTGCTTTTGCAGGGACCCCAGAGCACGGGCAATTCCAAGGCAGCCCAGGTGGTGCCTATGGGACTGCTCAGCCCCCACCTCACTATGGACCCACTCAACCCACCTATAGTCCTAGTCAGCAGCTTAGAGGTGAGTGAAGGGGAAAAGGAGGTATGTGTGGCTTGCCTCAAGGCCCAGAGCTGGGAAGTGTTATGAACAGACTAAAAGGTTCTAATGGCTGTGCCCCTGCCTTTCTCAGCACCTTCAGCATTTCCTGCAGTGCAGTACCTGTCTCAGCCACAGCCACAGCCCTACGCCGTGCACAGCCACTTTCAGCCCACCCAGACAGGTGATAACACCCCACACAGGGGCCCTAGTTCCATGGGTCTGCCCTTCCTCATTCTCTACTCATTTCACACACCCTTCTTCACCTAGGGTTCCTCCAGCCTGGTAGTGCCCTATCCTTGCAAAAGCAAATGGAACATGGTAACCAGCAAACTGGCTTCTCTGACTCAGTGAGTGTGGAGCCTTGGGAGGTCAGGGGAAGGGTTAAGAGAGCCCAAGTCCTGGCTGCCTCAAGTCCTAATTCTCTTCTTTGCAGTCCTCCCTGCGCTCCATGCATCCCCAAGCTCTGCATCCCGCCCCAGGACTTCTTGCCTCCCCCCAGCTCCCTGTGCAGATGCAGCCAGCAGGAAAGGTAAGGATGGTAAATCATACCTTAGGTCACAGTCCCTACACTACTAGGGAAAACAGGATTGGGAGGTGGCTCACATTCCTGGTTTTCCTTTCTTCCTTTGGGGTGTGGTTGTAAGGGTATGGAGAAGGGAGAGTATACACACTGACAAAGCCTTTTCATCAACACCAGTCAAGCTTTGCAGCTACCAGCCAACCTGGTCCTCGGCTCCCTTTCATCCAGCACAGCCAGAACCCGCGATTCTACCACAAGTGACCATCAGATTTTATCTTCAGCCTCGTCCCCACCCCTTACCATGGCTGAGGGTGCCTGTGTGTCCTAATCCAGGCCAATAAAACCTGCCATTGCTCCTGGCTGCTGTTTGTGTTGCCTCCCACCTGGACCAAGACAGGGCTACTTGAGGGCGGAGTGGTAGCTGACAGGTCCATGGCAAGTCATAGTGGGACAGTGGGTTGGTTGAAATGAACTCAGTGGCACAGTTCAATCTAAAATCTATTTCTGGTTTCCAAATTTACCTTCTAGTCAGCAAATACCTATTTGCTCAAAGAAGCAGCCAAGTTAGAGCTTCATATTAAACTTGTAGTTTTATTTAGGTTTGCTTTTAACAAATGTGTCGGGGAGAGAGCCCACAGGAAAGGGTGAAGCCCATGGGGGCAGGGCCCTCCCAGATGCCTGAGGAGGGGGCAGGTCCCCTCCCCTCCCCTCCTCTTCCCTCCCCAGCTAAAGGGATTTGGGGAGAGACACAGGCAGGGAAGGGGATCTGGTCCCCAGTCTGTGGGGGTGGTGCTTGGGATAAAAGGCTATGGGGAATAGGGACCAGACCAGGGACAAGTGGGGGAAGGGCACAAGGATCATTTGCCAGAATCCACAGCTTTGATTCCAGAATTTAAAAAAAAAAGAAAAAAACAAACCACTAAACTAAACCACAAGCAGCACCCACCCCCTCTCCCCCACCAGGGCTGTAGTGCGAGGGGAAAAGAGGAGGGCAGCTTCACCAAGGCCATGGCTCACTCCTGGCCAAGGGAGCAGGATGTAGGGCAGGGGCTCCCCGACAGATTGAGGGGGTGGGGGAAACCAAAATAAAACGTCAAATAAATTGTGTAGGAGAAGTCCAGCCAAGTGCCAGGCCAGAGCTGGGCCAGGCTGGGGGAGGGGGGCCTCTGCAGGCTTGAGGATCACTGCTGCCACCACCGCCACCCTGGGTAGGAGAGAGAAACCAAGTAAGATAGGATAATACCTGCAATAGGAAAAAGGGTGAGGACCATCCTATGGTCAGAAAATAAGCCTGGAACAATTAAAACTAAAGCTACTCTTTGATGGGAACAAAAAAGTATGTGAAGGGGGGGACAGTCTGTCATACTCACCTGGGAGCCAGTTATTTTGCCATGGCCTTGATTGCAACAGCTGCCTCCTCTGTCATGGCAGACAGCACCGTAATCTGTGAACAAGAGGAAGTCAGAAATCTAAGCTCAGAGATGAAGCACAAAGAGGAAAGCTGGCACGAGAGGAGGAGGGTGAACCATACCAGGATCTCCTCTCCACAGTCGTACTTCTGCTCAATCTCCTTGCCAAGGTCTCCCTCAGGCAGACGAAGGTCCTCTCGCACCTCCCCACTGTCCTGGAGCAGTGATAGATACCCATCCTGGATGCCAATCAGCTGAGGGCAGATAGGGAAAGAAGTTGAAGGAAGCTGATATGGAGGATAAAAGATCTGATAGACGAACCGGGGTAGCAAACTACTAATACCAAATACCCTCTCCTGCCATTTCCCTCCTCTCCCAGCACAAGCTCTTCTAGTCAATCTGTACACCACCTCCAATTACGGACCCGGCTATATATCCAGACCATCTACATACCTGGAAATCATTTCTTTTGATGTTGGGGACATCCATATTATGAGTTGATGGGCAGATATCTTCATATTTCTTCCCAGTAAAGATGTCAATACCAACCAAGTGGACCTGTATGTATGCATCACATCAAAGAGAAACCCAACCAAACTAGGGTAGAGGAGATAAAGGCTCAACTTGACCTTGGCTAGGAAGGGAAGTCAGACTACAGTTTGGGCAAAGATCAGGGGAGTTGGAAATGAACAGTGAAATCAAAGAAACACTAAAGCCTCTAAAAAAAGAACTTGAGGCAAAAAAGACCACCACTGAGATTGGGGTTGATAGGACAAGGGAAACTGTAGGCCAGGCTTGGAGCTGTCACTTACCCAGAGCTATCAAATCGTTGACAATTAAGAGGTTAAGAGCCTACAAGAGTCCAGGTAAAAGTTTAGAAGAGTTTTCTGGACATCAGCATAAAAGGCTGAGAACTTGGGAAATAAGGAAAAGTAAAAGAGAAAGAGCTGAGAACACAGGAAGGACTAAGAAAGAGAGTTGAAAAAAAAAAGGATGGGGGAGATTAGGAAGAACTAAGCAATTAGAAAATAAGGAAACCAAAACAAAGGAGGATGAAAGACATTGGGGCAACCCAGGATGAATGCCAAGTCAACAAACCGATTAGGGAACAAAATCATAAAAAATTTAAAAAGGATGAACCAGGTTGCACTTCTGAGGAAAAAGAAAAATCTAAAGTGACAAGGACAGAACTAGCAAGAATGTTAGGACCTAAGAAAGCGAAGAGGTTCAAGGAACTCAAGAAGAGGGGTCGGCAAGGTGATTTGTAAGTTCGGAGGTAAACTGTCCCTCTCCAGGGAAGGCTGAATTCTGTGTTAGGGTAGGAGAAACCCTAAGCAAAGTAACAGAAACAAAGAACACCTACAAAGACTGAAGGGAAAAGAGATAAACAGAAAAAATGAAGGCCAAGAATAAGAAGGAGCAGCTAAACAGCCAGAGTATAAACACCACCAAGAGAAGTTAGAGACCCACAGAGATGGAGAGAGGAGTTACCAGAGACAATAGTAGAAGAGGCTCAAGTCTGAGAGCAAATGTAGTAGAAAGGTATACAGGGCTGAGAGCTGAACATATGGAATTGGATGGTAGATTAAGGAAAGAACTAAAGGAAGGTAGAGGGATAGGACTGATGACAACTTGCTTCCAAGGAGCCCCATGGACCTGAGAGGTGGGACAAGATGTGGAGAGGTTAAACTCTAACCTTGGCATGGCCGTGTTTGCCAGTCTTGGAAGTGGACATCTCCACAATCTTACATGGTCGGCCTTTGAGCACCACAAAGCCATTCTTACGTAATGCTGAGCACTGCATTGGGAAGGTGGCTGAGGCCCCTGCATCTCCTGTCTCGAAGTCCAAATCATCTGCCATTTTAAGAGGCTTCGATTCCAGCTAGAGTCAAGAAGAGAACTGGAGTCAGTAAGGATGGAGGTTTAACATGACCTCTCTCATTTACCCCACTCCTTTCTGTAAACTGCTTCATTTTCTTCCTAGCAGTTTATTCTATTACCTATCTAAAATAAAGTTAAAGTTCCGAGATTAAATATTGATTGGGATCACAAATATTAAAGAACTAATGTGTGTATGTGTATAGTGGAGGTAAGAAGCTGGATTCCTACCCCAAACAAAAGCTAAAGGCAAGGGGGGGCGGGGGGTGGGGCGCTTGGGAAAGAAAGTCTCAGGGCCAAATTAGGATGCCAAATCTCTGAAATGGGCAAAAGCCTAATCCCTGAGAGGGGGAGGCCTCAGGTATTACTTGCCACTGAAACCAACCACCCCTCTTCCCCATGTACATATAACCAGGGCTATAATTAGGTGAGCAGCAATGAGCCAGCAAAAGGGCGGGGCTAATGTGGAGGGGAGGAGGGTGGAGACCAGAGGACAGGGCCCCACCCGGCTATGTTACACCCCCCCCCCACCTTATCCACACACAAGCCAGTCATTGGTACAGGAAACCACAGCTCTCTGTGGGGGATTCCCGCCTCTCCAACATGCATTTGCAGATGCAGCCGAGGGGGGGGTGGAGTAAACTTTTTTCAAACTGATCCCCCTGCTAAACACCTCGATCTCCTTTCCCAAAGGGAACCCAGGAACCCAGCCTCTCCTCGAAGGCCCTCCCACTTTTCCCAAAATGCATCGGTCTTGTTGGCTTTTCAACCCAGGCCTGTAAGTCAGTAAAAGTGGGGAAATGGGGAGTGGTGAATGACAATAAAATGAAAGTAAAAGGCTGGTAATAATGAGTAGTATAACATACTAGGATAGTAATGTGAAGAACTCTAAAACCAGAAACTCCCAAAATAGACACATCGAGGAAGACAGTGACAAGGTGAAGAGCACCTATCACAGCAGGGAACTCATCTGCCCGGGACTTTAAGGCGCTGTCGGCACGACTGAGAAGAGTTGGGCTCCCATCCAATCGCCCTCGGTTTCCCCATTGTATCTAGTCTCCCAGCACAGAAGAGTGCCACTTACACTCGGCTGGCCCCTTCACTTCACATGAGGTTCGGGAGGGAAAGCCTTAAGGGCCCGTAAGGTACGAGAGTGCTAACATATGCCCGCAGCGGGCTATCTGGGGTGATCAGGATCCCGGCCTCCGGCTTCTCCCACTCCTCGCAATTCCAAGCTCCCTGAGGCGCCCTCGAGGACCTGCTGTCCCCGCGCTGGGGGGTGCCGGCTCCTGCCCACCATGTGGCCGCCCGGAGCTTCCGGTGGCCCGGACCAAGGGGGAGAGGGTCCCCGCACACGTTCAGCCACGCGGCCTTCGACCCCGAGGGCAGCCTCCCGTGGGGGCATTTCCGGTGCCGCGGCCGCCCCCTCAAAGGCCGCGCCTGGCCCGGGTCGCGCCAAGCCGGAGTCACGCCGCCTCCCCTCCCCCCGCGGGCCGCCAGCCCCCCCAAATGCCCTCTCACCGAAGAGACCCCTCCCCCACCTCACGTGGCAGCGGGCACCCAGTTCTCAACCGCCCAGGTACCCTTGCCCCGGCAGGCCGATCTGGCCCCCAGCCCTCGCCCCGGCGTGGCCGCCCGGCGGCCTCTCCCGCGTGGCGGCCTCGCGGCTCGCCGTCCTCCGCCCTGCGTCGCTCCAACGTCACCTGGCAGGCCCCAACCGTCACTCCGCGCGCCAACCGGAACGCGCGCCCGGTCCTCTCCGCACCTCCCGCCGCTAGCCGACTGGACCCTGTGCGGCGGCCACCACCGCTCCCCTCTACCCCCTCCCCGACTCCCGCGCAGTTCCATCTCTACTCCCAGGCCCAAGCCAAGGTTCCGCGCACGCGCGCCCCGTCCGCTCTCACCTCGCGCGAACGCACTGACTCGTCCCCGTCCGCTCGCCGCGAGCCCAACCGCTGCCTCCGAGCCCACTGCCGCCGCCGCCGCCGCCTCTGCCGCCGCCGCCGCTGCTGCACACGGGTCTTAGTACGCAGGCGCTGACTCCCCACTGACCAACCAAGCAGCCCTGTGACAGCCGCGCAAGCGTGCTTTCTAGCTCCTCCGCCCTCCGCCCCCACACTGCGCAAGCGCACAGACCCTCTCCAAGCTCCACCCCCTCTCCCACCTACCCATCTAATGACGCGCATACGTGACCCCGCCCCTCACAAGTTCTGAGTTCTGCCCACCAGTAGGCAACGCGCAGGCGCACCCGGTTTTTTAATCCCTTCAACCTCCTCTTCCCTCCCGGTGATAGAGCACTAACCCTACCGAACAGTCCTTGCGCCTGCGCAATAAGGAGCCCTACACACAACACTCTGGAGGAAACGCCTCGGCTTCAAAGCGCATGCGTATTGGGAATCCTCCCCGCCCCTTCCACCTCAGACGTCGTCTATACGCCGGATGTTGAAAGACCACGCCACCGTAGCTCTCGTCTTGTCTATAACGCATGCGTCATTGGAAACGCCCCACCTCGGGTTTAAGTAGACTTAAACGACTCACACATTTCAGAAAACTTGCACTGTAGGATGGGCCCGTTGATTCAAATCCCATCCCTCCCCATCCACCACCCCAGTTACACACATGCGCGGGAGAGTTTTTCCGCTTCACTCTTCCTAGAGCGCCAGTGTGGTCGGGTTACCACCCACCTCAGCTTCTCCTTAAGTTCTACGTTTCTGCTGTGCCATAGAGTTTCACCCTGAGAGATAGAGCGGTCCTGTCCCAGCCACCATCTTGTTTAAAGCCTTGGTCCGTGCTGGTCTCTCTGGCTTCCGTAGAGGCTGTTCTAACTCTGAATCCTAAGTAGACTTTCTTGTCATGTCTCTTTTCCCCCACAACTGTCTTCTGTGGTCTCCAAAACAATTGTCTATGAGCGCCCTTTGAAAAAAATTATATAAAAAGTGGAATGTTGAATTCCATTCATGTTCTCTAAATCAGGGTGACTCAATCCCCTTTCCCCCCTCCACTGGTCAGTTAGTTGCCTGTTAGGAATGGGGCTGCACAGCAGGGGGTGACTGGAGAGCAAGGGAAGATTCATCTGTATTTTCAGCTGCTCGCCAGCGCTAGCATTACTGTCTCAGCTCCACCTCAGATCATCAGGCATTAGATTCTCATAGGAGCACAGGTCCCTGGTGCCCAAAAGGTTGGGAGACCCCCTCCTCTAAATCGAAGAAGATGACTGTGACGATAGAAACAAGCTATCTCTCAGAATGTATTTCCCTGGCCCTCCTTCCAAGGAAGAAAGTGGCTTATTTTCCTGAAACTCTGTAGTCTCCAGTTCCTAAGTTACTAGCACTACCTTTGTGGCTACCTTGTTTGCCGCAGTAAGCAGGTAGACAACAGTAATGTGGAACAAGAGGAGCAACTAAATATCTGGGTTTAGAATTCAAAACCCTGAATCTGGTTCTTGTTTTAAGAATTCTGTGACATGATATATGTGAACTGCAATCATAACCTGAATTAATACATTTTATTTATTTATTTAACTATTTAGAGAATTAATACACTTATGTAGTACATTATACTATCACTACCAGCTCCTTCCACTCAATTTTCTGAAATTTCTGCTCTTTCCATTGTAAAACAGACTTTCTGGGCACATCTTTTAAAAGTTAAAGTGATAATAATGGTGGAAGTTGTGCATGTGTGGGGCAGAAGGTATATGGGAAATATTTGTGCCTTTTGCTGTGAACCCAAACTTCTCTAAAAACTAAAACTATTTATACAGAATAGGATTGAATGTCAACTTTAAAAATAAAAAAATAAAATAAAGCTATTATATTTGAGGGAGAAATTTGAGCTGGACTGGATTCAAGAGACCAGTGAAGAGCATCTAATAGTAGCCCCAGTGAGCAAGAATGAAGACCTAGATCAAGGCAGTGATAACGTGGCAGGGAGGAAGAATACCAGAGATATTTTGGAGATCTAATTGGTGGAACTTGGTGGTTAATTGAACGAGGAAGATTAAGTCAAAGGGTAGGTCAAAGGTGCTTTTAGTCTGTGTGATTGGGGGTTATATTACTCAAGACATTCCTGAAGATAAATACAGTCATAGGTGAATTGGGAAATTATCTTAAGATTCTGAGATTTTTGGGAAGGCTGCTCAGAGTTGGATAGAGTGAGCAACAAAGCTGAGCTCAGGTAGGTGGGCGTTTTCTACAACTGGGTTTGAGGACAAATCAGCTGTTCTCTCTTTTTTAAAATTTTTTTGTATGACTTGTCCCTTACCTGGAAGGGAAAGGACTCCAGTTGTATCAAGAGGAATAGTTTTGACAGGGTAGGTAAATAAGTAAATATGAACTGGAAGAGAGAGACAATGAACAATTAACAAGGTCCTGAGACCAGTTCAGCAGAAGAAAACAGAACCAGGCAGGCTTGTGGAGCCTCCCTCATTCTCCCAAGGTTAGAAGCCAGATACGCAGACCAAAAAGCTTAGTAGTGCCTGGTACCTTCTTTACCCTCTTCTCCAGACATAGCTTTCCCTGGTCTGTTAACTGCAAATGACCATTATATGACCTTACTCTGGGGGCACTCAGCTGCTATGGGCAAAATTAGTTAACTAGGTATGTGCCTACCCTTAAAATTTTCAGGGCACATGTGCATGACATCCCATCTACAGGCACACACTACGCAGGCTCCAGTTTGGAGTGGGAGGGTCTAAGAAAGGAGAAGAAAATTCCCACCATTTGAGGTAGGAGGGACAGAGGCAGAACAAAGAAATCGTAAGGCCCATATAAACTCCCAACCCTCAACTTTTCAGGGCCCTGTCTTGGACTTTTCTCCGAGTGAACTTTACTGTGTCTACTTAATAAAATCACTTCTGTTTGCTACTTTTTGTCCACTCTTCTCTGAGCATCAGACCTCCGTGTAAATCTTTCATGGGGGAATCCAAGGACTGAGATCCTGACCCCCACAATGTAGACACTTCATTGCCAGTAGCAATTTTACATGAGTAAAAAGATTCTGTCAAATTTTTTTTATTATGAAAATAGGAATCCATTGTAGAAAAATATAGAAAATTTAGAAATCAACCATAAATCCAACACCCAGAGGCAATTGCTATGTTTTACTGTATTTTCCTCCAATCTTTTTCTATGCCTTTAAAAAAATACATCTGAGATCTTAGTGAGCTGTTTCTGTGTTGCATGTGAAGGTAAATAAGCCAGCTGTTGAAAAGAATGCCCAGATAGAAAGAAAACAGGCAAGAATTGGGATTGAGGTGAGGGTTCTCCGTGGTGCTATTTCACAGGTAGGATTTATTCTTATCAGGGGACTTGGGCAAGGACTATTCCTCCTTCCACCCTTAAGAGCTTGCATAAAAGTCAAACACACCAAATAGACCTTGAGAATGGGCAAATAGTTAACCCTTTGGTTCGTGGGGGGCGGTGGGGAGAGGGTACTTAGACCTGTTCTCACAGCAGCCAGCTGTTGGGATCATAGTGGAAATCTTGGACTGTACTCATTCAATCATCCATCCATTCAGTTAATATTTACTGAGTCTATTAAGTGCCAAATACTTGAGATACAAGAGTGATGACCTTAGCAATATGATCTCTGCCCCACAATTGGGAAGGGGATTATCAGATAATAAACAAATATCTAATGCTGGTCTGTGTGCTCAGGCCAGTACCTGTCTACCACCAGTGAGTGATAGGTTTATAAAATGAGAGTTGGTGAGTAGAAGGAGCACCCTGAAGGATACCTGAGGGATCTTTGTGATTTCTATCTTTTCCTTTGGAAGTTAAAGAAAAGAGGGTGGAGATGGAGAAGAGACTGGATTGGTTCCAGGCCCAAAGGAAAAGCCCTACCCAAGAGTCCTCACCTCCCTCCATTCTAGAAGCCTTGCTCAACCTGGATGCTAAGAGAGAGAAGTCAGAAAGTTTCTTAGAAACTGGACCAAGTAAGTAGGGAATAAGGCTGGAGATAGAATACAGACCCACCTAGCTCATAGAGAAAGGAAGCTCAATGAACCAATCATAAATGACTATGGAGTGTTGACTGTGTTCCTTCATTTGCTCATTCATTCACTCTTCAGGTGGTCACAGAAGGCTTGCTCTGTGCCAGGCCCTATGGCCAGTGGGAGAAATTCAGAGGTAGTCAGACAACTGCAGAGCAGAGTGATGCAGCCCACTGCAGAGAATATGGGGTTGAGTGAGCACCAAGATGGGACCAAATCCAGCCTGGAAGCCTGGCGGATCTTTTGGAAGGGGAGACACCAGAGCTGAAGAACCTGAAGAAGGATCAGCCCTCAACAGAGTGAGGAAGGGTCTGGGAGTTCTGTGGGCAAGATATATTAAATGGATATCAACCCTTCCTGGAGGGTCTAGACCCATAAAAAGAATTACTGAAGATGAAAGAGAGGAGGTGAGGAGCAGGTGACGTCTGTGTTCAGAGAAGAAAGATCCAAAGGGTAGGCTGGGGCCTTAGCTGCAGGCCTCCAATCCAGGGGGATACCCTTGCTGCACCATGGGTCCTGGGCCTGAGAACCTGCCTACAATCTGAGTTCTAATTCTAGCCCTATCTACCCTCTCTCCACTAGGTCGGCTCTTGTATGCCTTTCAGAATAGGATTTGGCTTCACTTCCCACTGAGACCATCCCTGACACTCCCAGGCTGACCTGGATGGCATTTTCTCTGCCTTACCACCTTACCCCAACCTAGCATTTGTTCTACAGATAACATGTCTGCCTACCTCACCAGAATGTGAGTTCCATGAAAGCAGGGTCTTTGCATCCCCAGCACCCACCACAGAGTGTGGCATATGGCTGGGTCTGAATGTTTATAGAATTAATAAATTGGGAGGAGGGAACAATTTAAGCATGAGAAATTGCCAAGAGCTGGGAGGAATCAAGAAGGAAGAGTGTTGTAAAACAGTGAGATGGGAGCTTGAAGTTAGAGATTAAAGAGTACCCTCTGGGCATACTTGAGACCACTTTGTCCTGACCAGCCAGGAAACAGGCCTGGGACCTGTATTCCCTTTTCTCTTTGGTGCTCACTTCCTCTCCTCTTCAGGGTGCTTGACCAGCTTAGAATATGTGATTCTTCTTGGCCCTGGTGCCCAATTTCTTTGAAGGAAAGAAGGCTGGACAGCTCAGAGATGAGTGGTACTCACCAAATTCTAAACTCTACACAGAAACTAACCTTAAAGATGGAGCTTAGACAAGAAAGATGATTCTCTCCACTTGAGGTCCAAGTCTCCTGCCTGTTTACAGAGAAGGAAGGGAGTCTCTCCTCTCACCAACCCCAGGGAAGAGGAAGCCTTCCAAGTCAGTCCTGCAATTCATCTGAGCAGTCCATCTTAGGGGCTATGTTGGCCCCTCAGACTGAGCTGTTATATCAGAGTTTAACCTGAGAGGCCCCACAGATCTATCTCTCCAGAGAAACACCCACCACTCTTACTGCCTTCTGGAGCCTGACAGGAAAGCCTAAATCCCTACCAATGGTGTCAGTCTCTGAGGTAATTCAATTCAACCAAGAGGAACCCAGTAAATGGCTTTAGACAATAATTCAGGGGCGACTCAATTCAAGACAAGTTTCCACCTGGATATGAGGCTTGCCAGACTTAGGCTTCAACCTACCTATACCAATTGTTTCTCTACAGACCCTCTGAAATTGTCCTGTACTTCCCAAATACAGTTATGCCTTTCCCACTCCTGGGCCTCTTACTGTTTAACTTTGGCCCACTTAACAGCTCTGGGACTGTTTCCTCATCTACGAGAATAGAGAAATCAACACTTACTTCTTAGAGAGCTCACCCATCCCTAGGGCTATCCACCCCATCTGTATTCAGAAATCCAAATGCAAGACTCTAGCCTTGACCTCCTGAGTTGCAGACTCATACCTCCAACTGCCTACTTAATCTTGATTTCAAACAAGCCCCAAAACAAACTGCTGACTATGTTCCTCATCTAGGGTTTCTTACTGAAGTAAACAGAATCATCATTCAAACAAATTCATTCAAGCTAAAAGCCTAGGTGCCTTGATTCCTTTTTACTCACTCCCATGCATCCAGTCCAACACCAAGTCCTGCAAACACTATTTCCAAAACATGCTTCAGACTGGTCCACTTCTCTTCACTCTCATTGCCTGCACACTAATCCATGTTCCCATTACCTCTGCCTCCCTCCAATTTATTTTCCACAGAGAAGCCAAATATTTTAAAAACATAAATCATGTAGGAGAGGTTGTTCATGAAGGGCAAGGAACATGTGAGAAATCTCTGTATCTTCTGCTCAATTTTGTTTTAGACCTAAAACTGCTTACAAAAAAATAAAACTTAGTATAAAAAGTAAAGTTTATTTTAAAATCAGGCCATATAAGTCACTCCCCCTTTTAAAACTCTTCTAAGACTTCCCATGAGTCTTGGAATAAAATCCACATTCTAAGGCTTTGGTTGATCTGGCCCTGATTACTTCACCCTCTTTCTTTTTCACTAAACTTTCTCCTCTAATAGGCTTGTCTTTTCTTCCTCAGGGACTTTACACCAGCTACTTCATGTTCCTTGAACTGTCTTCCCTTAACCCTTCATTTAGCTGTCTTTTTCTCATCCTTCAGGTCACAGTTTAAACTGTGACACATCTCCTGACATTGTCTTCCCCACAGTCAATTCTATATTAACCCCCCACATCCTCTTCTCTATCACATCAATCTATGCATTTCCTTCATGGTTTTTATTATATCTGTAATTAAAATGTGTATTTGTTTACTTATTTCACTGTCTCCTCTACTAGAATGTGAGTCATATGAGGGCAGGGATCTTATGTCTTATTTACCACTATATCCCCAGTACCATTACAGCACCTAACACACAGTAGGTGCTCAATTTATGTTTGTTGAAGAAATAAATGAATATATGTGTTTCATTGTAAACTACTTGAAATATTTAGAAGACACAGAGTTGCTAACAAGCACTGCGATTATCATTAGTTACTGGTGCATTTCCTCACTACATGGTCAGAAAATGGTAATATCAGTGAAATAAATTCAAATAGAGAATCCATGGACTTTGAGAACAGATGATTTAGTATCATGAAAGTTGAGATTTAAAAAGATGGTTGTATAGCAGCACTGTCTACTAGAACTTTCTGTGATGACAGAAATGTTCCATAACTGTGTTAAAACAGTATTCACTAGCCACATATAGCCATTTAATTCTTGAAACATGGCTAGTGAGACTGAAGAACTGAATTTTTAATTTTAATTAAATTTCAATGGCCATATGTAGCTAGTGGCTACTGTACTGCACAATTCGGACAAGTGTCCAGAAGACCAGTCAGGAGGGAGTGTTTGGGGACTGGATGGGTAGACTTAGCATCAATGGAAAGACAGAAGACTGGATCTTGGGTCTTTAGAGCCAACCTAAGAGGTTTGAACTTACCTATGGATCTTCAATGGTAAGATACTTAAGAGTTTTAAGCAGAATAGAGTATTTCATTCATTCATTCATTCATACATTCATAAATTTGCTTAAGTTTATTTTATTTTTTAATCTCTTACCCCACGCCTATCCCTCCCCTTCTGTAGGCAATTGTGCTATTATCTATCTTTTTGTTTTTATGTATTGAGATGTGACTTATTCGTGAGAACCTGTCTTTTTAAGTAAATAAGATCATTGTATATATCATTCTCTTTTTTTTCCCTTTTTTTTTTTTTTTTTTTTTGACAGATCCTGCCTCAGGTTTATTTGTACAAATAGCACAGGAGGACACTAGCCCAACACAGACAGCAACCCAGGGGTCACACCAGTTCTTTCATCCTCATATCGGCAGACAGACTTCTACTCTGGAACCTTCGTAGGGGCCTGGATACCTTTGTGAGCTCGAACGTGAGCCAGAGGCAGAGCTGCAGCTGCAGCCATGGCCTTGGTTTGAGCCTTGGCCTTGGAATTTGGTTGGCACAGCGTGAGACCCTTGGCAGTAGGGGACAAACACATTTCCCAAGCTTGGGGTGAGCAATGTAGGCGAGTCGACTGAGCTTGAGGTTGCTGCGCTTTGGGATCCTGGGCTTGACCTTCTTGGGCTTTACGAGGGCCTCGATAGCCTCAGCACGTGCACTCATGGCCTTGGCGCTGTTGGCTTGCATTTTCTTTAGCCCCTTCTTGTTGTGCTTCTTAGCAAAGCACGTGTTCCTCAGGAACTTGGGGTCCACCCCCTTAAGAGATTCATATTTTTGTGATTGAGGTTTCTTGATAAATAGTCCAGTCCCATTTTTGGGACTGGTTGTGTGTGGTGTGGTTCTTGGACTTGCCCATGTCTGCACCGAAGCCTGCGGCTCCCACAAAGCCTGGGACCGGAAGAGAAAGCCTCATTCTATTTCTTACTTTTTCTCTAAGCACTGTGTTATTAAGATCTATCCATTCATGTTGCAATATGTATATCTAACCAGTTGCTTCAAATTGCTGCATAATAGTCTATGGTGTACACTGACCACTCCCAGCAATGAATTCCCAGGTTGACTCCAACTTTCCACCTTCACGTTTTCATAAATGTTTTTCCTTATAGACCTGTTAAAGAACCTCTTTGCGTCACATACCCTGAAGATGAATTGCTGGGTTATAGGGAATGTGTATATTCAATGTACCTAAATATTGCCGGGGGAAAAAAATATATTTTATAAAGGTCTTTCTGGCTGCCTTCATTAATCCAGCCAAATATTTACTGGTCACTTACTAGATGCCAGTTACACTTACACTTTTAGGTACTGAGAATACAGCAGTGAACAAGACAGAAAAGATCCCAACTTACAAATTATAAACAAAAAAATATGAACAAGAAAATATCAGGTACTAATGAATACTATAGTGAAAATAAAGCAGGTGATAGGACAAAATGACTGAGAAGCTATTTTGCTTGTGAGGTACTTTGTAGAAAGTGGATTGGAGTAGGGCAACTCTGGAAATCAGGAAACCAAGTAAGCAGGATGCTATTGCAGTGATGTAGGTGAGAGATGCTGATGGTATGGACCAGGTAGGGATAGTGGGGTCCATATCTCTGCATCCAGATATGGTGGAACCCTTTACCAAGACATAGGACCCTGTAGATTTCCAGTTTGCAGTTGGTCATTATGGGTCTGGAGCTGAGGTGGTCTAGAATGGAGGCATAGATTATGGAGTCATCTGTGTTTGGGTTGTTTATTGGTTTCCTAGGGCTACCGTAACAAAATTCCACAAACTTGGTGTTTAAAACAACAGAAATTTATTCTCACACTTCTGTAGAACTCAGAAATCAAAATACTGGCAGGGCTATCTTCTCTCTGAAGCCTTGAAGAGGAACCTTCCTAGCCTCTTCTAGTTTCTGGCAGCCCTAGGTGTTCCCTGGTTTGCAGCTGTAGCACTTTAGTCTCTGCCTCTATCATAATATGACATTCTCCGTGTTTGTCTTTACATGGTAGCTTCCTCTTATAAGGATACCAGTCATATTGGATTAGGGCATACCCTAATGACCTCATCTTAACTCAATTACAGCTGCAAAGATCCTATTTCCAAATAAGGTTACATTCACAGGTGCCAGGGGTTAGGACTTCAATAATACATTCTTAGAAGACACAATTCTGCCCATAACAGGTAGGAATGGATGAGCTCTCCATAGGAGAGGTTATAGAATCAGAAGAACTGGGAACTCTTGACCTTTAGGGAAGATTAAGTAAAAGACTGAGGAGCCCATGAAGAAGTTTGAAAAGGAAATGGTTTCCAGTTGGGTCTGCAACATAGAAAAACAAGGGCAAAAAAGTGTCCGTTGAACTAATGCAACAGATAGGTGTTTTCTGAATGCCAGGCCAAGGGAAGAAGCAGAGCCTGGGTAATGCAGACAGTCTTTTAAGAAGTTAAGTTTGGAAGGAAAAGCCTGACATATGGAAAGAACTAAAGGGGATATGAGACCAAGAGATTGTTGAGGAAGATGGGAAAATGTAGTCTCAGCACAGGCAATGACTTAGAATTTGAGCTCTGAAGTTGGGTTTATCTGCATTTGAATCCCAGCTTAGCTTGTTCCACAGCAGTATGACTTTAGGCTGGTTGTTTCACTTCACTATACCTCAGTTTCCTTACCTGAAAAATGGGGATAATTACCATAATATCCACTTCCCAGGGTCGTTGTAGGGACTCAATGACTGAAAACAACTAAAGTGCTTAGCACAGTGTGTGACACATAGTAAGTGCTCAATAAACATTAACTCTTACTGCTATTATACTAAAAAAAAAAAAACAAGGAGGAGGTTTCAAGGAGATGGTAAGAAATATCAGATATAGTAGGCAGGACAAGGAAGCAGAGAGTGGAGAGAAGGTCAAGGATTTAGCAGAGTGCTAGCAGAGCCTAAAAAGAGGGAAGGACAGAGGTAACAACAGCTAAAGAGAAGATAGATGCTACAGGTCTGAAACACTCTATAGCAGTTGAGAAATAAGATACTGGGTTATTAGAAAACAGAAAAAGTAACTCTGATTTGGGCTGCAACAAGAAAGTTGAAAGGGAAAGTTGCTGGGAGTATTTGGTACTAGGGGACAGAGGTGACACTACCTTTTAAATCTTTCAAATATTATCTCAGTTTGATACCACAAATCTTCACTTTTGCTGTGCTAAGCCTGGGCATCCAGGAGAAACTGTTCTATAAATGAGGAATGGGCATTGGATATGTGGTGACATAACTCAGCAAGGATGGGGTAGGAGGGAGGAAAAAGAGGAACTGAGATATGGGCTTGTTAAGTTTCAGAAGTCTGAGGAGCAACTGGCTAGAGAGTGCCAGACTCATTCTGGTGGGAAGGACTCAGGGCTAGAGACACAGGTTTAAGAGCCATCAGTGGCAAGTAGTTACCAAAAGCAGGGGAAGGGATCAAATGACCTACAGAAGGCAGGTTGGAGAAGATAGTCCAAGAAAGATTGAGGCTGGTGCATGAGGACAAGCCATAAAAGGAGAGATATGAAGGTATGGGGGAAGGTTGGGCTGTGGAAGCTGCTACAGGAACACTCGTCTGGATGGAGTCGAAAGAGAACCAAAACCATTCACTGAATGTTTCAATTAAGAAGGGATTGTAGACCATTGCTGAAGCAATCTCAGTGGAGTGGTGAGGCAGAAACTGGATTTGGATTTGAATTGGTGAGGCGTGAAAGACAGATGGGGAGGTACAGACAGTAAAACCTGCTTTCAGGAGTTTCGGTGTTAAATTGATGGAGATATACAGGGCAATAGTTAGGGAGGCAGGTTTTTGTTTGTTTTTTGTTTTTTAAAAAACAAAATGAAACAGTGAACAAGCGAGACAACTTCAGGTGGGCAGAAACAAATGGATACAGTGACAGAAAAAAGGAAGCCTTTTTATTAGAATGTTTGGAGCCCTTGTTATCTATAGAACATAAAAATACTCAAATAACCAAAAAATTACAAGCACAAACCCTTCAATTGAACAGGGAAATTATTGTGTCTATGTCATTTGCTAATTCTTATTTATGGGGATAAAGACTACGTAAACTGTATGTACACATAAGTGTTGTTTCATGCCCCCAAGTCGCTGGCCAGGGTTACTTTTCCCTGTGGCACTCCCACCCCTGGTTGCCTGACCCATTTTTAATCTGACTACAAACAGAGCTCACTCTTCCCATGAACTTCCTTTCACCTCACCTGCTAACCTTATAGTTAAGCAGTCTACACCTGAGCTTCCCCCATACCTTCCATGCGATTCTTTTGTGGCCGGGGTTACTCTGTGAGTTATCTTGTTAGTCTTCCTCCAGCCTTGGTCTCCTGCTTCTGGCATCCCTTGAGCTTAGGGCTGGGCACAGGTAAATCGGTCCTTCAGTCTTAAGGAGGGTGGTGATTTCTGAATCCTTAACCGCCTCGCCTAGTGATTTAGTTGTTTCCTCATCTTTTCTCTTTTTCTGTCCATTGTACCTGAAACCCTGGAAAACAGAATTTTCAACTCCAAAACGTTTTGAGGGGTGAGATGAGCGGGGCAGTCAGAGGAAAGACAGCGAGGAAGGCCGGGCCAGCGACCCTGGGGAACAGCCGGAAGAGGGCGCGCCGGGACCGGGCTTGGAGGCGGCTGCGACCATGGCTGGAGAGCAGAGGCCGGGTCTAGCGAGGGACACCGAAACTGGGGAAGCGCCACATCGGGCCGAGCGGCGCGTGGGGGCATGTGTGCTGCCCCAGAGCATTCTGTCTCGGCTAAAAATATGCGCTGTTCACTGCCAGTCGCGTACTCGTGGAGGCTGCACTCGAGAGGAGAGACTTCTGGAGCTGCATTTTTTTCTGAGAGGGAGATTGCGGCTCCTGGACCGGAACTCCCGGGCTCCTGAAAAACCAGGCACAAGCTTCACACCGTCCTCAGTCTTCTCATCCGTGTAATGGGGATCATTCATTTATTTGAGAAGTATGGGGAGCCTATGTTGTGCCTGGCACTGTTCCAGGAGTCAGGCATAACTATAAGGTTCTAAAGGCTGGGTAGTAAAACAGTTCAGCGTTGCGGAGGGGACAGGGGTGGTGGTGGTGGGGGAATAAAATAAAGCAAATGAACGAGATACTCTCATAGTTTCAAAAATGCCAAGAGAAAAATAAAAGATGATGTGTCTACCGCCATACTACCCTGAACAAGCCCAATCCGGTCTGATCTTGGAAGCTAAGCAGGGTCCGGCCTGGTTAGTACTTAGATGGGAGACCAGGTGCTGCAGGCATAAAAAATAAAAAAATAAGGGATTGTAAGCTGACAGGGTTCTTGAATTTGTGAGGTCAACCAAGGGTTGCCTTGCCTAAAAAAAAAAAAAAAAAAAAAAGATGATGTGACAGGAGTGAAGTGTAAGCTGGTATTTGAATAAGTCACCCTGAGAGACACAGAGGGAAGAGGAAACTGCCTGTGCAAAGGCCTTGGTCGAAAGAGCCTGGCCAACTGGAGAAAAGAAGGCGGAAAGGGTGGCCAGAGAGAGGGAGGCCCCGCCTGGCCAGAGACCACAGCGCCCAGCATGATAAACCGCGAAACTAACCCAGGATGGTAGACATCAGAACATGGATGGTTTGCGGGGAGGCTAGGATTGCCTGCAAAGGAAAACGTCCCTCGAAGGAATTTCCTATGGCGAGGGAAAAATAACTTGATTAGAGTATTGACTACCTGAATGAACGCGTTTATAAAAATTCAGCGAAGAACTGCATTTTGTTATTTGTAAATTTTACCTTCAAAACAATAGTGAGAGTCGCCGACTTGTGAGAGCAACCGTGAGCTACAAAAGTCGTTCCGCTGCGCCTTCCAGCTTGCTACGCAGGCGGAACCGCAGCCCGCTCTGCGGGCATCCTCTGGAAAGAGGGTGGATGCGGGCTCGGAAAAGGCATCCACACCTGGCAGCTTGCGAGCTAGGGCGGTCTCGAGGGTGAAGATGAGCGGTGCTGCTCATAGCCAGAACCGAGGCTGGAGTCCGGCCCCGGAGCCGGGTCGTTAGGGGCAACCTTGGAGCTGCGCCTCCCCCCGCCCCGCCCTTCGCGCAAAGGCCAGGTGGCGGTTGGGGAGCCACTAGCCCGTTTGATTTCCCGCGGCCGGTGGAAAGGAGTAGGTGGGGGAGGGGAAAGGGGCTGTCGGCCAATGCGTAGGGCCGGGAGTGGTCACGTGGTGACACCCGGGCGTGGCCCAGGTGTACTTACAGGGCTGAGGGCGGGGGCCTCGGTCACCTCGCGAAGTCCGGGAGGCGGGGCCGACGTGCCGGCCGAGGGGCCTGCTCCGCTAGGATTGGCCTTTGGCCAGGAGGCGGGGCCTGTGCACGCCGCGGCTGTGGGCTACGATTGGCTACGTTTCAGCGCCTGCTGCGGGCGTGCGGGCGAGGCTCGGGGCGCGAGGACCGAGCCCGGCAGTGGGTTCGCGAGCCGGGGGGAGGGGCCGGGGCGGTGGCGGCGGCGGAGGAGGAGGTGGCGGCGGGGGCCGGTACTGGACCCGGCGGGATGAGCGAGGCGGAGGCGGCAGCGGTGGCAACGGCGGCCCCCGCGGCGACGGTGCCCACGACGGCTGCAGGGGTGGTAGCGGTGGTGGTACCCGTGCCGGCGGGGGAGCCACAGAAAGCAGGCGGTGGGGCAGGCGGCGGCGGAGTCGGAGCCGCCTCAGGCCCCGCTGCTGGGACCCCCTCGGCGCCTGGCCCTCGCACCCCTGGCAACCCGGTGACGGCGGCCTCGGGGACCCCCGCGCCCCCAGCCCGAAGTCAGGCGGACAAGCCGGTGCTGGGTGAGGGGAGGGCGCATGCCAGGGCGGTTCTAAGGGGTCGGCGGGCTGGGGGAGGGGCGTCGTGGAGCTTGGTGGGGTCCAGAAAGCCAAAGGCAGGCCTGGCTTGTAGACTCAAAGGACTAGCTGGGCTGGAGATGGCTAGTACCAAAATGAATTCTCCTGGTGGGAAGTGCTGCTGTGCCTTCCTGGGCAGGAGAGCGTGGTCGGCAGGTCTAGCTAGGGCCTTGGGAAGGAGGATAAATCTCAGTATGGCCGAGCCTCCTGGAGTGGGAGACTTGGCCTAGTTCAGTTGAGTTAGTACTAGGTCAATCTCTATGCCCAGGAAGCAGACGCACTAGGGACCTTTATATTAAGAGGGCTAGAAAAACTCTCAGGTATGACCTGAGGGTGGAACTTTGTGGATCAGGTAAGTACCAGGTTCTAGGTGAAGGGCTTGGTTTATAGGCTGTGAGGAACATGCCTTAGAGTTAGAAGGGTTTTGAAAGCCTGAGCCTCGCTGTGAGCACTTCCATTTAAAGTTAAGTTTACTAGGTATTAGGGAGGTAGGTAGATTTTGGAGCGTCTCAAAACTGAGTTCAACTCCATCTCTTACCCCCATCTCACTGACCCCACTGCATCTCTGCCTGGCAGCAATCCAAGTCCTGGGCACTGTCAAATGGTTCAACGTCCGGAATGGTTATGGATTCATCAACAGGTATCCAAGGAACCCAGGGAGGGGGTGTAATGTGTGTCTTCCAAACTGGCCTGTGGGACTGGACACCTTCCCGACCTCATCTCTATTCCTACCAAGGCACATGGTTGCAATGTCCAGCTGATGCTGATTGAAAGTCTTGCAGCACAAATGTGGGCAAGGTGAAGTCTCATCTTCAAGGGCAGCAGAGGGTTAACAATCTAGGAAGTTGGCAAACCTGGCTCTGATCCTTCCAGCTTGTGTGTCTCACCTTCTGGTTTAGTTTACCTCACTTGGGGCAAAACGTACCTGCCTTCTGCACCTAGGGCTCCAGACCATGCTAATTTCCTGTTTCAGACAACACACATAGCACTCTCATAACTCATCTCCCTTAGAGAGCTGTTGGCTCATTTGAATCCCCCACCTGATGGGACTGAGGCTGCCTAGACAGAGGCTGCTGCTTTCGTTCTCTTTGGCAATCCAACCCCCTGCCAGCACTGGGAGGGGCCCTAGTGGTAGATTCTGAGCAGAGCCAGGTCTCCCTCTGTGGGCCTTTCCTCAGCCTGGGCACCTTGCCCAGCCCAGCCCTTATAGGAGGCCCTAGTTCCCTCTTAGCAGGCTGACCTTTGTGCAGATCCAAGTGCTTTAAAGCTAGAACATTTGTTCTAGGGAAGGGCCCCTCTCTAATTCTGGAAACTGAGGACTCCTGGGAGGTTCTGAAGGAAAACTACTCCCCTCCTCTGCATTGGGGTGCTAGGATAAACTCAGGTAATAGGCAAGTAGTGATAATGATGGAATATTATCTTCTGTCTTATCCTTGGTCCTTTAGTGTGTTGAAAGGGAGCCTCACCCGAGTTCACCTCTAGGCTGAGGCTGAGAAAGTTTGGGGGCTGTTTAGAGCAAGTTCTAGACACATTGTCCCCATCTCAAACTTGTTCTGCACCTCTCCCCCATCCCCACTTTCTTGCTCCTTGATTGTAGAAGGAGATGAACGAAATTTTCCAACCATGATGTGGGGTGGTGAAGAGGGGGTGTTGACTAGGGACAGTTACACCCAGCACTACCAGTTTCTAAGGGATAGAGGGTGGAGTGCTCAGTTCCTACAAGGTAAATTTGCCTTTCCACTCCACCCTCTCCTTATAAAGCCCAGGCTTTCCACTGAGCTTTTAGTTATACTTCTCTTCATACCAGCTTCTGGGGGCCCTGTCTATCCCCAAGCAGCCATGGAAGGCTGGAGAAGATAGGCCCACCAATCTTAGCAATGGGCAGCTAGGGAGGCCTTAAGGGAGGTGAGAATCTCACCAAAATCACCCCCTAATGACCCATCCTGTTCTGCAGGAATGACACCAAGGAGGATGTCTTTGTTCACCAGGTAAGAGCTAGGTTGGCTTTCGGAGGGGAGAAACTTGCCCTCTTTTTGAAGGCCTATACCATAATCCTTACAGCAAGATCATGCTTCTCCAGCTTTACCTCACCATAAGATGCCCAGCAGGAAATAGTTTCCCTCCCCATCTGCATCAGGTGTCTAAATTAACTGCCATTGGCCTCACTTGTGTTAGGTTGTCTCTAAAAAATATATGTGCTGCCCTCTGGGCATGGCACACTCACTACATACTGGGACCTGTTGACACCACAGGAGTGAATCACAGGCAATGATCAGAGACACAGGCTAGATACACTTGGGTGCAGTGGTTCTCAAAGTGTGGTCCCTGCACTAGCAGTAGCATCACCTGACATCTAGATTCTCAGGCCCCACCCCAAACTTCCTGAATCAATCAGACTTGGCGGAGGGGTTAGCAATCTGTTTTAACAAGCTCTCCAGGTGATTCTGATGCACGCCACAGTTTGAGAACCACTGCTTTGGTGGAAAGAACTCTCAGTAGGATTGAGGTAAGAAGCACAGTATATTTTACCCATTTTGCAACTTAAGACTGTCTCTGCTTTTTGTTTTGCTTTTGAGTTCATGTTTTTTGCCTCTTGGAAATCCCTGCGGGGTAAAGGGAGGAGGGAGTGTGTCCTGGGACAGTGGTAGCAGCACAGTAGTTCTGGAGGCTCCTAGTTTATGGCTTTTCCCTTACTAAACTTTGACTGTCTTCTCTTTGCTCCACCCTCCAGCCCCAGCCCACAAGTAGAGTGGTGAAAAGAATGAAATTGGGTAGTGGACCCAGCAGGGGGGAGAGAGACTCTGGGCTTGCTATTTTCACCTTTTTCATGGCCTTTCCCCTAACCAGACAGCTATTAAAAGAAACAACCCCAGGAAGTTTCTGCGCAGCGTTGGAGATGGGGAGACTGTGGAATTTGATGTCGTGGAAGGAGAGAAGGTTTGGGGGCTGTGGGTGGGATATGGAGTTGACCAGGCTGGTGGGAGGGTGGCCTGAAGGTCATCCCAGGCTTTGGCCCTCCTGAGGCCAGCTCTTCCTCTGGCCCGTTATCCCAAGCTGTGTACTCACCCAGACATTGCCGTCTTTAACACTGGCTGCTCTAAGAGATGTTCTAAAGAATGTGTCCTAGTCATCTCTTACTTAGTGATATATGGGCTTTTTTTTTTTTTTTGAAGTTCACAAGCACTTCTATGTTTGTTCTCTACGTGGGGCCCTGTCCCCGTGCTCTCTTAGAGTCAGCCCTCTGTAGTAAGATGGATAGTTGCTGCCAAACTTTTCTCCATTCACACAGCCATCTCCAGTCTTAAATTCAAGAGGATCCAGTAACAGCTATTTCAAAAAGACAAGTTGCAGAGGTGGCCCCTCCTAGAAGGATCCAAACATGCCATTGCCTCACTGAGGGAGAGTGGGAAGAAGTTAGAGGGGCTGAAGGGAAACTGGAGAGGGCATTTAGCTGGTAGAAGGGGGAGACTAATGATTTGAGCCATTTGGGGAACATTGTGCATTTGCTATTGGAGCAAGTTCTCCCCACCTCTTCTAGGGTGCAGAAGCTGCTAATGTAACTGGGCCCGGGGGCGTGCCAGTGAAGGGCAGCCGCTATGCCCCCAATCGACGTAGGTTCCGCCGATTCATCCCCCGGCCTCGCCCAGCTGCCCCACCACCTATGGTGGCAGAGGCCCCATCAGGTGGGACGGAGCCAGGCAGTGAAGGGGAGCGAGCTGAAGACCCTGGGCAGAGGCCCAGACGACGGCGCCCACCACCCTTCTTCTACCGCCGTCGCTTTGTGCGAGGCCCAAGGCCCCCCAACCAGCAGCAACCTATAGAGGTGAGGAGAACTGGGAACGTGGAACCAAATACCCAAGTGGGAGTTTGTGAGGAGAGAGAGCACAAAGTCCCCAGAGTAAGTGGAACCAAGGGTTTGGAAGAGCTCTGGACACGTGGGTCCTGGGCAGCTGCTGTTACTGCAGCTCACCAAGGCCTCTGTGTATTTCCAGGGCACTGATGGAGTAGAATCTAAAGAGACAGCCCCATTGGAGGGGGACCAACAGCAGGGAGATGAGCGGGTCCCCCCACCCAGATTCCGGCCTAGGTACCGAAGGTAAGACTCATTTTCCAGAACCCTATCTTCCTCTTCACCATCCAGTATTGGATAGGGGTGAGGGAGTGTAGGAGTACAGGAAGAGTTGGGAGGATGTGAAGGGGAAGAGCTAAGTTCTTAAGCCTGAAGCTACTGGTTAGGAGGGCTGGGTAGCTAAGATTACTGCATAGGTGCCCTGGGGAAGCAGGCCTCCTAGGGATCTGGCTCCTGGGGACGGAGAAGCTGGCTGGTTCACCTCTGCTTGGGGAGTCCTGGGAGGGTAGGAGGTGGTCTGTACTGGCCCTCTGCTCCCTTCAGGTCCCCACTTCTCTCCCCAGGCCTTTCCGCCCCAGGCCACCCCAGCAGCCTACCACAGAAGGTGGGGATGGCGAGACCAAGCCAAGCCAAGGTCCCACTGATGGTTCCCGGCCTGAGCCCCAGCGCCCAAGAAACCGCCCCTACTTCCAGCGGCGAAGGCAGCAGCCCCCTGGACCCAGGCAGCCTACAGCCCAGGAGGTAAAGTCTCTCCCTCTCCTTTCTACCCTTCCCTTCTCTATCCTTCTGCTCCCTCCTCTCTTGCCCCTGTTCCTTCCCTACCCCCTTTCAAGCAACCTGACACCAAAGAACTAGTACTGTTGGGTCCACCTCTGGCAGTCACCCCCACCTACCAGGAAACCCCAGCAGATGCAATCAAGCCTGTGTCACCCCCTGCAGACTCCCCTCTCAGCTCTACTTGGATCCATAGTTTCAGTTATGGATGTGAATTGGGGGAGGAATGGGAAGGAGCTATGGGAATGAGAAAAGAAAATGTGAGAGAAGGTTGAAGTTAGGGGCCTTAAAGAACAAGAGGGTCTCAATCGACCATTCCTGTTCTCTTTAGACCTCAGCCCCCATCAACAGTGGGGACACCCCCACCACTATACTGGAGTGATTCCAACTCAAAGGACACCCAGAGCTACCATCTGGTGAGTGGCTGCTCCTGGGGAGGGCCCAGGGCAGAGAGCCAAGAGGGTAGGGGACTGGGTCCCATGTCGTTAGTCATGACTTACCCATTTCTTTTTCTCTCTCAGGTATCTGCCAGTTTTTCCAACTGACCTGTACCCTACCCAGTACCCTCCTTCCCATAATTCATGACATCAAAACACCGGCTTTTCCCCTTTTTCCTTGAGACTCAGGAGGGCCAAAACAACAGCTTTTACTTTTTTTTTCTCTGTCCCCTACCAAGGGTTGAAGGAAGGGATCCATCCTTTTTGTTCAGAGGCACCAACTCCCTCCCCCAAATCAGGCTGAGAAGGAACCAGCCAGCTCTTACCTCCTCCTGGTTGTTTTTCTTTCCCACCCCAGTTTATTTTTTGTTTTCCCTCTACACCTGACCTCTGAAGCCATTTTATGAACTGTCATGTGCCACCTGAGCCTCCAGTAAAAACAAAAACAGGCTTTCCTGTTGTCTTGGTCCCTGCCTCTTTTCTGTTTGGAGAATTGCTGGTAACCTGCTGGTGAAAGTGGGGAGGAAGAGAATGTAAGGCAGTGGGCAGGGCCTTGAATCCTCATTTCCATGTTTCCAGCTGTGCAGCTGTGAGCAAGTGCTTTCATCCCTGTGAGAGTCACCTTTTTCTATCTGTAGAAGAGGATACTTCCCTTGCAGAATGTTTTGTACAGTGCCAAGAGCACAGGTTAGCACTTGCAGCTCCAACTTATTAGCATTTACTATTAAAAGCAATGACTAGAAATATAAATGGGGGCATGAGTGATAGCAAGGGTCCCCAACTCGAAGGCCTCAGACTGGTGCTGGTCCATGGCCTGTTAGGAACCTGGCAGCACAGCAGGAGGTGAGGTGGGCAAGTGAGCTGCATAGCAGGTGAGTGGTGGGCTAGAAGCAAAGCTTCACCTGTATTTGCAACCATTTCCCAGTGCTAGCATCACTGCCTCAGCTTCACCTCAGATCATCAGGCATTAGATTCTCATAGGAGCACCAGTCCCTGGTGCCAAAAAGGTTGGGGACCACTGATCTAGAGGATTCTTTAGACTTAAGCTGAGGCAGGATAGAGAGGGAGGCAAAGGGGAGAGAAGTTGTCCCTGTCTGAGTCCATCCTTGAGTGCCTCCACAACAAGACATTTGTTTCATACAGTGACTTTATATATGTATCTATATATTTACATTTAGTACAACAGACCTTTAGTTTCTTTTCCCTACCCCTTCTTTTTCAAACATATACAAAAATATCTGAAGGTTCCTCCCAGCCCAGTGTTTACAGATAGCTTTTCAAATCCCTCTTTCCCTTAGTTGGTCAAAAGCCTGTGGATACAACACCCTTCCAGGATGGGAGAGGAGCTGGGGCCCCCATTTGGCAGCCTTGAGAAGCAGTTGGGGTAGGGCCCAGAGCCCTAAGTCTAGAGGCGGGAGCTTGCTGTCCCTCTAGCCACTTATGGGCACATGTTCCCTCTTGCCCTGGAAGGTTGAGCGAGAGGACTGAGCCTGCAGTGAGAGGCGTGAGTTAGATGTTGGCAGGGCATATCCTTTGCCATGGAGGTATCAAGACAGAACCCCCTTTACCCACAGTCTATGTGGCAAGAATTCAAAATGCCAGAGAGTGGGAGGAGTCCAAAATGGCAGGAAACTTGATTTCTCCAGTCCTGTTCTGTTTCAGTTCACCCCCACTGAAGTCAGTCCTAGAGCCTTTCCTCCCTCTAATCCCCCTTCTCTCAGGGTATAGGGGAGGGGGAAAGTATTCTGGTGCTTAGGTTGGGTGGGAGTGGGGATGGGGTAGGCTATGGAGGAAGGAAGATGGGGCTGAGGGGACTGCTCATCCTGATGGCCACAACCTAACCACAACACACAAATAATCCAAGAGAGTCACATAAGGGGAATGAGGTGGTGCTCAGACCGCCCCTCCCTCCAGTTTCCCAATTCCACCAGGCTGCAGGGGCTTTTTCTGCCCTGGAAGTGATGGGGAAGAGAGGGTTAAACTGCAGAGGAAAGGGGGGGGGTCTCTGGGGACATAGCAGTGGCTCTCCAATCCCTGCCTGGCCCCTCAATCATTCTCATCTGGCCCCAAGTACTCAAGTTCCGTGCTGGGCTTCACCTCCTGCTCTAAAAGAGAGGGTGTCCGGTGGAAGGCAGCTGAGATCTGGTCAAACGTCCGGCCTCGGGTTTCAGGCACTTTTAAGAAGGTGAAGATGAAGAAGCTGAGCAGGAGGACCGCAAATAGAAGGAAGACATAGGGACCCATAGCATCCTGGGACAGGTGGAGAAAGAGATGTTGACAGAGGGATGGGGAGGGGAGGATCTCAGGCATGCCAGAAACTAAAGTCCCTCATAGGGAGCTGGGATACTCCAGAGAACAGATGGCTCCTTTGCTGGGCAATGGAAATTACCAGGAATGAGAATTTAGTGAAAAGGATTCTCTGAACCCCAACTCTCCTATAGTTTTTTGCCCTCATCATCCTGAGTTACTATACTCAGAGTAGATTCCCAACTGTTCACAGTATTAATATGAGGGTTATAATTTTATTACTAGTTTAAATAAAGTATGCTACTAGCTTATCTTGAAGACAGCTCTGTTGCTATGGGATCTAGTTCCGCTCCCTTCTTTCTTTTGATTCTGGTGGAACAGGTGGTTTTCAGGGCCCATGCACCAAAGTGATCCCTAGACTAGTAGTCTGGGCTGGGAAGTGCCTGATTGGAAAGCCAGTGGGCTAGCTGTGAGTTGCCCCCATCTGGCTTATGGTGTGAGAGACTGGTACAGGGGCAGGCCACCTACCGCAATATACTGGAAACTCATGCCAATGAGGAAGTTGCACGTCCAGTTGGAGAAACCAGCCACAGCCATGGCTGCTGGGCGGGGACCCTGGCTGAAGAGCTCGGCCACAATGAACCAGGGGATGGGGCCAGGGCCAATCTCAAAGAATGCCACAAAGCCGAAGATGGCTATGATAGAGACATAGCTCATGGCTGGAAACCGCTCCTGGGGGCCAGGCAGGGAGGGTAGGAATTCATGTCAGGTCTTTCTGGATTTTCCTTTGCCCTCAACCCAGAGAACTCAAATTTACCCTTCTTAGCAGCTCACAGGGGAGCCTGCCACTCTAGGTTAAAACAGGCCCTTGAGAATTTCTGAGCACTGACATTCATCTGGCTGCCCTGTGCCGATTCAAGGCAGAGGGAATGTTAGGGACTCTCAGCTATTAAGATGGTCAGTTCTCCCTTGGTTCTAAAGCTCGGTCCTTAGGAACAGTGTCCCTCCTTCCTGGCTGCCAGAGTTGTGCTACAACTTCTTCCTTGAGTGTGAAGGAGTAGAGCCTGGGTCCCTCGGGAGCACAGATCATTGTCCTAGCACACAAGTTGGCGCCTGAGATCAAAGGTACATATGTTGAGGCATGGCCCTTGCTGGCCACAGCGCCTCTTGGGGTAGTCCCCATGGGTTAGACCACTGGTTCCCTTACCACTCCCCAGGCCTCACCAGCAGAAGCAGAGCCACAGTCATCAAGATTGCACAGCCACACATTCCTGCCAGGCCCAGGAGATGAAGTGTCCGGCGCCCAGCCCGTTCCACCAAGAGCACCTAGGGTGAGAGTCAGGACTTGGTTGGGGTGGGATGGGGGGCGCAGAGGCTTCAGGGGACAGGAAGTGGGAGGGATGGGGTGAGTGGAGACAATCAAGGGATGTGAAGTCAATAGTGGAGACCATTCCAGAGGCCAGCAGTTACCGAGACCAAGGTGAAGACTGTGTTGACTACACCAGCTCCTATGGTGGCATAGGCTGGCTGTCCTACTCCTGCAGTCTCGAAGATGCTGGTTGAATAATAGAAAACCTAGAAGTGAGGGAGAAGAAAAGGGGATGGCAGGAATGTTCCCTCCTTCCCTGCAGCCACACCAAGCTGGACTGACCCTGAATTTTAAGGGGATTTGTTCCCTTCTCCCCTCTTCTTGGGCTATTCCCTAACCCTGCCCTTCCAGGAGGCTGCTGCACACTTACAGCATTGATGCCTGAGAGCTGCTGGCTCAGCTGCAGCACGATTGCAATGACTAGGGGCTGCCGGTGTGTACGGCTGCCCAAGAGCTGCAGCAGGGACAGTGGCCGCTCCCGCTCCAGCTTCCGCTTCTCCTCCTTCAGCTCAGCCAATGCTCCAGACACATCAGCCCAGCCTGTCAGGCGCTTCAGACCTGGAAGTGAGGAGGGTCAGGATTGAGAAGGCAGGGAGAGGACCTGGGAGGGGAATAGGCACTAGCAAGATGGTGTGGAAGTTCACTCACTCTTTTTGGCCGGCCCCTCCAGGTTCCGAATGATGTAGAGGTAGCGGGGGCTTTCTGGGCAGAAGGGCAGCAGGACCAGTTGCAGGAGGGCAGGCAACACTGTGATGCCCAGGAGTAGTGGCCATAGGATGGCGGTGCCCAGCATGGACTCCAAGCCCAGCACCTGTGGGAGAAGGAGTGTGGACTATTCAACCTGTTCTCCAGAGCCCCACCCCAGCCCTCTGCCTATTCCCCCATGAGGCCAGGCCCACTAACCTGGGCAATCAGAATGCCAATGACAATGGCCAGTTGGTTGAGTGTCCCCAAGGCACCCCGCAAGTGAGTGGGGGAGATCTCCCCCACATACATGGGCACAAGTCCTGACGTCAGCCCTGAGCAGAGGGAAGAAGAGAGGGCTGAGGCAGCCGCCCACTTTCTCCTGCCACACTCATGATGGAGAAAGAGAGCTGGGCACTGACAGCGCCATAGTGCCTGTGGGTACCTGAGTAGGCGCCAATGAGGAACCGTCCAAGAATGAGCATCTCATAGGAGGAAGCAGCATTGGCCAGGCCCATGAGGGTGCCCCCCAGCACTGCCAGAGTGTTGTTGACGAGCATTGCTCTCTTCCTGACAGGTAGAGAATGGGGCTGTGAGAGTTAGGGTGCCTGTGCTGTGGTTCCCCCTTCATGTTCCCCACCCTTGTCCTCCAGCCTCATACCTTCCCAGCCACTGAGAAATGACGCCGATGAGGAAGGAGGAGATCATGCCGCCCACAGAAAAGATGGCCACAGAGAGAGCCCAGAGGGTGGTGAGGGTGCCTGGGGGGATGGAGCTTGGTCCCTCAGGCCCCTGCCTCCCCAGCCATGTCTCATTGTAGCTCTGTTCAATCACCTGGGTGGGGGGGGGGACAGCACAGAGTGAATCCCTGCAGACCCTTCCCTCTCTGCTAGTCCCTTATGTCCCCTGCCCTTCTTTTTTGGGCACCTCCACTCTACCAGTCGCAGGTCTCTCACCTTTTGTGGGGCATTGATGACCCCAATGTTGTAGCCAAACTGCAGAGAGCCAAGCACAGCAGAGAATACAGAGAGGACCAGTGTCCCAGTGACTCGTTGCTGAGGGGGTTCCCCTTCCTGAGCAGACAGAAGCAGAGAGAAAGAATGTCACATGGAATTGTGGTTTCTTTCCTTCCTCCAGGGGCCTTAGCCTGGGCCCAGTCAGAGCTTTATGATACTGAGTTCCATCCAACATGTTGGGTGAAGGAAAGTGGGCCATGTTAGGACTTGCAGAAAGACTTCAGTGTAAACAGGAGCAGAAAGAACCCCACAGGAACCAGGGCATGAAAGAGAAATTGGATATTTGAGTGCAGCTGGCAGAGGAATGTTTGAGGACCTAGGTCTCACAATTCCTCTTTGACCTTGGGACAGGCTTGGCCTTAAGAGACCTGAATTCAGATTTGTGTGACCTTGGGCAAGTAACTTCCCCATTCTGAATCTATATTTCCTTTAGAGGAGATAGAGGTATGTTGCCTGCTTTGCCTACCTGTTGGTAAAAGTGTAATAATCAAAATCATATGTTAACAGTACCCCCAACAGTGCTGATTTTATAAACTGACAAGTGCATTATCATCATCAGCTTCTGTCTTCTTCCCTTCCCGGCAATTCTCTCATCGGGGCTCCTGGAGGCCCTCAATAGGCACAAGAAGAGCAATTCCAAAAAGGACATCGCGGTCATTCCTCCCAGCCTATGGCCCTGGAGGTGGCCTTCTTTTTCTCCGCCCCCGGCCTTCCCTCCCCCTCTAAGCCACAACGAAGGGGGGTGGGAGGGGTGGGCCAAGCCCGACTTTTGCTGGGGAGAGCCATGCCCAGGGGATGGGGGCGGGAAGGTGGTGTGAGGGGCGGTGGCTCTGGTGGCCGCTAGCTGGCGGCACAGACTGTCTCTAAGCGGAAACTTGAGCTGGGGGAGGGAGGGGACTGCCACTCCTCTCTGCCCCAACACCAACCATGGGGCCAAGGGAAAGTTCAGCGTCCTGAAGAACGGCCAGGAGTGGGGGTGGGGGCCAACAGAGAGCCTCTGGTCCTCGAAAAGCTTCCCCAGAGCCATGACAGACCGACAGCTTCTGGAGGCCAAGACCTGCCTGTATCCCCTTTCTCAAGCTGGATGGAGGGCAGGGTGTTCCTGATCCCAACGCAACGCCGTGTACTAGAGAAGGGGGTGAACCCTGGTCTCACAAAATCCAATTGTGGCCCATGCCCCTGAACGGTTCCCCAGACTCACTCAGCCTTTTGGAGGACTGGAATCCGACAGTCACAGGTTGTCCAGCCCAAGTGTAAATAGCCAGGCCCTCACCCCCACCCACTGAGCAGGGACTGCCCAGTAGCTGACCCCAAATGTGACCCCAGCCCGCGAAAAGTGAGACCCGTGCCCCGGCCCGCCACCGCATGCTGAACCCTACTTCTGAGCCGATCTGTTGGAAGCCCGACGGCATCTTGTCTTAAGAGCTGGAAGAACAGGAGCTGAAGTTAAGGAGAGGAGACTGGGGCTTGGCGGCCAGAGGGCGCGGGGACGACGGGGGTCCAGGAGCGAAGTGCGGAGGGCAGGCCTAGTGTGACCAACAGCCACAAGCTAAGCAGCCGGAGAGCAGCAAGGCTCCCGGGGATCTGGAGACCGGCTTAGGGGAAAAACCCAAGGGTCCCCCCGCAACTCCACGGGCCACGCCCTTCACAGCACCCATTGGCCGCACAACCCCAGAAGACCACGCCCTCTTCTTAAGCCTGAGATTTAGAGTTTGGCACTAGTTATTGGGTTGACCTGCGAGGCCCGGGTTCCCGCCAGCCTCCTCCTGGGAAGTTTTGAGAAAAATTCCTTGGAGCACTGAAGGCTCCGTCCCCCTCCTGTGAAGACTCCGCCCAGTAGCCAAGGTTTGGGGCTGAAGAGGAGACTTAAAAGTCTGAACCGTGGGTTGGGACAGCGGGGTCCGAGCAGAGGAGGGTATAGGCCAGGTATACTCACCCGGGAGATAAGTTATCGCATGACATGGTATGCGAGCTGGCGCGCTGGGTGCGTGAGGAACAATGGCCTAAAGTAACCCATGGCGGTTATTTTTAGATCCCACGTTGAGAGACGCCAAATGTCAGGTCCCGAGTGTCCCGGCCTGTCCCAGGCAGGGGAGGGCAAGGAGATGGAGCCTTAAAGGATCCGCGACACGTTTCCCATGCGGGGGCAGTCCTAGAGGACAGGAAATTCCGTTTCTACAATTCGGGCTTCTGGGCTTCGTGGCTTTCCATGCCTCCCTGCTCCCGGCACTGCCTATCTGGGCCTTCTCTTGGTTCCTGGAGGCGGCCGGAAGGACAGGTGGTCACACCAACCACGCCACCAGCCTTGAGGTCCCTGAGCTGCCACCCATGTAGTGGCCCCGTAGGTGACTTGGATACGGTCTCTGGAGGCCATTCCAGGTTTGAATCCCCAGCTAAACCCTGCATGTCAAGGGAGAAACAGAACACTGCGAATACAGAGCACACGTGCGGCTCTGAAAACTGGGCTCAGAAGCGCGGGGCTGTAGTGCCACCTAGAGGTAGAGCGAGAACTCGCCTGCGGATCTGGCCAGGATAGCCTCTGGCCCACTGTCCCTGGCCATTCTACCTTTCTAAGGCTTCCGTTGCATCCATCCCTGGCCTCTTTCTGAAAGTCCATATCCGAGTGTTCAGCTACCGCCTGGATGGAGCAGCTCACAAGATCAGAATGTCCAAACATGCTCCTTCTAACTTTCTCATCCCAGTGAATGTTCTCATTAGCCACTCTGTCACTCCTATCAGAATCCTGGAAATTATGCTTGATTCCTTCTCTCGTTCAGCCCCCTTTATCCAGTTAGTTACCAACATTGGTGTTTTGACCTCCTAAATTTATATTCATCTGATTTTCTTCACCTGTCCTCCTGCCACTTTGGTCCAGACCACCATCACCCTGACTAATCTTCCTGCTCCTCCTCTTCCCTTATATGGAAGGCACAGTACAATACAAAAAAGTTCAATCTTATTGCTCCCACCCCAAAAGTCACTGGTTCTTTGTTGTCCCCACTGTCAAGTTCAAACCCCTTTTCAGGGTGAACAAAACCTCCTACCTTTCCTCTCCTGTCTCTTCCTCATCTTCTATCTTCTCCACTCAAGTCTTGGTCAAATACCTAACTACTTATTCCCAGAATACACAGTGCTGTTTCATTCTTTGGTGCTATCCTCAGTCTAGGATAACAGAGGACTCCTATTCATTCTTCAATAAAGTTCACTCCCCTCTGAAACCTTCCTTGGCTTTCCTCCAGAAAGCCATGTATCTCAGTGTCACATATTGTCATCATTTCTTCTCTGTACTTCAACCTTGAGGCCAGAAGTTCACCTTGATTACCTCTGTATCCTCAGCACCCAGCCTAAATGTAGGCACTCAGTAAATGTTTGTTGAGTAAATTAAACGAGGGTCTGCTCCCGATGGTCAAGAATACAGATTGGGGAGCAAACACAAAGGAGGAACCGTTTGTTAAATGGTCCCACCTATCTGACTAAGGGGATGTAAATGAAGACCTGAGGTCTAAACAATGAGGAAGACCAATCACTTATGAGCAGAAAGGGGCAGAAGCAATTGAAGGAAGCAGAGAGGGAAAGTAAAAAAACCAGGAATGTTGGAATACCGTAAAGGGAGGAGGGCGGGGAGGTGGGAAAAGTGGAAAAAAGATGCTGAGGAGAAAAAAAGGGATTAGGAGGGAGACACAGGCTGGGGGCAGATTAAAAATCAGTATAGGTGGAGTGCAGGGCTGGGGTCTAGCATGCTGGGGTCTGTCCTGCCATTCAGGTCAAGGCACATTCCTGCTCTTATTCAGATGGTTTGTTTCTGATGTTTCTCAGGGACCCTTCTAAGGATTTAAATCTCAGGGAAGCAGAGTCAGGAAAAGAAAGTCAGAGCTAAATATAAGAGATAGAGTAGTTTAATGAGTGTGGAAAAGTGATGGGAAAGTAGAATAGGAGACAAAAGAGAAATAGAATTGGAAGGGAGAAAGAAAAATGGCATGGAAAGTAGGGGAAAGATGCTGATTGATAGAGGATTGACAAGAAAAGAGAGAAAGACATAATAGGTGGGAACTTTGCATTGGAGTGTGTGCGTGTGTGTATGTGTGTGCGTGTGTGTTGATTTTGCATAGTAATCCTTGGCCCTTGTGATCTTAGAACCAATTCTAGCCTGTCTTAAACTCCGCCCTATATCACAGGGAGCTAAATTCTTGCAGGCTTTTGTTGCCCAAGCTCCTGCGTTCACTGCCTTCTGGCTGGATTCAGCTCACAATAGGTAAGAGATTGGAGGGCAGGAGAAAGCCAGGATGTTCCCTTACCTCTACCCACCACCCACCCTTTGCCCCCAGCTCCTACTCTGCAGGCCCTCTTTGCTTCCAGCTTCTGGAGGAAAACATTGACTCGAACTCCAGCAATATCTCCTCCCTTTGTCTTTTTACTGCATTTTGTCTATAAATTAGGGTCTCAGGTGCAGAGGATTGAATTAATGACAGTTTTTGGTACATTGTCTTCATTGATCTATGTCATTTTATTTTTGTGTTTAAAACTATTCTCTTTTATTTCCATACCCATTTCTCATTTGTCCTCCTTCAAAAGGCTACCATTTCAATGCCTTTAATGCTCATTTTTTGTTTGTGCTCTTGCAAAATATAAATTGTTTGGTGTGCAAACATTTTAAGTTGTGTAAATAGCATCTTGTTATGTTTTCCATTCTGATCTTACTTATTTTCAGTAAGCATTGTTTTAAAAACTCACTCACATTCTGTGATAATCAAATTTATTGTTGCTTAGTACTCCACAGTACCAGTCATACTGCATTTTACTTGTTCACATTCCCATTGATGAACACCCATGTCATCTCCAGTTCCCAACCACAGCAAATAATGTAGCAATGAACATTTATTTTCTTACATGCCTACAGCACCTGGTATTCCTAGTTAGTCTCCCATCCAACCCTGCTTAGCTTCTGAGATCAGATGAAATCGGGCACGTTCAGGGTGGCATGGCCATAGACTAGCAAGGAATATTTTTATACAAGGTTCATTATGGACTCCTATGAAAATATTCTCAGGAGATATATCTCTGCCTCTGCCTATGTCTGTCTTTATTTATATCTATCTCCACAAGTGGAATTGCTGACTCATAGGGTATACTTACACCTAATATGACTAAGTACTACCCACTTACTGTTAAGAATGACTGTCTCAGTCTCCACTTTCATCAGCGGTGTGGAAGGGTTCTACTACAACCACATTCTCTTCAGTCATCATCCACCCAGAGGCAGCATAGTTAAAAGTATGGACTCTGGGCCCAAACTGCCTGCATTTGAGCCCCAGCTCTGACGCTTAATAATTCTGTGCCCTTGGGAACGTTACCTAAGCTCTTTATGCCTTATTTGCTGCATCTGTAAAATGAGAAGGGAGATAATAATAGTATCTACATCTTAGGGTTTTAATGATGCTGAACAATGTAATACTCACATAGTGCTTAGAATAGATTGAACTAAGTTTTTTTTTTTTTTTTTTTCCTATTAGGAACTGTGTGACCAGCGGGGTTTGAAATAGTTTTATTTTTATAAAGTAGGTGCTGAAGAATAGTTTTGTTTGTTTATTTTTTTTTTAAAAAAGCTTTATTGAGACATAATTGCCAAACAATAAACTGCACATAAAGTGTATGATTTAAGTGTTGACATAAGTATACACCTGTGAAACCATCCCAATAGTCAAGACAATGAATATAGGCATCATCCCCCAAAGTTTTCTTGTACTTCTTTGTAATCCCTCCCTTCAGCCCTTTCCTTATCCTCAGGTAATCATTGATCTGCTTTCTCTTTTTAAAGACTAATTTGCATTTTCTAGAATTTTTCTGTAAATGGAATCATACAGAAAATACTGATTTTCTTTCTGGCTTCTTTCACTTAACAATTACTTTGAGATTCATCTATGTTGTATGTATCAAGAGTTTATGCCTTTTTTATTATTGAATATTACTGATTTGATTACCAATAGCAATCAGTCTGATTATCCATTCATCTGTTGATGGACATTTGGATTATTTCCAATGTTAGGCTATTAAAATTAAAGCTGCTAGGAACATTCAGGTACACCTCTTCCTATGGACATATACTTTCATTTCTCTTGGAAAATACCTAGGAATAGAATGGCTGGATTATATAATAGGTGTATGTATCACTTTTTATGAAACTGCTAAACTCTTTTCCAAGGTGATCGTACCATTTTACATTCCCATCAGCAGGTACACGAGTGTTCTAATTCCTCCACACCCTCATCGACATTTTAAGATGGTCAGTTTTTTAAAAAAAATTTAAATTAAATTTGTTGGAGTATCATTGGTTAAAATATTATATAAATTTCAAGTGTACATCTCTGTAATATGACATCTGTATACTCCACTGCGTGCTCATCACCCAAAGTCTAGTCTCTTTCCATCACCATGTATTTGACCACCTTTACCTTCTCAGTCTTCCCTCTACTCCCCCTTCCCTCTGGTAACCACCATCCTGTTGTCTGTACCTATTATTTTGTTCATTTGTTTTGTTTGTTCATTTGTTGCTTTTTGTTTTATATCCCACTTATGACTGAAAACATATGGTTCTTATCCTTTTCTGTCTGACTTATTTCACTTAGCATGATAGTCTCAAAATCCACCCATGTTGTCACAGATGGCAATATTTCAAGATGGTCAGTCTTTTAAAATCCAGGGTGGACTATATGAGATTTTAATCAAATACTTGAGAGTTGATTTGGATTTCTAATATTTGTCAGTTCAATGTGTGAAAGGTGATATCTTACTGCAGATCTATCTGATTACTCATGGTTCGGAGCATCCTTTTAAATACTTGTTAGTACTTTGGCTTTATTCTTTTGTAAGTTCTCTCCTCATAGTTTCTGCCTTTTTTCTCCTGGAGTATTTTTCTTGTCAATTGGCAACACTTAAAAAATTATATCCATTCTTTGTCAGATTTGGACATTGTAAATATTTTCTCTCATTCTATCATTTGCCTATTAAATGTTCTTTGGTAAACTTCATCAAATAGAAGTTCTTAATTTTGGTGTAACCAAAATGACACTTTTCCCTTATGAGGGTGATTTAGAAAATTTGCATATGTTCTTTTCTATCTCTGCACCACAAAAATATTTTTATTTTCTTCTAATAACTTTATAGTTTTACTCTTCATATTTAGGTCTTTTTAATCCATCTGGAGGACATCCTTGTTTTAGGTGTTAGGGATCCAATTTATTTTTGTTTTATTAAGCCACATTTACCACATATCAAATTCTGATATATACAAGTATCTGTCTCTGAGCTCATATTCTGCTCCATTGGGGTATCTCTCTGTTCTTGCACTAATACTGCACTGTTATTACAACTACAACTAATACTACAAGTTGCTGTTTTTCCTGATGCTTTGTAGCAGGTTTAAATTTCTGGAAAGGCAAGACCTCTCGTTACTCTTCTTTTTCAATGGCAACTTACCATTTGTGGTCTTTTATTGTTCCACACAAATGTGCAGGTTAACTTACCAAGGTCTTTTAATAAATGAATTTTTATGATATCAAATTATAAATTTTTTCTATGGACAACTAATATCTTTGTAATGTTAAGTCATCCCATTTAAGAGCGTGGACTATTTATTCAGGTCATCGTCTATGTCCTTTATTAGAATTAATTTTTTTCACTGAGGTTTTATGAATACTTGGTTAATTCCTAGATGCTTCATAATTTTTGTCACTGATGAAAATTGAATGATATTTTTTATTACATTTCCTAATTAGTTATTACTGGTGTAGTACAATAATAGTGAATTTTTTTTTGTAGGTTGATCTCGTATACAGCAACCTTGCTGAACATTTTTGCTGCATTTAATAGTCTTTCATTTGATTTTGTTCACTTTTCCAAGTAGATGTATCATCTGCAAATCAGTTTTATATTGTCCCTTTCGATCTTTGCACTAGTTATATCTTGTACTTGTAGTATTGATCATGACCTCCAGGTCTGCTGATGGGAATCTCAAACAAAAGGGGTAACAGTGAACATCTTTGTTCTTTTTCACATCATAAAATAAATAAAATTTCTTCATTAAATATAAGAATTTCCTTTCTAATTGTTTCATAGAAGTTCTTATCATAAGTAGGTGCTGAACCTTATTAAATGCTTTAAAAAATTACTAATTGAGATAACCATATAATCTTTTTTCTTTAGTCTATTAATGTAGTGAATTACATTGATGGATTTTCTAATGTCGAGATACTTGTATCCCTCGGATAAACTGTCCCTTTTTGTGATGTATTACTCTTTAAATACAACTTTTCATTTGGTTAAGTAATATTTTATTGAGGATTTTTGCGTATACATTTATAGATGAAATGGGCCTAGGCTCATATTATCTTTAACTGATTTCAGAGGCAAGATTACCCTAGACTCATAAAATGAGCTGGTCACTTTTTCACTTCTTTACCAGATCTGTATCTCAAATATGTATTTCAGGCTGAACACAGATCATCTGGCCCAGCCTCCTGTTTCCTAAGCAAGCAAAATATTATCACTCCTATTTTATGGATGAGATAATTGAGGCCCAAGAATAAATTTCTAAATGAGGTGGAATTAGAACTTGGAATATTTTGTCTACCTTGGGGCTATAACTTCTTGGTCTGACCAGTAAAATAATAATCAGTGATCATTATAAAAATTAGTTTTTGAATAATAATGCACAATAATAAAATAATATTGCAAGTTTCCAAAGTTTATTTATTTATCAATTTTTCAGAACTCAGAAAACACTTTCCCATAGAAACAAACAAGTTGGTTGAGTTCTCATACCAGATTGCTTACCTCATCATATCACTCATCATCCCCATTCTGTGTTGTATAATCCCTGATCTGACCCAATCTACCAACCAGATTTGATCTTTCAAACTCTTCCTTTGTGACCTCTGGACTCAACATCTACTATCATCCTTATATGCCCAGCCTCTTCACTGAACATTCCTTTCCTAGACATTACTGAAACCTTGCTGTCTTTGAGGACACATTTCCTTGGCAGCCCTCTTAACAGAGGCTTATTTTGGGTCTTATTTCTTATACCTCAGGTCTGTAGCTAGCAGTATCACTCCCCAATTGTATTGCTGCTTCTAGACCATTATTCCTCCTTCGTCCTTTAAAATTTTCTGCTCTTTTGAAGTTCATGTCTCAAGTGTATCACTCACTATTTCTAATAGTTGCTAGGGTCTTCCAGCCTGCTCATTCACCCACATTCACTGAGTACTTAAGTACCTGGCTCGTCATCTTCCTTTTTACACCTATGTCCCTATCATCATTGTTGGTGACTTCAAAATCAATCAGGTACTCTATCTAATTGTATCCTCTCAGTCCTCAGTCTCATTTCCAATGATTTTTCTCTTCATCTCATCCCTAGGCTTTGTCAGCTCCAAAAAACAACCTTCTCCAATTTATTGAACTCAAGCCTTCTATCTCTGATGATCATCTTCTAGCCATCCAGCTCATTTACTCATTATTTGCTCATGTATTTCTTTCATTCATGGAGAACTCTAAGCCATTGATTCTAATAGTTTTTCACTATCCACCAACCCTTTTTTATGTTTACTTCCTTATTACCCCATTTATATCCATGATCTAACACATAAAACAGTCTCATGCAAATACCTTAAAATCCCTTTTCTCTCCTTTTAGCAACCAGCTCTGGTTAATTTCAACCATCCATCTACTTGCTCCTTGTACCCAACTTTTGATTGTCACACTGGGCTTTGAGGGAGGGTTCTACTGGCATCTAATCAGTAAAATCAAGGATGCTAAATGTCCTATCATGCACAAGACCATCACCCATATCAAAGAATTATCAAATTATCAAATTTAATAGTATGAGGTTAAAAGATCCTGTTTTAAATTAATACTATAAGTCCCAAAGGGGCAAGGGACACAGGGTCTTCCTCATCACATTACCCTGTTTTATTGCCTTCAAAACATGTAGCATTTTGTTTCTGCTTTTATTGACTGTTTCCTTTCTCTAGAATCTAAGTTACATGAGCACAGTGTCCTTATCTGTCTTGTTTACAGCTGTATCCCCAGTGTCAAACATGATGCCTAGTACATTATATAAGCACTCAGAAAATTTTCATTGAATAAGTAGATGAAAATATTGTTAATTTGCAAATTTATTCATTCCTTCATCAAATATTTATTGGTGATAAAACCCAAACACATCTCTGTCCTCTTGGAACTTATAATACAGTGGAAGACTGACATTGAATAAATAACCACACCAAGTAAATAGTTTCAAACGATGATAAGGGCTTTGAAAGTAAAGTACAAGCAGTGGTAAGAGCATTCAGCAGGTGATCTGACTCAGTCTGGGGTGGGGTGGTCAGGCCAGGGTTCCAAAGAGAAATGACATTTGAGCTGGTAGCTGAAGGATGAGTAAGTTAGCTGAGTAGAGGAAGGTGGGTGGGGGTTAAAGAAGAAGAGCATCCAGGCATAAAGATCAGAATGGGCGAAGGCCCTTTGGTGGGAAGGAACATAGTATGTTTCAGGAACAGAGCAGTCCAGCGTGGCTGAAGCACAGAGTCTGGTAAGCCATGGTATGGTATCTGCCAAATCCAGTGCAACAAAAGGAGCAAAAGAGTGCCATTGGAAGATATTAAGGACTTCCAACAGGAAATGATAAGATTTAAGTTTTTTTTTAAAAAAAAAAGTCACTTTCAGAGACTAGACTTTAGGACAAGCAGGGAAGCAGGGGGATTAGTTTGGAGACAATTGCAGTGTCCAGGAAAGAGGTGATGGTAGCTTAGCCTGAGGTAGTGGTGTTGAGCTTGGAAGGATGTTGGATATACTTACATGATGAAAAATATGGAATTTTAGAGCTAGAAAGCACCTTTAAAAAACACACCATTAATCAAAAAGTAGAAAAATAAAAATGAATAAAAGTGTTCATTAAAGTCTGCATTTTATAGAAAAGCAAGTTAAAGAGGCATGAGGGGCTCTTCAATATGTTTATTGAATAAAAGAAGGAAAGACAAAGAAATGTTTGAGAGGGAGAAACAAAGAAGGGAAATGCGAGCGTTGAGGTAAAAAACAAAAGGAGAACAATGAAATAAGAGAGACAGTAAGAAAGGAGTATGAGTCTGAGAGGTGAGAGGTGGGAGAAGAGGAGGAAGACTGGGAGTAAAACTGGTAAGAAGATGCAAAGAAAGACTAATTGGTGATCCTGGAAGATAGGGAAGTTGGAGATAGGGTACAAAGGTAGACCAAGAGAGGGGAATGAAATAGAAAGTGGAAAAGGCAGCAAGGGGGAGATGATAAAAGATAAGGGAAGAATGAGTGAATCTGGGATGCTGGGAAGAGATATCCAGAAAAAAGATGGGGCAATAGTTTGAGACGAATGAGAGAAGAAATCTGAAGGTGAGGTGGGAGTCTGAGGGCAGACTCAAAGGTCACATTAGAGCCAGATGTTAGGAAGGGCTGAATGGGAGAGCAAATAGGCAGGTCCAGGCTCAGCATCAAAGAAAGAAATGTATGCATGGCTGGAGGGAGTGAAGAGAAGGGAAAGGTGAAGGATAAGTTTGGAAAGAATCCAGGGAGGGAATGAGGGGTGTGGCTAAGGCTCTGACGGAAGCCTTTCTCTGCTCCCCACCCTCAGCTGGCCTCTGGTCTCAGTAGTTTCTTCTGCTACAAGGACCCTTAATGAGGGAGGGGACAGTGACCGCCGGGAGTTGGAGTACAAAGGGCCCAGGCATTAAGTAATGTGAGGGATTGGAATGGGGGGCCAAGAGGATGGGAACCCATGCCTGGAAGCCGGGTATCCGTTGGAGAACACGGTACAAGAGCGACCGACAGAGGCGGGGGCGGGGAGCGGCGGGGAGGTGTGGGAGCCGTGGCTGTGAGAGCGGAGGCTGCTGAAGTGGGAGTTCTGAGGGATTGGAACCAAGGGCCCCTGACGGTGGGATCCGCTAGGATCAAAGACATAGGAAAAAGGAGAAGAGCAGAGAGTGGGAGTAAAGTAAGTAGGGCGGGACAAAGAGCGCCTGGGGGTAAAGGCTGAGCGAAGGTTGGTCAGGGGCGTCTCCCACTCTGGCTCTGCAGCGTCCCTGGCGCACCTGTTGGGGAGAGGGGAAGTGGCATCCTGATGCCTGAGCAAAGTCCGGTCCAGAGGGGCTGACTCTGAGTGTGGGACTTGGGAGAAGCTTCTGCCTCCTCCCCACCTGCAGTCCAAGCTGGGCAAGTAAAGGGGCGTGACTCTGGTGCTCAGGTTTCTTTCTCTTCATCTGCGCTAGGAGGGGTGGGGGCTGGGACTTCCGGCCCAGGTGAATGTCCCTTCGGTGACGTCAGGTCACTCTCGGCCGCCCCTCCGGTCCCGCCCCTCCCCCCCCCGCGCTCCCAGTGCCTGCGGGGACGCGCCCCCGACGCCCTACATATACTCAGGTGCGCCGCACCTGTCCGTTTATACCTGCCCGCACACCGCTGAAGTTTCTCGCACTACCTCTCTCTCTCGCACCGCAGCCTCGGGCCGACAGCTCAGGGTACTTTGGGGCCTTCCAGCACCCAGGACCTCTCCCATACGGCCCTTCTACCTTTTTTTTGGGTAGGGTCGCTAAGAGCACCGGAGGAAACCGCCCAGCCTTCACGGATCTCCTTTGTTGGCCACCAGTCCTCCGGGCGTAGCCTGTTCCCTCTGCTGTAAGACCCTTCCCTCGCCAGAGGGTCGATTTGTGTTTACTTCGGGTGATACAAAATTTGCAGTCACTCGACCAAAACCTTTTTTGACTCTTTGGGCAACTTATAAGTCCACTCAAGTTGTCTTTTGTGGGGTTTCCCCTCAAGGTTTGTTTGTTTTATCGCAGAGGCGCCCGCCCGGCGCCCCCAGTCTTTTCTGAGGGCAGAAATGGCCAATTCGGGCCTTCAGCTGCTGGGCTTTTCCATGGCCTTGCTGGGCTGGGTGGGCCTGGTGGCGTGCACCGCCATCCCACAGTGGCAGATGAGTTCGTACGCGGGCGACAACATCATCACGGCCCAGGCCATGTACAAGGGGTTGTGGATGGACTGCGTCACGCAGAGCACGGGCATGATGAGCTGCAAGATGTACGACTCGGTGCTCGCCCTGCCGGGTAAGGCCGCGGGGCCGACGGGGCCGACGGGCCCAGGGCCGAGGTCACGGGGTAGGGTGCGGGGCAGAGCTGGTGCGAGGTCACGGCGTAGGGTGCTGGGCCAGAACTGGACGTCCTTGGTTTCCCGGGAGCCGGCGGGAAGAGAAGGGAGCAGAAGCGGCCAGTTTGCGGCGGTAGTGCTGGCCGGAGCGGCCCGGGGTTCCGGTGGTTGCACGTGAGCTCGCACCCCGGCCAGCTGCGCTCATCTTCTGCCCACAGCTTCTCCTGGAGGCCAGGTCCTGGGCCGGGGTCTCCCCTCCCACATCGCTCTGAGCAGGCCACATCTTCCGCTGCTCCCGCCTTTTTCTCAGACAAAAACTGGCGCGGGACCGAGGCCGCGGGGTCAGACAGAGGGCCGAGGAACCGTGCGCTTCGTCAGAAGTGGGCCGCCGCCTGCGGCCTCTAATCTTATCGGCCGATTAGCCGAAGCCACAAACCCCGTGACCTCGATAGTGGGGTCAGAGCTGGGACGCGCCGTCATCTGCGGCCCGCTAGGGTCTCCGGCCGCAGCCTCCGCTTTTCTTCGTTGTCTCCTTTCACCCTTCCCCCTACCCGGGGCAGTTTCATCGAAACCCGGGCGCCCCGGGCGGGTCTGAGAGCCGAGAGAGGGCGGGGCGGAGCTGGAAAGCCGCGGACTCGGGAGAGTGCGGATCCACCCTGCTCCCGCCCGGGACTTGACACCGGGGGGGGGGGCGGGGGGGTAAGGGTGGGGGATGCAGGCCCGTGGCTGGGCCCAGCGGCCGCTAGTTAGTGGGCACGGCTGGCAACTCGAAGGCTGCAGCCGTGTGCAGGCCGTCTGCACTTAGAGCAATGACGGCATGTTTACCCCTTTCCCGCAGCGGCCATTCAGGCCACTCGAGCTCTAATGGTGGTATCCCTGGTGCTCGGCTTCCTGGCCATGTTCGTGGCCACAATGGGCATGAAGTGTACACGCTGTGGCGGAGACGACAAAGTGAAGAAGGCCCGTATAGCCATGACCGGAGGCATAATTTTTATTGTGGCAGGTGAGTCACGGGTTTAAGGCGGGCTCAAGGGTTCTTTCCCATCATGGAGGAGCAAGTGTGGACAAAGTGCTGGTTCACGATTATCTGAATTCTCGTTCTCTCTCTAGGTCTTGCTGCTTTGGTAGCTTGCTCCTGGTATGGCCACAAGATTGTCACAGACTTTTATAACCCTTTGGTCCCCATGAATACTAAGTAAGTATGGCAGCCCTGCCTCTCAAGGGGTCCTGGGGCAGGGAGAGGTAGGCCAGGGTTTTTGACCCCAATCCCCTCTCTCCACAGGTACGAGTTTGGTCCTGCCATCTTCATTGGCTGGGCAGGGTCTGCTCTGGCCCTCCTGGGAGGTGCACTGCTCTCTTGCTCCTGTCCTGGAAGTGAGAGCAAAGCTGGGTACCATGCGCCCCGCTCTTACCCTAAGCCCAATTCTGCCAAGGAGTATGTGTGAGCAGGGCCCCACCCCCTGCCCCAGCCTGGCAGTCGACAAATGTTCTCAGACACCTGAAAGGACCTGGGGCAGAGCTCAGCCTGTGGGCAGGGTGTGGAGCAGAAATTTTCAGTCACTCTAGTCCTGCACACCATGTACAGTTCCCGGCGGGGGGAGGGGGGGAGAAAGAGTGGGTGTGCTTTTTGTACAGTAATAAAAAGTATGTTTTGGAAAGTAGGCTTTTTTTTTTTTTATCCCTTCAGGTCCTCTGCTTTCTTCCTACCCAGATCCCTTTAAGGAGCCTAAAGTATACCTTACTGAGCACCAATGGCATGTCAGTCCATCCCTGTTTCACCATTTGTCATTCAGGTCCCAAAACTGACTACTGACTCTAAAAGACTCGGTCTTCCTCATTCATGCCCACTCTCCAGACCCTTCCACTCCTAACTCGCTTCAATAGCTACTAGAGTTTCTTTTTTAATAAGAAATACTTTATTAGGCTTAGGGGAGGGGTTTCCTAACACTCTCTCACCTTCCCCTTCACCCCCATCTCATTTTTGTCCTGATTAGATGATGCTCCTTGGCTCATGGGTCATAGGACAGGGCCTCCAGAGACAAAGGGAACAAAAATGGGGCAGAGACAGGGTAAGGCCAATGGGAACAATGAAAAGATGGTTATGGACCCAAGGTCTCCCCACAACCCTCCAAACACAGTCTAGTCAAATTTAATGGCTAGTCAAATATCTAGGTCATCATCTGGGTCCTCTTGGTCCAAGTCATCATAAACATCTGGTTCGTAGATGCAGCTGGTAGCCTGGCCCAAACCAGGGCACAGCAGGGCCTGCTGTCTGAGGAGAGATAAGGGGAGAATTGGTGTTATAAGATAACAAGGTTACTGTCTGGATACCTTCTATTTGGTGAATGTGATTCTTTGTCCTCCATGTTTTCTTGGTTCAAGTCCTTTTCTCTGACCTAGTGTAGTTAGTACTGAAGCACCATTTGGTACTGGCATAGATACTTATACACTTGTCCTAATACTCTTAAATTCTAAGCCACTTGAGGGCAAGGATTCTGCCAGTCTTGCTTCATCCGCCCACACACTGGGAACAGAACAGGCATCTATTAAATCCTTATTAACCTGCCTCTGCCCTTTCCATCTAGCTTCTTTTCCTCCTAGCACCAATGCCTACAGATAGGGCCACTCCCCAGGGTCTGGTCTGACTCATCCTAAGCCCAGATTACTCTGGGGACAACTCTGGAGCTGGGACCCAAGGCTCAAATGGAGAGAAGAGACAAAGGCCCCTTACCATTGTTGGGGTATGGGTGGATACAGAACCACTCCCCAGACCTGGCTCTGGAGATGGACTTCAGACCCTATAAAGCCTGAAAGGTTAATCAATAACCTGTTGTCACCCCACCTCTCAGGCTCAGATGCTAGGTTCTACTCAGGAATCTCGGCAGATAGGCCCCAACCTTACTTTTCAGAGCTGAACTGGAATGGCAGGGTCAGGCTATCTTTGGCTTCTTTCTCTTTCTTGGACAGGTGAAGCTTAAAGGTCAAATGAGTTGTGGGATCCACCTGTAGGTACAAAGGATGCTGCCACTCTGCCCCATCCCTGGAATTGCTGACCCCACCCCCGACCTCAGCAGTTTTTATTTTTGGCAGACCCCAACTCTTCCCTTGTTCTGGCCCTGGCACTTTTAGATACCCGGAGTGTGTGAGGATCTGGGTGGGGCTGGGAAGCTAGAGGAGGACCTCCTTGGAGATCCAGACTGAAGTCAGGCAGAATGGAGAACCACTGAGTCTGGGGGGGGAAAAAAAGAATAGTAAAGTTTTTTCCCATCTTAAAGAACAAACCAGAGAGAACTAAAAACCTAACACCTCCAGCTCCCAAACCTATGTAACTGGCTGCTTTCAGTTCTTGCTCTCTACCTCTTACCCCTCCTTCAAACCTCTCTATATGGACTTGTTCCTTCTCTCCCCTAGTAACTACTTTTCTCCTTTTCCATTTCCTGGAAGGCAGTGTTTTTCACTGGTTAAATTCACAGGATTCGAGTTTCCTCGGTTGCAAAATGAGGATAATAAAACAATCTACCGTACAGAGTTAGCTATGAAGATTAAATGAGGGAAATAATAAAATGATGAAAGCACAAAAAAGTGTTCCATCACATCAGCTTTTTTATTGCTCTTCCTCTTTGCCTGACCCCCAACTCTAGTCTCTGGGTGCTTCTGACCTTATGGGCTGGGTGCTGTTGGGGCCTCCGATAGAGGATATAAGCCGAAGCCTGGCCCGCTGTACCGCTCAGAGTCACCTCTGTCTGGGCAAGGCTGCTCAATGCTCCCACGGGGCCTGGGCCATGAAGCTCTTCATGTAGCAGGCCTAGCACACGTACCTGCTCTACTGAGGAGCTGTCACCTGGAGAGGGACACGAAATGCAGGGCATAAAGGGCAGTACATAGCATTCAGGGTGGAAGCCTGGGATCAAATAGTGAGGAGGAAAAGGGACCCACGTTCCATCACAGTTCTGTTAACAATCCTGACTTTGGTCAGTTTTGTGGCCCTACTTTGAGCCTCTTTCATGTACTTTACTGTACTTTCTTATTTCAATGTAAATCTGATTAAGGCACCACTCTATAATCCTGAGGAGCTACTCATGGCCTTCAAGATGAGTTAACACTTTCATCTTTGGTTCCTGCTTCATCTCTGAGGTACTGAATTAACCTGGAGATTTTAGAACTTGCCAAGATCCCAGTCAGTGTCTCTGATTCCCTCCCCTTTGGGGAGCATTTATGGAGTGTCAGGCACTGCACTAAACACTTTTGTTAAAGTCAGCATTTTTAGGTTGAACCATACAAAATTGCGCATATTTGACATTTGACCATATCTGAACTACAAAAACAGCAATTCCACACTTTTACAAAGGGATCTAAAGCACTGAGAGATCAAGTACCTTATTACTAAGCTGGGTATCTGACTCCAAAACCCCTGCCCGTACTCACAGTATACTTCAGGGCTAGTCCTAGTATTGCTGGCCTGGCCAAGTTTGCCTGGGTGACCCCTTGCTCTTCAAGACAGTTCCTTCCTTAAGGTACTTTGTATATGCTCTTTTATCATGGCCCTTATCAGAATATCTTGTAGCTGTTTATTTGTCTGTATTCTTTATGGGACTTTGAGCTCTGGAAGACAAGGACTTGACTACAGTTAGTCTTTATTTTCTCATTATATAAAATTGTATCTGGGACGTGGTTCTGTAGTGTAGCGGTTAGCACGTCCGCTTTACATGCAGAAGGTCCTGGGTTCATGCCCCAGTGGAGCCACAGTCCATGGTCTACGGCCATGCCAACCTGAACAAGCCCGATGTCTGATCTCGGAAGCTAAGCAGGGTCAGGACTGATTAGTGCTTGGATGGGAGACCACCTAGGAAGACCAGGTGCTGTAGGCATAAATATTATAAAATAAATAAAATTGTATCTGACACACTATATATATTTAATATTTGTTGAATGAATGAATTAAATGGATGAGTAAAAAAGAACTTGGAAAGGAAAAAGTGATTGTTAGGTGGCATTACAGAGAAGTCAAGAACTAGTATTATGGTTAAAAAGATGGAAGAAGGTCCACTTGGAGATCCTTGATGTATTTTTTCTTAGTGTGGAAAAGGGGCACGTTCTTTGGCAGGGGGAGATGTATGAGGAGATGGACTACAGGGGGGAGTCTCACCAGGGCTTGAGTCCTGATGGTTTAGAGCATGCAGTGTCTGGCAGACTGTGGTGCAGGGAAGGTGAAGCAGCAGCCAGCTAAGTGAATCAAGAGCAACGGTGACAGGACGAGGATCTGTCTTCCTGCACATGGCTCTCAAGACTCCCACGGCTCCCCCAGGAAAGGCTTCCCCAGTCTTTGACCAGTTGAGGGGGTCTCTGAAGAGGTCATGGTAAACCAGCCTGCAAAGGGAGAATAAAACGCAACATAATACTGCTCCATCCCCCTAATTTTGAAATTCATCCTATGATCTTTATTGCTGTTTTCTTGATTTTCACTAACATCCTAAAACCAGTGAAAGGTTAATTACTGAGAGGTAGAATATAGTGACTGAAAATACAGAATTTGGCATCAGATAGCCCTGAGTTCCAGTCTAGATATGTTACTTGCCCAAGACCACCTAACTGATAAAATTACTTAATCTCTCTAAGACTCAGTTTCTTTATTTGTGCAATAGGGATACCAAGTTGATATTTAGCACAGTGCTTCAGACATACTAAATATTTGATCAATGTTAGCTACCATCACAATCAAGTATTTCCTGAGTGGTGGCTAAAGTGTATCATTCTTTGGATGGATAAAGAGGAAAAACATGAGACAAGGTTCCAGCCTGTAGAACAGCTTAGAGAAGATCAAGAATTAAGTCATGTGCTACTAACTACAGATAAAATATCAATTCAGGAAAGGGAGACTGGCATGGGCTAGAAACCCTAGAAATGCTTCATGTAGCATATCTTGCTTCTCTTGTGAATGCCATCTTAACATATAGCATCACCTCTATCACAATGGCTGACACAAAATAGGGCTCAACAGACAGATGTAATCTACTGTTATTAACCATGCAGCTACCCAGACCAAGAAATAGTCTTTCTTAACCAAGCAACAAAAGTGAGTTCATGGACCTCCTGATCTGGATGTTACCCCACATCAGTCTGTAAGTCTTGGAAGTCTATCTACTAAAGTTCTTTTATATTTGTCCCAAACTCTCCATCCCTGCTGCCACTCCCTTAAGTCAGACCTCTGTCACCTCCCATCATTATTCTCTAAGATTCCTAATAACAGGGATCATGTTTGGCTCATTCACTACTGTATCTCCAGTGCCTAGCACAGCATCTGGTTCACAATTGGTGCTCAGTACATTTCCATTTGAAGTGAACCTGGATTACTGCAATAGTCTTCCCAGTTGGTCTACCCATCTCCCGGCTGCTCGCTGCCAACCCATTCTCCATATTGTGGTCACTGAATCTAACGGGAATGTTATCACTCCCCTCCCAAATTTTCAAATGACTCTCCACTGCTTTTACAATAATATCTAAACTCCTTTTTGTACTCTACTCTGTAAGACCTTTTACTATCAGGTATCTTTTCATCTGTCTGACCTCAGGAAGCTCTTCCACCTTCCAGGAAGCTCTTCCGCCTTCCTATACGTCCCTAACTTTGCATATGCTGTTCTCTGCCTGTAGGACAAGTCCCTCAGTAGCTTGCAGTTAAGCGTTGATACAAGTTGGGAATCCATGTCTGGATTAAGCATAACCAGATTCCAAATAACTCAAAGGACAACATGTTTATTCCTCTCCTCCAGTACAGACGCTAGTGTTAAGCTGAACTGTTGGCCTTTTAGTACCCTCTATTTCTCTCTTAACTTCTGTAGTCTCTGGTTTGGATTCTCCAGATACTCGCCACTCCTTATCATTCCTCTGATTCCCGCCTCCTGAAAGATGCATATCCATTCATTCAACGAATAAGTAGCTGCTACTACATGTCAGGTTCTGTGCTTGTTGCTGTAAGAGTTCCTTAGCAATAGAGGTTCCACATTCAATTAACTCTCTTCCAAGTTGTACTTACTGGCTGTTGATACTGGCGTCAAAACCTTCACGAAACTCTTCCTCGCTCACTTCACACCCCAGGATGTGCACCTGCTCCCCACTGAGGCACATATGAGGCGAGTGTCAAAGAGTGGGGCCCAGACTTCCTTCCCGGGTAGGACGGGGAGACGCTGCAGAATACTCACCACAATACAGATTTCTTGATAAGTGCCTTCAAAAGACTACGCCCCTCCCACTGCACAGAGTCTGAGGAGAGCGAGGGACGGATAAACAGCGTGAGAACACTAACTTTTCTGCCTACAAGAACCCGTCGAACCTCCATCCCGAGCCTGTGACCCATGGTCCTTCCTTCCCATTTCAGTCCCTTGAGCCCGACTCCGAAGCCCTTGTGCTTGTGACCCTCACCCCGAAGCAGCACCAGGCCGCTAACAGCCAACAGCGACTCCAACATCTCCTACTGGCGTCGGGTTCCTTCTCGGACGCCCTCTGATAGCGTCACGGCCCGCTGCCCCGCCCCCTGCAGGAGAAAGGGGCGGGACATCCATAATTCCTCCCACTACTAAGAGCTGGCAGTCTGGAATGAGAGGTGATTAATGTTCAATATTCCCAGGGGTGCTCACGCGGAAGGGCCCCTCCCGACCCCTGGCGCAAAGACGTACAGACGACGCCCCTCTCTACATTTTTACCGTGACTAGGGCGGAAAGAGCGGTTGAGGCGGTTGTCGATGGGAGGGGGAAGTGGCTGCACGAGCCCGTCTGACGGCCGGAACTCGGGGGCAAGTGATGTCACTCCGTAAGGTTCACCCCATTCCAGGAGGGGCCTGCTTCACCCTAGGCCCCGCCCCACCGCCACCTTCCGCGCGTGCGCGGTACTGTGGCCCTGTTCGGGGCACACTCCACTTTAATTAGCCCCACCCGCAGAGACCGAGTGGGGGGGGAACATTACTCCTGGTGAAGCGAATACACGTCACCACCGGAAGCAATGTCAGAGGGGAAGAGGAGGGGGGAAGAAGGGAGGAGGGGTCCCCTTGGGCGGTAAAATGGCGCCTGTCAGAGTGGGAAACCCAGCTGCAGAGACTGCAGCTCCAATCCTCAGCGGCTAAGACGCCCCCGACCTCGGGGAGGGGGAGGCCGCTCCGGTTCAGCCATCCGCGCCCTTCGGCTCCCCCTCCCCTAACCCCTCTTTCCCCGTTCCTTCGCACCGCCAGCTCATTCGCCGCCGCCGCCGCAGCCTTTCGCGCGCCTTTGCCCCCCGCCCTCCCCTTTCCCGCGGGCAGCCCCCTAGCGCGCCTGCGCAGCGGGCCACCCTCCTCTTCCCCCTTCCCCTCCCCCTTCTCCCTGGCCCCCTCCCCCACTACCCCTTCCCCCAATTCTCCATCCCCTTCCCTCTTGGTCTCGGAGGACCCCGTCCAAGCCCGACCTATCTCGGCCCGCAACCCCCGCGAGACCGTCGGTGCCACTCCCTGCCCATGTGGGCCCCTTCGGTCTGCCCACGCCTGTACCCCAGCTCCCGGTTCGGCTGGGCTTTCCCTTCGCCGGGGGTGGCTTTCTGAGCCGCCCGCTTGGTGTCCCTCTCTGCAGCCTCTCCTGCCACTCGGGGCCCCCGTTCCCCCTCCTGGCGGCGGGGGGTGCCCCCGGGGGGCTGGCGGAGTTGGGCCGCGGGGGCCCCGGGGCCGGCGGTGCCGGGGTCATCGGGATGATGCGGACGCAGTGTCTGCTGGGGTTACGCACGTTCGTGGCCTTCGCCGCCAAGCTTTGGAGCTTCTTCATTTATCTTTTGCGGAGGCAGATCCGCACGGTGAGCCTGGAGGGGCGCTGGTGGTGGTGGTGGTGGTGGTGGGGACCTCTGTCAGCGGCGTTCACGGGTTTTTGGAAAGTGTTGGGCCTCTGGGCCTAGAAACAGTCGGCGACTTCTTCCCCTAGAGAATTAGGGCACCTTTAACTGGGCATGAGATGGGATGGGAAGGAGGGAGACCCTTGTAGTAGAACCAAGATTGGGTGGGGTGACCTAGACAGATACAGGATTTTGCAACTCTTGGGGGCTAGGGTGGTGGGTGGGGCGCCCTGAAGAAAGCCACAGTTGTTGCTAAAGAAACCGAGAGACGAGGAACACCTGTTTGACGGCAGCAGATCTATTAATGTGGGCCTGTGAAAGACTGATGTTAGTCCCTCCATGTGTATTTGGTCTTATAAAAAGGGAGAGACAGGCCTATGCGTCAAGATGGGGGTCAGTGGGAGGGCATATGTGACAGACAAGGATGAAAACTTGGGAAAAGCCCAGAGTGTGAAGGAGAAACTCCTGCGGTTTGCATTAAGGGAACTCTTCCAAAAAGGCTCTAAAAACTTCATAGTGTGTGGGTATCTGGATTTATTGAGACCCTGTGACTAAGATGCTTTTATGTTGGGCTTCTTCAGTTGTAAAAGGGAGCACATCAAAGTTTGGGTGACCCTATCAGAGGAAGGTGTTTGTAAGTTGTAGGCTTGAATCCAAGGGCATGCTCCTTTCTCCAGGACATCCTAGCATTCATTGTGAGGGATACTGTGGTCAGTGAAGACTATGTGCACGTACTCAAGTATCTCTGGGTTTCCTCCCATATAACTTTTTTCCAAGGTCAAGGCTCCTCAGGCTAACATCATTTAATGAATGATCTCTTGTATTCTCATCATCACTGGGGAGAATCCTCTGAAGGAGTCTGGGGAGAATTCAGTGAGCTGGGTGCAGAGGTTCTGAGGTCTGTACTCTTTGGCATACTTTAGTAAAACTTAAAAGAATAAAACCAGGTAGGGGCTGCCTAGGTCAAGAAATTTCCAGAAAGCGCTGGGTGGTAGTGGTGGTGAACTTAATGACTTGGGAGAATGGACCTGGCCTTTTACCATTCCACTCCTTCCACTTCATGATTTAGGGTAAGAATTGTTCTGGGTGGTCATGGTGGTAGTTAGGGCTCTTGAGATAAGAGTTAGGCGCCAAGAAGAATTTGAGGTCAGAGATGCTGAGATGTGTGTCGGGCTACCTCCTGGGATTTTTACTTGTTAGCGTCCATCCTCTATCTGGCCTTGCTCCGAGCTTCCCACCTTCTCCCTCCAACACATTACTTTTCTGTTCTGGGTCCAGGGAATAGTGCTCCAGCCCATCCAGAGGCTCGTTGCTGTTCTCTGGGTGGCACTGACCTCACAGCCTTTTGTCTTCCCTTCTTTTCCAATCTGGTTTCTCCCCCCACCCCACCCTTTCTGGCAGATGCTTGAAGCATTCCCTACATGCCCAGCATGTGCAACCGGAGATAGCAGGGCAGGACACCAGAACTCTTGCAGCCCTCATCCTGGCCCAGGGAGGAAAAAAGGGCAGGTGCCTTGGGATTAGGGGGAGAGGGCCCTTTGGTTTGCTAGGGGAAGCCTGGTTCTGATGAGGCTCAGAGCTTAGGGATGGACTGAAGAGCTTTTGTCTGTGCCTTAGAAGAAAAGAGTAGAAGAGGGAATTGGCAGGCTTTGCATGGGGAAGATCCGAGTGTTAGAAATAGGAGTCTCTAGAGGAGGCTTGGAGAAGCTGGAAGGCTGAGGTGGTGATGTCCTTGTCCCTCCTTCACCTCCACAGCCCTTACTTCACTCTGGCCTTCCCCACACCCTATCAGTCAGCTTGATGGGTGGGGCTTTCCAGTGTTCTCTGTCTTGCCCTGGGTACCAGGAAAAGGAAGCTGTTCAGAGGGCTGAAGTTCTTTGCAACTTGTGACTTGGCTCTTACAGACAGGAATGGACAGGTGGCTGGTTAAAATAGGCCTGATGGCCCCCAGCCAGAGGAACTTAGGTGACCTGACAACCCTCGGATTCCCTCATCCTCTATTCCCTTTAGGGACCCAAGGACCTTCCTTCTTGACTCCTATTCAGTGTCCACTAAAGAATCGGAGGCTCTCAGTTCTCAGCGGGATGGGAGTGGAGGTGGGGAGGGTTGTGCACTTTGTTCAGTATAGCAGGATAATATCATAGTTAAGAGGGCAGGTTCTTGCATCAGACTGCATGAGTGAAATCCTAGATCCACCACTTCATTGTTTCTAATATTTACTGACCACCCTGCTACATTGTTCTAGGAATACAACCGTGATGGAGACAAAACCCACACTCTCATAGAGTTTTCATTCTAATTGAGGGGACATACAACTAAATAAGATAATTTCTAGCTGTGTGGCCTTAGGCAAAGTATTTAACCTCTTTAAGCCTCAGTTTCTTTAGTCTTAAAATAAATGTTGTTGTTGTTGTTGTTTGGAGAAATAAATGAAATAATCCTAAATCACTTACATGGTGCCCAACATATGGTAAATGTACAGTTATGTGCTACCTATTGTTACTGAGGAAGATTTTCTTGCCGGGGGTTTTATTCTCTCTCTTGTTCTTAGGTAATTCAATACCAAACTGTTCGATATGATATCCTTCCTTTATCTCCTGTGTCCCGGAATCGACTAGGTGAGTATGCTGGCTGGGAAGACTCCTTTAAGGTGAGGGTAGTGTTCAGGGTCTGACCTGGAGGTTCATTGGTGTTATCCCTTCATTGTGGTTCAGGCCAGGTGAAGAGGAAGATCCTGGTGCTGGATCTGGATGAGACACTTATTCACTCCCATCATGATGGGGTCCTGAGGCCCACAGTCCGGCCTGGAACACCTCCTGACTTCATCCTCAAGGTGTGTGGGGTTGGAATGGTTATGTCTATTATTCTGCTTAGACTGGGACTCCCTTTCCCAATCTCAGAATGTGTCATCCCCATCCTTATCCCCTGGCATTTCTGGAGGGAAGCAGGCAGTGGGAAGGTGAGGAATATCCTTTAGGCCTTCTGTAGTTCTCAGGACTTCCCCAGCCCTTCCCTATTTCCCTACAGGTTGTAATAGACAAACATCCCGTCCGATTTTTTGTACATAAGAGACCCCATGTGGATTTCTTCTTAGAAGTGGTGAGTTTGTGAAAACCAAAAGGAGCTCTGTGATGAAGGAATGGTTTTTAGGCTCTGAGATTTTAGAGGATTTGGAGGAAGTAAGGGGTGAGGAGAAATGGGTAAGTGCAATTTTGGAGAGGGGAGATTGTGGGATATTTGGAGAATGGCTTTTCGTGGTTTGGGTTCATTTGTTTTGCTGATACAATTCTATTCTTCCACAAGCTTCTTGCTCTTTTGTTCTTGCATTTCTGAATCTTAAGGGTATATGGTGTCTAAAACTCTGAGTTTGGGGGCATTCAGAATTTTGTATCCTCAGACACATTCAATATTGCTGAAAGTCCTAAAGGACAAGGCTGGAATCCTAGTGAATGGGAACTATATATCTAAACAAATGATCACCTTTTCTGACACTTCTGTCTCCCCCTACCTATTTCAGGTGAGCCAGTGGTATGAGCTGGTAGTGTTCACAGCAAGCATGGAGATTTATGGCTCTGCTGTGGCAGATAAACTGGACAACAGCAGAAGCATTCTCAAGAGGAGATACTACAGACAGGTTAGTGGCTAGAATCTAGGTCTGAGAGTGAAGCTCAGGAGGCAGGCTACCAGGGAGTGATTTTAGTTTGAGGCAATTACCCTGGAATGGGAACTTTTGGGCTTGTAGGTGAGGTATACTGCACAATCCCCTTTGTGGGAGTTAGCTGTCCATGGTGTTGGGATTGGGGGGACAGTCACAGAGGGTGAGTCTCCTTTTTGATACCCAGCATACCCTGCTTTCCAGCACTGCACTTTGGAATTGGGCAGCTACATCAAGGACCTCTCTGTGGTCCACAGTGACCTCTCCAGCATTGTGATCCTGGATAACTCCCCAGGGGCTTATAGGAGCCATCCAGGTATGGGGAAAGGTGGTGAGTCTGGCATGACCAGAAAGTGGTTCTGAGGAGGTATTTTGAATACATGGAGCTGGGATGCTTTCATTTACTGTAGGTCAGTATGCAAGCTGTTTCTCTTTTAACTGAGACCTTCCCTCCCCCACATGTCCATTTCATAAATCAGATTTCTCATAGCAGATTTGCTCCAGCTGACACAATGGCAATAAATTTGACTAGAAGCCTCACACTAGTATGAGATACAGTGATTGACAATTTTATTTTGGAGGTTAAATCAAGAAGGTTTTTATCTAAGTTATTGAGTTTGGGTGAGGGATGGTGATGAGGTATATATTTTAAAGTAATGATTCCTACTCCCAAAGAAAAGAATCCTTATGTGCATTTTTCACTCAACCTAGACAATGCCATCCCTATCAAATCCTGGTTCAGTGACCCCAGTGACACTGCCCTTCTCAACCTGCTTCCCATGCTGGATGCCCTCAGGTAAGGGAAGCTAGACACTTAGATTTCTGAGGATCAAGGAGGAGGTGGGGGAATCCCAGGGGAGAATAAAAGTTTGTCCTGTTTTACTTCCTTATTTCTCTTCCCTTAAGAATTTGGCATTTGAACCCATGTCTTCTAACACTAAAAGCTCATCACTTTTAGCCATTGGGTTTTGGGCAAACTGAACATTATGTGGAAATGGTGATCATTTCTGCCCTACGACTCTAGTGAGGCTGCCTCACACTAGTGTTGTGGGGCTATCAACTGTGAGGACTCTACCAATGCAAGTTATTGTCATCCCAGGTTCACCGCTGATGTTCGTTCTGTGCTGAGCCGAAACCTTCACCAACATAGGCTCTGGTGACAGCTGCTCCCCCTCCACCTAAGTTGGGGTGGGGGAGAAGGGAAGGGTGAGCCCTTGGGATGCAGTCTGATGCCCTGTCCAGTGGTGAGGACTGCCTGGGCAGGGTCTGCCCCTCCCTCCCCTCTCTGCCCTGGGAGCCCTGCACTCCATATGGAGTCTGGATGGACACATGGGCCAGACTCTGAAGCAGCCTCACTCTAACTTCGTGTTTGAACTCCCTGGAAACCCCAGACTGGGACATAAGCGGAGGCTTAAGAGAGCCGAAAGTGTCTGTGGTGGAGAGACATGACTGGCCAGAGTGAGAAACAGACGTTCGGTAATCTGGGAGGCTGAGAGAGAAGCCAAGCCAGCTTTGTTGTGATTTGATTTTTTAAAAACTCTTGTACAAAACTGATCTAATTCTTCACTCCAAGGGCTGGGCTGTGGGTTGGATAGTGGGATTTGGGCCACTGGATTTTCCCCGAACTTGTCCCCCCATTTTCCTTTTTTTCCCAGATTCCGTCAGACCTGTAAGACCTGTAACCAGCTTCCTCCTTTTCTTTTTTTTTCCCCCCTCTCTTAAACCATGCATTATAACTTTGAAACCAAAGCTGCCCTAGGTCCTTCTCTGGGGTTCTGGGAAATAAGGGAGGGATCTTTGTTCACATCCATCCTGTCCCCTAGATAGACTGGAGAGGCTGCTACTGGGCCCATGGGGTAGGGGGATAAGGTGGTGTTGGCTTGTTAGGGATGGAGTAGTGAACATCAATGTCACATGCTTTGGTATGAAGGGTCTTAGTGACAGAGTGGTCGACCCTGCAGATAGTGAAAGTACAGCTACACGTCCTGAGGAAACTTGAGCTTTAGAGCAGTAGGACACATAAGTATGATAGAAAGGACCTGTACGCCAGGCTTGAGGGGGGGTACCCACGTAGCCAGTCTAGGTGGGCGCTGCCCACAGGCGGCCAGGCCGACGTCCCTCTGGGCTCCAGCTCTAGCTGCAGCGAGCTCCACCTTCCAGCACCCTCCTACTTGAAGCCGGCTCTATTTCCTCGCATCCGCCACGTGACGCTCCTCCCTTTTCTGAGATCACATGATTTCTTTGACAAAAATGTATTCTTCCGCGCTGAGATAGTCCCTAACCTTTTGGACCTTTACAGTCCCTTATTGGTCCACTCATTCTTGGTACCCAAGCGTTCTGTGCATCTCTCCAAACAAATGTTTCGTTTCTGCCCTCCTTCATTGCCGAAGACCACCTTCTCCGCTTGGGCACTACTTTGTTTTGGTGTCAACGGCCGCCTTCAGCGTACCAACACGTTTTGTGAATAGCTACCTTTGTAATTATCTTCAATTTTTATCCTGTACGTTATGTCTGAAAAGAGTTTTTAGAGAACTGTCATTACGATTACTATCTCCTAGCTTCTTTTCACCCCCAGCTTGGTGGGGGAAAGTCGAAAAATGAGTTTTCGGTTATTTTCGACGGTAGCAAAAGCCAACTACCTTTGCTACGACGCCTGCGTAGCCCACGAGTTGATTCCAAAGCAATTACGCTGACGGCGTGGCGGGTGGTGGCGGTCAGGGCGGTTGCGCTAGTGGAGTAATGTAGCAGAAGGGGTGGCCCTTGATGGGCGAGGGCGGGGTTGGTGAATACGGAAGTGGCGCAAGTCCTGGGATCGCTCCGCTGAATCCGCCCGCGCGTTGCTGCCGTCGCCACCGCCCCCAGTCCCGGCCCCCCTCCCCCCCGGGTTCCCTCAGCCCAGCCCGGTCCAACCTGGTTCCCGGGAGGATGAAGTTCGTATATAAAGAGGAGCATCCGTTCGAGAAGCGTCGCTCTGAGGGCGAGAAGATCCGAAAGAAATACCCGGACCGGGTCCCGGTAAGGACAGTGGCCAGGGAAGAGGGCGCGGGGCGCTGGCGCTGACGCCAACGCGACAGCCTGAGCTTGGGTCCGGGACAGGCAGCATGGGCATCTGGCTGCCGGCTGTGGCGGGGTTGGGAACAAGCTTGAAACTGTTGTTTCGGGCACCAGAGGTGAAAGGAGTGGGGTAGCGGTGGTAGCTAGGGTGAAGTAGTGTAGGTTGGAGAGCTAGACCTTGTGATTCGGGAGGCTATAGGGAGTTTGACAGTCTGAGTATCACATGGTCATCCCGCCCCCAGCTAGCTAGGTTTTTGAGATTGAAGCTATAGTCGACCCAGACAAGTCATCTCCGTCGAATTAAGATAGTTTATCATGACGCCCCTAACTCAGGTACCTGGATTTTTAGGTGAGTTGAGTCAGTGGGGTCAGAGTCTTTGCTCAGGGCTGCACCAAGTGTTTGGAGACAAAGAGAAATGAGTCTGGGGTAGGTGAGGTAAAAGAAATATTGTTATTTAAATTCCTGACAGGTGGAGCTGTGGGGCTGTACACCTAATGTCTCTTGATTTTAATATTTCCTTTATCAGGTGATAGTAGAAAAGGCTCCCAAAGCTCGGATAGGAGATCTGGACAAAAAGAAATACCTGGTGCCTTCTGATCTCACAGGTGGGAACCTGAATCAATACCTAGGTTTGCTTCCTGGGGTGGGAGAGCAATCTCTGTGGGAGGAGGCTCCACACAACAGCTCTTCTTTTGAGAGCATTTGTGATGTCTGTGACTTTATCACCCCTTGTATCTTTGGCAGTTGGTCAGTTCTACTTCTTGATTCGGAAGCGAATTCATCTTCGAGCTGAGGATGCCCTCTTTTTCTTTGTCAACAATGTCATTCCACCCACCAGTGCCACGATGGGTCAGCTCTACCAGGTATGGTGACTGGGAAGTAGTGGAGGCTTTGGAGAGGAGTTGGAAGAGCTTGAGGGGAAGAAAGTTTTAGATTAGTAGTTCTTGGACTAGTTGGCTTGCTTGGCTCTCAATTTTATTTTTGGCCTTAATATTTTTGATAGTCCTAGGTTGGGTTTTTAGAGAGGGTAGTGGTAGTAAAGAGAAGGGAGGGAACAGTGAGCTGGAGCTGCTGTTCTGATAGACCCTTTCTAAGGTGACAGAGAACGGTTTGAGATCTTTTTCACCCAGAGCTGCTGCTAGGGATAATCCTGCTAGGTCGTTAGGGCCTGGAGCAAGTGAGGAAGAGAATCGGGCCACTGGTTTTGGGGTAATCTTCAAAAAGAATGGTTTTTGAAGAATGCATTTGGGTGGCAGGTGGGTGGTTCAAGTAACTAAAGCCAGGACCTGAGTACCATCATTTTCTGTTTTCACTCCAGGAACACCATGAAGAAGACTTCTTTCTATACATTGCATACAGTGATGAAAGTGTCTATGGTCTGTGAAGCAGCTGCCCCTTCAATGGGGGGTCCCATTCTACAAAGAAAGAGGTGGCCCCTCTTCCTTGCACTCTTCCTTCTTCAGGCTCAAACACCACCACCCTTCAGGACCTGCACTGCCTAATGTTTGAGGCTCTTCACCAGACCCTTGTAGCAGGAGTGTTAATGGGGAAGATGGCCTCTAGTACCTCTCCTTTTTCCTTTCTTCCCCTTTCTCTACCACTTTTCCCATTCTGCTTTAGACTTGTTGATTGTCAATCTCTGTCTCATCCAGTGATTGTTTTGGTTTCTGTTCCCTTTCTCACTGCCCAAGGGGCTCAGAACCCCAGCAATCATTTCCTTTCACTATCTTTTTTTTGGGGGTAGATGGAAGGGATTGAAATTGGGGAGGGGGGAAAAGTTGGAAGTACATCAATAAAGAGGAAACCATCAAGCTGAACTGGATTTTGCTTTGTGTTCCTTTCCTCCCCCTTTTGTTTAGTTGTCAGTGGTGGGGAAAGAGGTTGGAGGGATAGTAATATATTGGTTTATTCTGTTGTTTTTCCTTCTGCATAAAAAGGGTGCTTTTGTTATAATAGATAGGTTACTCTGAGTATTTCTTAAAACATTAGTTTTATATACGTGTGTATTGGGTCCTTATGTAAAGAATAACAATGGGTTCGTGTGGAGAAAGTATGAAAGTACCTGCTTTATAAACATCCAAGTTTATTACAACCTTTTGGATTAAGGAAGAGGTGTTCGTGTGTGGAGGCTGGTGAAAGGACTCTGTCCTTAGTTGCATATTACTTGGCTAGACTTTGTGCCGGCATGTGAGAGCCAGTGAAGTGGAATCCAAGGGAGGGAGAAGACTGGGAGGAGGGAACCATTAGCACCAGGATAACTTCATCTCCCAGCAACCACTTCTGCGGCCGGAAGTGGGGAGATCTCCCGGGGGAGAAAGAAGCTGTAGAATGAGACAGTATGGTGGCCGAGAGTTCTAATGCCGCTTTCTTCTTCTTAGTCTCGCTAAGCCTACATTTCCCAGGAGCCTGCGCTCGCTCTTCCGCTCTGCCTTCTGCTCCCAATCTCCCCGCCACTCCCCGGGGGAGGGGAGCGGCTTAGTGCGCCTGCGCCAATCCATGGCTTACTGGGAACTGAAGTTCCAAAGGTTCATGCAGTCCCTTTTCCGCTCTCCCCAGATGGACTACAAGCCCCTTGATGCACTGCGCGTCGGCGCCCGCGAAGGGAGGAGGGAGAGGGGAGGAGGAGGGAGCAGGCGGCCGGCGCGGGGGGGAGGGGGCCCGGTCCGGGAGTGCGGGAGGCAGTGGTAGAGGGAGGTGGCGGCAGCGGCTAGCGGATTCAAGTCTCAACCGGGCCGAGGCGGACACCTCTGTGGAGCGAAGCAGTAGAAGCAGCGAACATCAGAGGCGGCACCGGGATCCCCGGCTCAGGGGAGGGGGGCGCCGGACCGGGAGGAGGGAAGGGGGCGATGCTGGAAGCCATGGCGGAGCCCAGTCCCGAAGGTGAGCTCTCGACCGGCACAGAGCGCGGAGACGGCGGGGGGCGGGAGAGGAATCAATTGATAAACTTGGCGGTCGAGCCACGGATCCCAGCAAGGGAGCGCCGAGAGGGGGTTGGGGTTCTGCCCCTGGAGGTCGGAGAGCGACGAGTTGAGAGATCTTGGAGAAAGAGAGGGTTGGGAGACTGGGCTGGGGGTAGTCGGAGATCAGACGCTGTGTGTGGGGGTGGGGTGGGGGAGTGGGAGCTGGAAACACAGAGCTTCGGGTGTTAGGGGCCGAAAGGGCCTCGGGCAGGTTGGGGCCCTGAAACTGGGAGGCTGGGGAAATCTAGGGGCCGAAGAGTTGTTGAGGAGGGAAGAGGTAGAAGAGGACTGAGTGAGGAGCCCGGTAGTTCGCCAAGGTTGAACAGTTTGTATCGGGGAGCTCCCGGTAGTTGCCGCCGGAGATTGTTGGAGGGGTGGGCAGATAGTTGTGGGAGAGGAGGGTGTCTGGGTATTGTCTGCGGTAGAGGGACCTGTACCGGTGGTAGTTGTGGGGAGAGAGAGCCGGGAAGCGAGGAGAGCTGGGTAGTTGTAGGGGCGGTGGGGCAACGGGGGGGTTAAGACCGGCGAGTTGTGGGGTGGGGGTGGGGGAGTTGGTCGGCAAGGGTTAGAGCCTGGGAGTTGTGGAGGGTGAGGAGGCGGCGGCGGCGGCAGCGGCAGCAGTAAGGGGATCGCCGTGGAAGGAGAGAGAAGCTGGTTGGGGGGCTAGAGTTTAGAGGTCCGTAACCTAGTGGCTTGGTGAATACGGGGGCAGAAAGAGGGGTGGCTGCCGGAGAGAGCTCTGAACTGGGCCCGGGGGCCCGGCGGGGAGCCCGAGAAGCTCGCGACGGGGAGGGGCCAAAGCCCCGGATGGGGGCGGAGGTACGGCGAAATTGTGGGGAGCGCAGTATGGGGGGGCAGGTGGGGCCGTATCCGGGTGAGAGCTCTCTGGTCTGTCCGGGACGCGAACTGGCGTTGGATGTGTGAGCCTGTGTGTTTAGGGTGGGGGGTGAGGGGCGCGCCTGGCCTCGTGCTCGCGTAGAAGGGGCCGGAGGGCGGGGAGCGGTTCAGCTTGGTCATCCTGAACCCTGGGGGCTGGCGGGCGGCTTGTGCGGTTTCGGAGGGCCAGGGGTTGTAGAGCGCGGCCAGACTGGAACTCGGGGCCGTGGGCGCGTGTGAAGGACAGCGGCAGGAGGCACCCAGGCTCGGCCCGGGGAGCGGTATGGCGGGGTGCGGCGCTAAGAGATCGGAGTAGAGGAGTCTAGAGAAACCGTGAGGGGGGTGGGGTGGGGCGCCAGGCCTCCGGTGGGGGGGGAAGGGGAGCGCTATAGCGAGGCTTGAGAGGGCGCCGCGCCCAGGCTCCGCCCCTCGCGAGGCGGAAGGGGGAGCAGGGGCGGGTCCAGCATAGCTGAGGGCCTGCTGACCTGGCCGAGAGACATGGGAAAGCAGGGGTTTCGCTTGGGATCTGCAATATATAGGGGTGGGATTTTACACAGACGCTTTCCTAAGTGCCTTGACTCAGCTTTTATTGCTTTCACAGATCCACCTCCAACCCTTAAGCCAGAGACTCAGGTGAGGTTTCCCTTATCTTTGCAGCCTAGTATTAGTGCCTTACCCCCTCTTCCCAGTTCTCTCTCCCTCTCCCACCTTTTCCAGATTCCTCACTCCTGGGACTGTGCCTTTGGGAATGCCCCTCTTAAACTATACGTGATAAAAATTTCCTTCCTTTCAGCCACCAGAGAAACGTCGGAGAACAATTGAGGATTTCAACAAATTCTGCAGTTTTGTCTTGGCCTATGCTGGTTACATCCCCCCTAGCAAAGAGGTAGGGACAGGAGATGAACAGATTTGAGAGTGGTGGCCTAGGACTATAGAGGGGGCTATTGAGCAAATGGGATTGTGTTACTTTATAGGAGAAGTCTACCAGAAATTATAGGTAAGACTAAGACAGTTAGAAACTGCCTCTGGTAGGAAAACTAATATCTGGGATAAGAGTGGGGTTAATAGAGATAGGTGGCATGAACAGCCATGAATAGTCTTGGGGTGCTGTTAATGGAAGGTGCTTTTGGATAAATTTTAAGGTGAAAATGGTAACGACTGAGGCTGTACGGAAAGGAAGCTAAAGAAATACTCTTGTTGAGAATACAATGTTGCAAAGGCAGTGGGTATTTCAGAGATGGCTAGAATTTGAGGGCAGAAGTAACATGGAGGTGCTTAAGAATTGGGGGTGGGGATAAATTTTCTGAACACAGTGAGATTTGTGGTTTTGGCAGGATATTTTGGGGTAGATTAGTCCCTGTTTTTTAAGCTGGGTTTGTAGAGAAACCGAGATGACTTTGGGTCCTCTGCTAATCTTGGTCTTATCTGCCTTTTAAGGAAAGTGACTGGCCAGCCTCTGGCTCCAGCTCTCCATTGCGAGGTGAGAGTGCAGCAGACAGTGATGGCTGGGACTCGGCCCCCTCAGATCTCCGAACCATCCAGACCTTTGTTAAGAAAGCAAAGTCATCTAAGAGACGGGCGGCTCAAGCAGGTCCCACCCAGCCAGGACCTCCAAGGTCCACTTTCTCTCGTCTGCAGGCCCCTGACAGTGCCACCCTGCTTGAGAAGATGAAGCTCAAAGACTCTCTCTTTGATCTAGATGGGCCCAAAATGGCATCTCCACTATCTCCCTCATCTCTGACACATGCCTCCCGGCCCCCTGCTGCTCTCACCCCAGTGCCCCTTTCTCAGGGGGACCTCTCACAGCCGCCTCGAAAGAAGGACCGAAAGAACCGAAAGTTGGGGCCAGGAGGGGGAGCTGGCTTTGGGGTGCTTCGAAGGCCTCGGCCAGCCCCTGGGGATGGGGAAAAGAGATCTCGAATCAAGAAGAGCAAAAAGCGGAAGTTGAAAAAGTCAGAGCGGGGGGATAGACTCCCACCTCCTGGACCTCCCCAGGCACCCCCCAGTGATACAGACTCTGAAGAGGAGGAGGAGGAAGAAGAAGAGGAGGAGGAGGAGGAAGAGGAAGAGGAAGAAGAGGAAGAAGAGGAGGAGGAAGAGATGGCAGCAATGGTAGGGGGTGAAGCCCCAACCCCAGTGCTCCCCACACACCCTGAGGCTCCTAGGCCCCCTGCTACAGTGCACCCTGAAGGAGCTCCTCCCACTGATAGTGAAAGCAAGGAAGTGGGCAGCACTGAAACAAGCCAAGATGGAGATGCCAGCTCCAGTGAAGGGGAGATGCGGGTCATGGATGAAGACATCATGGTAGAATCAGGTGAGAAGTTTAGGGCTGACCAGGGGAAGCTGGGATGATGGGCATGGGGCTGTTGTGGATCCAAGAGCTTAGAACACCAAACCTTCTTTTCCCCCAGGTGATGATTCATGGGACCTGATCACGTGTTACTGTCGAAAGCCCTTTGCAGGGCGGCCCATGATTGAGTGCAGCCTGTGTGGAACATGGATCCACCTCTCCTGTGCTAAGATTAAGAAGACCAATGTCCCTGATTTCTTTTACTGCCAGAAATGCAAGGAACTGCGGCCAGAGGCCCGGCGGTTAGGAGGTCCACCTCCCAAATCTGGAGAGCCTTGATATCACCATCTCTAGGCTGGAACTTCCAAATGATAAGACTTGGGAACTGAGCCTCAGGGTCCTCAGCCCATCCCCTGAAGCTTGGATATTGTCCCACTTCAAGGCAGGAATTCCCAAGGGAGACTGGTTTGGCAATGTGTTCCTATCCTAGTCTCTACCACCTTATGGACTTAAACTCAGACCGATTATATTTGGGGGTGGGAAGCTGTCTGGGTCCCTAGACACTTAATTTCTGTCCCTTGGACCTGCCACCCCTCACTTTCTGGGCCAGGGTTGGAATTGGGATGGAATGGGACAGTTGTCTATAAAACTCTAGTGTAAATATAGCACTCCCTCCTCTTCTATCTCCCCATTTATTCTACACCAGTTGTATTTTTAATTTTGGACTTCCCCTTTTGGGCATGGCAGCTCAGAGGTGGATTACCAACCAGCCTGGCTAAGGGAGGAAGGAAAGTAGGTGACCATTCTCTCACTCACCTCTTTTGTTTTTAATAATATTGGCCGGCTGTTTGTACAGGAAGCCTTCGTGTTGTAAATAAAGCAGAATAGGTTCTTTTGTGTTTATAGCCCTCACTGTGCTGCTTGGGAGGGTGGCTTCAGCATAAATGACCGAAGACCGCTGAAGGTGGGCCTGAAACCCAACTCGCTGTAAAACCCCAGCTGAAAATGACCTGGTTCAGTGCCTTTCCCCACCAGGCCTACGGACTCAATTGGCTACCTCATCTCTAGTTTAGGACCCCCAATACCCCACCCTTAACTACACTCACGCGTGCGCACAAGCGCTTAAGCGGGTTACTGTTGCTTGGTGCGCCCCACCTGAGTGGGGTTAAGCGGGGTGGGGGTCGGTTGTCTATCCCATGAGGGTACAGGTCAATTTAGCTAGGGTATTTGGGTGACGGCGCTGGAGACACACTTGGGGGCGGGGCCGGTGAGGATTGGGAAACCGTTGCTGAAAGTGGTCACGTGTGGGTGGTTTTAGGTCGTCACGTGATCAAAATATCACGTGATCGAGACGCTGCTAGGATCCGGGTGGGCCGATTTGGGTCACGTGATGTGGGGAGAGGTGGGCGGGTCCCTTGAGGTGGTTGGCAGCGGCGGCCGATTCTGCGGTTTTCGGTAGCGCCTCACGGCCCGACACCCCGCGGATCCCCGGCGGATCCCCGCCTTCCTCTTGTACCATTCTTGCCCTAGGGTTGGCCTATCCGTGCTCTCGCGTCGGTTTGCAGGTTTGCGCAGGCGCGGCGGGGACGATTAGTCCCTTTGGGTGGGCGGTGGAGCCCGAGAGCGCGCGGGCGAGACCATGGCGGGCAGCGGCGCGGGGGGCAGTGGTGTCGGAGAGACGAAGGTGATTTACCATCTGGATGAAGAAGAGACTCCCTACCTGGTGAAGATCCCCGTCCCTGCCGAGCGCATCACCCTTGGCGATTTTAAGAGCGTACTGCAGCGACCCGCGGGCGCTAAGTACTTTTTCAAGTCTATGGATCAGGATTTCGGGTGAGCGCGAGGCCTAGACTGGGACTGATGGGGCTGTGCTGGAGTCGATTGGGCAATATTAAGGAACACAGGTCTAGTCTAAGCCATACTGGGGTTATCTGGAGCAGATTGTACTATGCTAGGGTAGACTGGATATCCCAGGACGGACAAGGTTATAGTTGGAAAGATTGAGGCGCACAGAGCTAGTCGTGGGAGGACAGATTGAGCTATACTAAACCAGATTAGAGAAGATTATGCTATACTGGAATAGAGTGGGGCGTACTGGTTCATTTGGGGTTACTTCGGACTGTAGTGAGGTAGATTGCTCTGTCCTCTGGTAGTGTAGTACATTCTGAATAGTCCTGTAGCACACAGGGATATTGTTGGTTGCTGTGGAATCTCCTGATGTAGATGGAGTTATATTAGTGCAACTTGGGACGTTCTGGGCTATATTAGGGCACCCAGGATTATTCTGGGATATTCTAGTCTGTACTGATGCAAAGAATGCTGTATTGGGATGTTCTAGGTAGTTCTGGAGTAGATCAGGCTATGCTGGAGAACTTGGGCCATTCTGGTCTCTACTGAGTTGTACTGGTTGATCTTAGTTTGTATTGGGGCCTAGTTTTTATTGGGACACTCAGTAGAGGGCAGACAGGGCTTTGGAGTGTGTGATAGTACAGACAGCTGTATGGGTATGTTCTAGTCTGTATTGGTGCAGAAAGCTGCATTTGGGGACATTCTAGACTGCTGGAATAGATTGGGCTATCTTGGGGGTAATTTGGGACATTCTGGGCTGGACTGAGACTTTAAAGGATGCAGAGTAAGCCCTTTGGTGTTTATTGCCTTTGGGACTGAACCTTCTGAGTCCTCAATCTTAGCTCTTGAAGGCAGGCTGGATTAGGTTGGGATAGCCTGGGTTTTAGGAGAGCTGGGCTCTATCTAGAAGGATTATTCATGGTTGGGAAAGTGGGACTGCCTTGGAAGTTACCTTGGATATAAATCAAGTTTCTTCTATTTGTCAGCATTGTTAATTGGGCAATTTTTAGAACTTTTGTGTCTTGATTTCATCTGTGAAATGGAGATAATCAGAATAAAATGCTTAGTACAGATACATACTTAGTACAGGTGCATGGCATATGTTAAATCTTTGGTCAGTGATAATTGTCAGTATTGAGTCTGACTCGTCAATAAACAAGATTATGGTAATACAGAATGGAATAACTTGTGAGGCCAGGCTCTGCTAAGATGGTATTATGTTATGAAGAATACTGCATTATGCTGAGACAGAGTGGTAGTGACTGAGCTGTATTGTTACACTGAAAGCAAATGTATTAAATTGGTACATATCTAGGCTTCCAGAACCATATTAGGTTAAAAGGTTATTCAGAAAGGATGTCCTATTTAGGGGTGAGGATGTGTGTATGTGATAGAATTTCTGTTCGGGGTAGAGAGCCTTGTAGTTCATATCTATATTCTTTTAGTCAACAAGTATTCATTGATTACCAAGTGTCATGTACTTTGCTGTGTGGCCAGGACATGATGTTGAACAGAATAGGCATTAATGTTTTCATGTGGTGGTTGATAAGAAGGGGTAAGTCCAGTTCATTGCAAGGAACCCAAGGGAGAGGTGACCCCCAGGGCTAGGCAGAGCAGATTGCATGATGCAGAGTTTTGTGCCAGGGAAGGCACAGGGGAGTGGGAAGCTGGGCCTCACCTCCCTTTGGGAGCTCTCAGCTGAGTGAGGAAGTACCATTCTTTGATCTAATGAGTATTTTTAATTAGGCAAAGATAGCACACCTTAGATAGCTCTCTGGAAGTGAGTTAGAGAAAACTAAGGAAAGCATAAGAGTAGAGACTTAGATGAGGATCAAAGACTCTTTTAGGGAGGGTGTGTGAGGAATAGGGTTGAGATTGAGAGGAGGCTGCCAGCAAGGCTCCTAATGTTAGATATTTTGGGCAGTTGGAGTAACCTTAGGGGATGGCCTTTGAAATTGGACTGAGAGTTTGAATCAGATTCAAGGAGATCTTTAGAGCAGCATTGAGCCCCCTGCAGGTGACCTGGGAAGAAAAGGAGAAATGAAAGGGAATTGAGTTTGGCAATTTTTTAGGTGTAAGAATGAAGTATTTTAGTGTAAGAGAGCACTTGTACAAAGTGAGAGAGAGCATCCTTGAGCTAGATGAAATTAGGAAAAATTCTGAATGGGGATGGTAGTCGGGGAAGCTAGTACAGTCTCACTGACTTTCATCCCATCTCTCGACAGGGTGGTGAAGGAAGAAATTTCAGATGACAATGCCCGCCTTCCCTGCTTCAACGGAAGGGTGGTTTCCTGGGTAAGGGGCCCTGGTTCTGAGGGCCCTGTCCCTCCTGCATTGCCAGGCTCCTCCAAGCCTGAGTCTGGCCTTGTAGCTCAACCCCTGCTTAGTCGTTGGAGGCTCTGGCTCTTGGCTTTCCTGTCTGTTTGGAGAGCCAGCTGGAGTTCCTCAGCTTTCTTCTGGAGCCCTCTAATGCTTGTTAATGCTGTTTTGCGTTTTACTTCAGGCTCTCTTAACCTCGTGCCCTTTTCTAATCCTTACTCCTATTTCATATGCCTTACTTCCCAATTGAGTCTTTTTTTTTAATCACTTACACTCTTTAGCTCGTGTCATCAGATAACTCCCAGCCTGAGATGACTCCCTCAGTTCAGGAACCTCGGACAGAACTGGCACCTCCACCCCCACCATTACCCCCTTTGCCACCAGAGAGGACCAGTGGCATTGGGGACTCTAGACCTCCATCCTTCCAGTGAGTCCTTGGGATTCTTGAGTCCATAGGAGGGAGGTGAGGAGGGAATCCAAGTCCTTTGGGAGGGGAAGCCAAAGCTTTGGATCCCTGTCCCACTGACTCAGATTGGCAACCATCTTTGCCCATCTAGCCCTAATGTGTCAAGCAGCCGGGAAAATCTGGAGCCCGAGACAGAAACAGAGTCAGTAGTGTCTCTGAGGCGGGAGCGGCCTCGCAGAAGAGACAGCAGTGAGCATGGCGGTGAGGGGGCTAGGCACTGAGACTGGGTAGACTAGAGTTGGGAAGGGGTTGGCTGAGACCCAAGTCTTCTGAGGGTAAGGTGCATGAAGCCTGGTTCCTGAAGTTCTTGTTCATACTCAGCTGGGGGCCACAGGCCCAGCGGCCCCTCTAGGCTGGAGCGCCACCTGGCGGGGTACGAGAGCTCCTCAACCCTCATGACTAGCGAGCTGGAGAGCACTAGCCTAGGGGACTCAGATGAGGATGATACCATGAGCAGGTATGGCTCCACAGATCTCTCCCCAGGGCACCAGCCCCTTCTTTTGAGTCAATCCTCTCATCTTTCTCTTGGCTTCATGATCACCTCCACCTGCAAGTGCTCCCTTCTTAACTTCCTAACAGGTTTAGCAGCTCCACGGAGCAGAGTAGTGCCTCCCGCCTCCTCAAGCGTCACCGGCGGCGGAGGAAACAGCGGCCACCCCGTCTGGAGAGGGTAAGGGGTTCTCATGGGATAACTGGACCTTGGAGAAATTGGAGGCCTGGGCCTTGATTTAGGGGATACGAGGGCACAGACAGAATCTCAGGGCTCGTCCCTTGTTGAAGGCAGTCTAGCTCCTTCCCCTTTTTCTGTCACAGACCTCATCCTTCAGCAGTGTCACTGATTCCACCATGTCTCTCAACATCATCACAGTTACTCTCAACATGGGTATGGAGTGAGCCTGGGGCTGGGGGACCTGGTCTCTAGGGCTTGGGGGTCATGTGGCTTGGGCTTCCCCTCATCACATGGACTCCTTCCACAGAGAAGTACAACTTCCTGGGCATCTCCATTGTGGGCCAAAGCAATGAGCGGGGAGACGGGGGCATCTACATCGGCTCCATCATGAAGGGTGGGGCCGTGGCGGCTGATGGGCGCATTGAGCCGGGGGATATGCTTTTGCAGGTATGCTGGGAAAGGGCCACTGGTACTGACTTGGGCAGGGGCTTTCAGCCTCTCATATCCTGCTTCTGACTCACTTCCCCTCACTTCCAGGTGAATGACATGAACTTTGAGAACATGAGCAACGATGATGCAGTGCGGGTGCTGAGAGACATTGTGCACAAGCCAGGGTGAGCCTCTGAGCTAGTCTCAAGTCCTCAGTCCTCTTGTCTTTGCTTTTTCACCTTTCATTTTATAATTTTTAGAAAGTAGTGAAACAATAGTCATCTAAAAAGTACATAAAATAAAAAAAAATGCATAATGTAATGAGTAATTCTAGGGTAAATGGGTATCCTCGTCACTACTGCTTAGATCATGAAATAGAAATTTGTTGATATCCCAAAAGTTTGCCCTAGTGTCCCTTCCAGGTCCTATTCTCCTCATTGCCTCTGTGGTAATTATTCACCTGATTCTTTGATCAACATTATGATAAAATATTTGCTTCACTTGGTAGTTTTACTACCCATGTGTGTATCCTTGAACAACACAGTTTAGTTTTACCTGTTTGGGACCTTTCTGTGAATGGGCTGTACAGTGGGTATTCTCTTGTCTGACTCAGCGTATGTTTTTAAGAGTTATTCATGTTGGTGAGGCACCAACATTGTCGAGCCTTCCACCCTCACCTTTTTGGGCCTTGCCCTTTTTGCTTGTTCTTCCCTTCCTCTTTCTGTCCCTCAGCCCATTCTCATTCTAGGCCTCCACTCTCCTGAGGCCTTTATCCTCACCTTTGCTTGACTGGCCTTTTCCTCTTCCCCACAGCCCCATCGTGCTGACTGTGGCCAAGTGCTGGGATCCCTCTCCCCAGGCTTATTTCACTCTCCCCCGAAGTAAGTGATGCTCAGAGGGCCTGCAGCTGAGAGGACGAGTGAGCTGGGAGCAGGGGCTGGGCCCCTAGGCTATGGGGGAATTGGTGGAGGAAGGTCAGGTCTGAGTCAGGGAGGGACAGGGCTGGCTCTCTGGGACTGGGAAGTGATCATCTTGGTGGTCTTCTCTGTCCCAGATGAGCCCATCCAGCCAATTGACCCTGCTGCCTGGGTCTCACATTCTGCTGCACTGACTGGCACCTTCCCAGCCTATCCAGGCTCCTCCTCCATGAGCACCATTACATCTGGGTCCTCTTTACCTGATGGTGAGCCCCCAGGCCCGCCTCCTTTCACTCCTCCTCTGAAGGTCTCTCAGCAGAGTTGTGATCCCACCATTCCTTGGGACTAGGCCCTGCCTTTGATTCCCTGCTTTTTCTCTGTCAGGCTGTGAGGGCCGGGGTCTCTCCATCCATACAGACATGGCATCTGTGACTAAAGCCATGGCAGCTCCAGAGTCTGGACTGGAAGTTCGGGACCGTATGTGGCTCAAGATCACCATTCCTAATGCCTTTCTCGGTATGGCTGGGCCCTGGGAAGGTAGCATGGAAGGGGGAGGAGGAAGAGTAGGCCAAAGCTGGGAAGGGCCCAAACAGGGGTGAGGCAAGAGTCAGAGAGGAGAGCCTGAGGCCTTTTTCTGTTCTGGATGATTCCAGGCTCAGATGTGGTCGACTGGCTCTACCATCACGTGGAGGGCTTTCCTGAGCGGCGGGAAGCTCGCAAGTATGCCAGTGGACTGCTCAAGGCAGGCCTTATCCGACACACAGTAAACAAGATCACTTTCTCTGAGCAGTGCTATTACGTCTTCGGAGACCTCAGTGGTGGCTGTGAGAGTTGTGAGTGCCCCTCTCCAACTTCAGACATTGCCCAAAAACCAGCCAGGGCCACTGTGGACTATTGAGCAGTATGTGTCCTGCAGTAGGCCCTGCACTGGCTGATGACATAAGTAGGGGCTAACATCCACCCATGTTTGCTAGGCAAGCTGTGCACTATGCATAGGACAATATCTGCTGGGAAGAGGGATACCTCTTTCTGAGTCTCATAAAAGCATATGGGACTTATGGTGGCCCGGGCTGACTTCCTGCCCCAATAGTGGTGGCAGGTGGGAAATTTCCTGTTAGAGACCCTCATTTTAACCCCCATAAAGGATAGTTGTGGGGAAATGGTTCCTAGGTCCTCTCCATTTAATGTCTTTGTGTCCTGGCTTCTTAAAACAGTGATTCTTAGTTTTTCTTTTACTTTCAAGATTTAGTCAACCTGTCTCTGAATGATAATGATGGCTCCAGTGGGGCTTCGGATCAGGACACCTTGGCTCCTCTGCCTGGGGCCACCCCCTGGCCCCTGCTGCCCACCTTCTCCTACCAGTACCCAGCCCCGCACCCATACAGCCCCCAGCCCCCACCCTACCATGAACTCTCATCCTATACCTATGGTGGAGGCAGTGCTAGCAGCCAGCACAGTGAAGGTAAGTAACTGCCAGAGAGAGGGGTAGGGGACAAGGGGAAACCAGGGAGGAGAGGCAGTTGCAGGGGCTAGGGAGGTTGAGGGACCCTGGGCTGGGGTTCAGTTGCCCCTCTCCTCTCCCCCAACAGGGAGCCGGAGCAGTGGGTCCACACGAAGCGATGGGGGGGCAGGGCGCACAGGGAGGCCTGAGGAGCGGGGCCCTGAGTCCAAGTCCGGCAGCGGCAGTGAGTCCGAGCCCTCCAGCCGCGGGGGCAGCCTTCGGCGAGGCGGGGATCCTAGTGGCACTGGTGATGGGGGCCCTCTGCTTTCTAGGAGCTCATCAGGGGGTGCTCCCAGTCACCGAGCCCACCCAGGGCTCCATCCCTATGGTCTACCCCCTGGTATGGCCCTCCCCTATAACCCCATGATGGTGGTCATGATGCCCCCACCTCCCCCAGCTGCCCCTCCAGCAGTGCAACCCCCAGGGGCCCCTCCCATCAGAGATCTGGGCTCAGTGCCCCCAGAGCTGACAGCCAGCCGCCAAAGCTTCCACATGGCCATGGGCAACCCCAGTGAGTTCTTTGTGGATGTTATGTAGAGCCATGTTAGATCTCCACCCTTGGCCTATTCAGTCAGTTCTTGGTGCTCCTGTCCTGTGATTGGGTGTCTTGTCAATCACATGCTCATTACTCTTCCAGTGGTGCCTGGGCTTAGCTTGTCCTGTGGGCTGCTGTCCTGCTGTGAGGTTGTTGCCGCTATGACTCTTAACCAGCAGTGCCTGGTTCCTCCCCTTTCCCTCGGGGGTCTACAAGGGACCTTTGGTTATTTTTAGCTTTATTATTTTTTGTAAGCTTTTTGGGGGGTTAAAGTAGACTTTCTTACATTTTTTTGGACTAATTTTTAGTAGGCATTTTCTCTTTTATGTGAAGAACACCTGCCCCCTGGACCCCTTCTTTTAACTCCCAAATGTGACTTCTTATTCCATCTTCCCAGTCAGCTCTGTTCTGCTATTCTGGCAGGGTCGGGGTCGGTCACACTTGACAGCAGTCAAAGGAAGCTGGGGTATTTGGTATTTGAGGGCTGTGTAGCTGCTTTTGTTACTCTATTTATTTTAGTCACTTGTAAAAACACCAAATAAAGCAATAGGGGCAAACTCCCCACGCCTCTGGCTCCTTTCTTTGGGAGGGAGGCAGGCACTGAGGGAAAGGACTGAGACACAGTAGCAAAGCACAACTTGTTAGACTTTATTTTTGAGGCAGTGAGTACTCCCTCTGAGAGCAGGCACAGTCCTGGGGTGAAGCCCCTCCAAGGCAGTACCAGGGCCCACAGGAAAGGGGCCTGGGCTTTGGCTTGAGAGAAGGCACATTCCTGGCCAGGCCCTGGCTGGGAATATTCAGAAGCCGATGGGGTTGCTAGTGACCACACCACCCTGCTCCACCAAGGCCTTGGCGATGCCTTTGAAGTTACGGAAGAGCTCCTGCTGCTGGGGGTCAGACTGCAGTGCAGTCATGTTCTCCCGAATCCGGGCTGCAGCCTAGGGAGAGGGAAGGAAAGGTTCAGGCCTGTGTCTTGAGCCTCCTACCTGCCCATTGCAATCCCGAATCTCACCTCAATACACCAGCTGTCACATAGCATTTTCTCATGCTGGGCTGTGGGGTGACCCTCACTCAGGGATCTTGAGGCCCTGGTGGGAAGCAGGAGAAAATAAATCTGGGCTGTGACCCTGGCCCAGGAACCCCCTGCGGCTCAGGCTTCCCACACTGTCTCCTCACCTGGAAAGAACCACCACCATGGCATAGAGGTCAATGGCACTGTCTGCCAGACGCTGCAGCACAAACTGTTCATCTGTCAGGTAGATGGGATGGGGTAGGGAGGGTGTTAGTTGGAGGGAGAGGAAAAAGGAGGGGATGGTAAGGGTATAGAGCTTACTCACTGATAATCTCTTTCTTGTATTTTATCAGCTTGGCTTCCACTGTGGTGGCAAACTGCTCCAGAGCTTGCACTGCCTGAAGAAATGAAGAAGGCACCCAGGGCTCAGAATGGGGCCTAGCCCCATCAGCTCTTGACATAGGCTATCCCCCACTACTCGACTACTTTACCAGTTTGCCACTCCGACTCAACTCTGAGTGGATGATGCCACTGAGACTCAGGCCACTGCCCAGCCCTGCCCGCCTTAGAGAAAGAAGATGACTGGTTAGTTGCCACATACCACCCCATTCTGCCCTGTCTTACCCTGGCCCCTAAGCTTACCGCCTCAGCTGTTTGCTTGCCTCTCCTAGCAGAAGGCCAGCATTCTCCAAAGGATTCTTTAGAGCATTGCCAAGCCCAGAGAGTTCCTTTCCTTTGTCCTGTGGGGGAGGAGGGTCCAGGAGTCAAGACTCCCTGTCCCACCCCTGGTCCCCCCCCCAATTCTTCCCCCTCTTTACCTGACAGCCCTGCAGAGCCACAAACAGCCGGAGAATGTCATTCGTCCCCTCAAAGATCCGGAAGATGCGAACATCTCGGAGCACACGCTCTACTCCAGGCTCCTAGGATAGTGAAAGACAGATTATATGTCCCTGCTGAGATGTGCTTGTCTACTTCTCGTGGCCCAACTGCAACTACTCCAGGCAGAAAACTGTCCTATACCTTCATGAAGCCCATGCCCCCCATGATTTGGATGCACTCATCTGTCACCTTCCAGGCTGCCTCCTAGGGACAAAGAAACACATAAGATTGGTTTTAGAGCCAAGCTCCCAAAATTGGCTCTCCCTCCCTGCAGGCCTGGGACCTCACCGAGCCAAAGATTTTGCTGATGGCAGCCTCTATCTGGAAGTCCGTGGATCCCTGGTCCATGTTGGCACTCAACATGTAAGCCATGGACTGAGGTTGCATGGTGGGGATGTGGGAAGAAAAAGGGCTGCATCAGACTTGGCCTGATCACCCAAATCTCCAAGACCAGATTTATCCTGGCTCCCTGTGGTCCTTGACTTCTAACTCCATATGTCAGGCATGTTGAAGTATTTGGTTCCCTGAGCCAGTTTATCAGGGGCTTCCAGGCATTTGACTTCTTGAAAAGGGTGAAGATGTAAGGGTAGGTGTGAGGGGTAAAATAAATTTCAGGTACCACTAGAAGCACCTCAGCAGAACAGCATGGCTCTCCTTCTGCAGCGGCTGAGCTAACTATGCCTCCCCGCATCCCCTAGGGCATTGGTGTAAAGCTGGAGACCCACTGCCCCAGGTGCTGCTGGGGGTTGTAGTCTGACCCGACTGGGAAGACAGCCACAGGGCTCTTGGGAGAGGATTGTGGGAGAATCCTTACCTCAGTCACATACTGCAGCATAGCCATCCGGGCCAGCTTCTCCTGGATTAGCCCAAAGTTGTGAATTTTCTCCCCAAACTGGATACGATTAGCAGCATGATCCACCTAGAAAAGGACATATGTCCCATTGTGGTTCTCTAGTCCTCCCAGGATGGGGGCTGGGCTGAACCAAAACCAAGAATAGTTCAGTCTAGGCTGGATAGAGACCTAAACTATCAGGTTTGGAACAGCTGGTGGGGGAGGGGGTCTCTGGTGGAGGGAGTGCCTCCAAGGGAACAGGGACCCTTGGGAAGGGAGACAATGTGACTTATTTGGGATAGCTAGAGACTCAAGCAGAGTACTCACCGCCTTAGCAATGATGGCCCTCATGGTGCCTGCAAGGGCTGCAGCCATGCCAAACCTTCCATTGTTGAGAATATGCATGGCAACCTTGAAGCCGCCCCCCACCTCACCCAGTACATTCTCTGATGGCACCCGTACTGCATCAAAGTACACTTCTGCTGTGTTTGAGGCTTTGATGCCCATCTTCTTCTCGGGGGGTCCACTGTGACGGCAGGACAAAGAAGCAGAGGTGTGTTCAAGTTGCAGGGAAAACTGCCCCTTCATTCCTTATGAACCAAGGAAAAACTACAACTCCCGGCCTGTAAAGGGGTGCAGGCAATAGTTCCCTGCATGCCCAGAGGGCTGAGGCCTGGCCCTCCTGCTGGCATGTGGTGCACTCATTGGTCATTGGAGCTAAAGCTTTAGATCAGTTCCATATGTATTACAAAAGGAACATGCTGTCCAGCATGTTAGCTTTTGCATACATCCCTAGTGACCTGTAATAGCCATCTACTCTGGAGCCCGGTACAGTCCCGCTCCCTGGCTCAACCTCTTCCTTCCCAAACCCACTCACTGGGTGACACCTCCAAAGCTCCTCTCTACCACAAAAGCTGTGATCTTCTCTTTCGTGGCTCCTGTGGCTGCATCTGTAACTGGTGTCTTGGCAAAGACTGTGAAGATATCTGCCACTCCCCCATTACTGTGGAAAAATGAGGGTAGTCAGCATGGAGGACAGAGTGGTGGGGCCTAGAAATGGGCAGAGGTGGAGAGGAGGGGAGAAATAGGAAGATTGCCTGATCCAAATCTTGCTTCCATTGAGAGTGTAATATTTTCCACAGGGGCTGGGGACAGCTGAGCTTCGGATGGAGGCTGCATCCGACCCACTTGAGGGCTCAGTTAGACAGAAAGCTGCTATGGTTTCGCCTGTTGGGGACAGAACTCTTTATATTGGGCCCTCACTGGACATGGCCCCTCAGTGCCCACCCCTCAGCACCATAGTTACTCCTTTACACCTCTGGCAATATTCAGTTTCTTCCCATTTCCCTTCTGGCCCCCTTGTGATGCTTTCCCAGAATCTCCTCCAACCAACATGCCCAACTATGTGTGATCTAAGTAGCACTGGCTTAATTTGTGCCAAGCCTGGGATACCCCCAATCCCTGGGGCTCCTAGGTCTGCCTTACCTGATGCCAGTTTGGGGAGGTATTTTTCTCTCTGTGCCTTCGTGCCAAAGAGCAGGATGCCTTTGAAACCGATGCTTTGATGGGCCCCCAGGGTGATGCCCACACCAAGGTCGTGCATGCCCACAATCTCTACCAAGCGGGCATACTGGAGGTGAAATGGATATCTGGAGCTGTAACTGGCTGCATGTGGGCCTGCCCTTAGCAGGAAAGGTGGGCAAAAGGGCAAGGCTTGACCAGGGCATCCCCACAAAATGAGAGGAAGTTAGGGCTATGGCAGAGGACACTGGCTCATGTCCAGCCAGGCCTTGGTGGGAGGGAGTCTTTCTATTCTATGTCAAGCATTCCCTGCCTTAGAGATTCATTAGGATTTGGGGACCTGGGTGAGGTCCATGGCCCTAGGGGACTGTATGTAGTTTGGTGTTTGGAAGAAGTGTGTACCCACTGGGAGAGTCAACATCCCACAGGCCCCCAGGACAGAGGCTTAACAGAGACCCTGGCCCCAGGGGTGATGGAGCTGAACCTGTCAAACTGGAGTAGACCAGGATATTGGGAAGTGACTGAGGGGCTCCCTCACCTGGGTGTTGCAAAGGCCAACGCCACCCAGTTCACTGGGTACTTGCAGACCAAAGGCCCCCAGCTCCTTGAGGCCCTGTATGGTGGTCTCTTCCACCTGCTCCATCATGTCATTCTTGGCAGAATCGTTCACCTCCTGGGGAAGGCACAAGGTCCTACATACAGGCTCCTTTTGAGCTCCTTGACATCTCTCCCATCCCATCAGAAATCAAACCCTCTATTTCCCAGCCCAAGTCATTCCTCACCTCGAAGAACCGGGATACAGGCCCCACCAGCTCTTTGAGAAACTGTGTCTGCTCCTCATTAAGCACTGAAGGTTAGCAGAGACCAGCAGATCAGGCCAGGCCGTTGGAAACCTGTGCTGCCCCCGCCCAGCTCTGACTACCCCTTTACTCACCGGAGGGGTAGGGAAACACCTGATCGGTGGTCAGTTGGCCCTTGAACATCCCCACAGCAAAGGACTTGGATTCCTGCGCCGGGAGAAAGGTGTTTCAAGGAGTCTGCTGGAGTGAGTCTGCCTCCCCGGTTAGCCCCTGCCGGCCTCGGAGGCCACATACGGCATTGGCCTGCATTTCCCTCATCGAAGACTCAGAGGAGAGAGAATCTGACTTGTCCAGAACCGCCTGAAGAAAAGGATAGTTAGCGCGGCCGGCGAAAGAGTTGCCAAAGTGCCGAGTTGAGCGGAGGCGAAGAGCTAGGTGCCAGAATAAGAATCCAATGACCTTTCCCCTAGTTCCATCCTCAGAGCACCTTGGCCTGCCCTTTCTCCTACTTTCGATGCCGGGCTGGTTGGCAAATGACTGGCACCAGGAGGAAGACTCCTCTCCGCGGCAGGGAGGGGAGAGCCGAGGCGGACGCCCACCCTGAACCCCCACTCCCGCTTCCAAACCTGCCCTTACTCACCTGAGTGGCCCCACTGGCATACAGTCGTCGGGCAGGGCATGGTAGGGACGGTCCCAAGAGAGCACAAGGCCGCAAACTGAGGGAAATGGGAGTTCAGTCCTGGTCCGGGCCCCGGGACCGCTGCCCAATCCCTCCTGGGATATACAAACCTTCCGTCCCCTAATCTCAGTAGCTGCCGCCCCACTCTGGGGGTCATGCTCGCCGCCTGCATTTCAGAACCGCTCCAGCAGTCACGGACCTGAGCTATGACCTAACGCTCTGGTTCAGCCAAACTGGCCACTTGCGCCGTGACTCATCCCTCCACAATGTAACCGGCGGCGAGCGGTGCTTTTGGCTTCCGGGGCATGCTGGGAGCTGTAGTTCCAGAGCTACTCCCAGCTCTGGTTCTGGTTGACTTAAGGAGATCTCCAAACGTCCCTTGTCTCCCCCAAACTCCTTCATCTCTCCTGTTCCAACTAGAGTGTAGCCCTCAGAAGGGGTGATGGGATAGGCTGGGACTGAAGAGAGACGAACTTAGGCAACTACAATCTGAGAGATGGAGAGTGGTCTGAAACAAGGACTTCCCAGGTGGAGTTAGAAAAGAGGTGGGAAGAGAGAAGTGTAAGATAGATGTCAGAGGCAGAGGCGACTCTTTGGGGTCCCTCAAAATCAGTCTCCACAAAAGGGAGGGAAATGGTGTGGTGGGGGACTCAAACTGGGGTGGAATGTCCCAAGCATATTCTCCTAAGGCCTAGGGAGTGTCACTAACAATGGAACATCTAATTTTTCCCAGTAGGAAGGATCTCCTCTTCCCTCCCCCTTATGACCTCTGAGAACTTCCTCAACATCTATCTCTCTGTCCTCTGTTCTTTCCTGAGACCATGTGCTCAGATTAGACCTCTAAGCCTCTAGGCAAATGGAGTCTTCCCAGGACCCAGAGAAACTGTAGGAATTCTCATGTTTCCATCCTCTCCCACACTTCTCTAGCCCTGGGGCAAAAGGTCTCAGGTAATTTATGCCCCTCTTACTGCTATTCCCACTGGGGACAGGCCCAGGAGGAGAGAGAGTGCTAGGCTCAATTCCTTTTCTTTTTGAGCTGTTGGAGCCTTCTTAGGTGTGATCCTCTTCCCTAGTCCCTCAGAAAAGTGTAGCTAGGTTATGCCTGTCTTTTGGGCCAGGTTATGTGGAGCAAGGTGGTGGTAGTGGTACCTGGGGATCTGGGGAAGAATGAGATATTGGGTCTGTTCAGAGAATGACTACTTTACCTAACAGAATTGGGTGGGGAGAAGGCAGCTTAGCTCCAATACTGGAGGATTAGGGAGATTAAAGTAAGAGAAGAGAGAGATGTCTGAGAGACCAAGAGGTGAAAAACAGGTGTCCTTGTGGAGGAGAGGCCTAAGAGTGGAATGGGGGGCTGAGACTCTGGGGAGCCTTCTCCTTGAACCTTTCCATAGAACTTGGAATGAAAGGGCAAAGGCTGGGAAAGAGGGAGTGAGTGCCTTGAGCTGTTTTCTTCTTTGTCCCAATCCATCTACTCTCACTTGCATGTCATCAGCTCCCAGGTCAGCCCTCTGGCTCTTGGCTCCCCCACTATTGCGATGGGCACCCCCTCTTCTCACGGTGCTACACAGTGACCTCTTCCAGGCCTTGCTGGGTAAGTAGCCCCAATTTTCTGAAGGGCAATGGTGGAAAGGGCTGGCCTGGGCCTCAGAGCAATTTACTGAACTTGAGGACAGATTGGGAACCTGAAGACCATTTGGTCCAAGCAAGAGCCTCATGCAGGGGTCATCCCTAACAATGTCCCTCCTCAGTGTACACCAGCCTTGGCTGGAGGAGCTTCTCCCTTACCAGACAGAAAAAGGTGAGGCGATGGCAGTGGTGGCCAGGGAGGCAGTGGGTGGAAGAGGGTAACTTAGTACTGTTCTTGTGACAGATATCCTGGACTATTATGAGGCTTCCATCTCAGAGAGTCAGGTAAGGGGGTGAGAGTGGGGTCCTGACTTCCTGAGGGAATGGGCAGGGCTGGAGGAGTGAGCAAAGTACTACTGATAATTGAACTGAGACTTGGAGACCCTGGGGATAAAATCCTGAGTCAGGGGCACAGGGAATGCACTCTCCTGTCCTTTAGCCCCTTCTCCCTCTTGCTTCCCTCTTTTCTTTGCCTGCCCCAATTTCTGGCACTAAAGAGTCCAGGAAGTCTTTTTAGACTTCCTTCTGTGGATCTTGAGGGAGAACGAAGCCCCGGGATTCCCTCCTGCCTGCCCCCACCTCACCACTAGCCCTGCCATGGCCTCTTTTCAGTATTTAGATAACCAAGGTGGTCTCAGCTCAACTAGGAATGCTTCCTCCTACAAGAAATGAAATCCATCCTCATCATGTTTACTGTCATTGCTGGTGGCTGGCAGGTCTCCATGTTTGTCTTACGGCTTCTGCTTCCATCTCCTTTCCCATTATCCGGGTTCCTGCCAGCACTGAAGGAGTTAACTCTGCCAAGGCTCCCCCCTCATTCTCGCTCCTTGCTCCCTCCCTCCCTCCCCCTGCTTCCTCTCTCCTCCTCTCTCCCCTTCCCTCCTCGGCTCCACGGCTCCCTCGGCCGCTGCCACCTCCAACCCCCCCTCAACTCCCCCATACGGTCCCTAGCCCCTGGCTGGTAGGCAAGACACCCCCCCACCCAGGGGATCCCTGAAATCCAGTCCCCTCCCCCACCTCAGCTCATGCCCCAGCCCCCGAACTCCGGGGCTGCCAGCCCCCGGTGCCCCCGCCCCTCTTGAGAACCGGGGTGTGCTCCCCAAGCCCCTCCCCTCCATTGGGGACCCCCTTTTAGGGCCCCCTTCCCCTCCCTCCCACGCTCCTCTACCCTTCCTTTCTCCAAACCCCCCATTCCCCTCTCACCCCTCCCCCCATCCTGGCCCCCCCTGCAAAAGTGGGGTGCGGAGGGGGGAGGGGTGAGAACCCAAGGAGGGGAGGAACGAAACTCTGATGAAGTCAGAGCCCCTTACCCGCCGCCGCGGCCAGGCCCCCCAACATGGACTGTCTCTGTATAGTGACAACCAAGGTAAGCATTATGGGGCAGCTCTATACTGGGGGAAGGGTCTGAGTTTGCGGGGAGAGGTTAGGCAGACCTAATCTGGAGCTGAGAGCCCTTGAGTGAGAGCATCAGAAGATGTATTGGGGGGTCCTAATTTAGTTTTGGGGTTCACATTTGAGAAAATGCTGGGTTTGGCCACAGGTGCCCCCTGAAGTGATCCCTTTGTACCTGTAGAGAAATGAAAAATCGGAGGTATACTATGGTTTGGTGGGTCTGGTGGGTTTTGGGGTTAACCAATGATGTTTGAGGGGGACTTATTTAAAGAGAAACATGGTTCGCATGGGACTTGTGTATGTTAGAAGGTGGGATATGTGGGGGGTCCTCTTTCCTCCTGGGGAACAAACTGGCTTTAAAGTGCTTTGTCCAATGTCTAGGGGCTTCTGGCATGAGGGGTGAAGGTTACTGGTTGTGAGTGCCTGACTGGTCTGGGGATGTCAGCAGGTGGTAAGGGGTGGGCCTTCAGGCTACAGAATCATCGGCTCCTGGTAGAAACATTTGGGGGTGCTTTCTCAATTTGAGGAAACTGTTAAGTTAGGGTTCAATCATATGGAATGGGCAGAGTTGAGAGTTGTCAGAGGGCTGGGGCCTGACATAGGATCATCTGAAGGAATGGACCAGTGAGGTTAGGATCTGGGGTTACTCCCATGGGAGGCAGAAGGTTGCAGCAGCTGAGGTTGCTAGCTCTTGAAGAGGATGATAGATTTTGGAAGAGAAGGGATTTGAGGAGGGGGGCCAGGTGGTTGGTGCAAAATTTGGGGGTGGCCCAGAAGATGCCCAATATCCTCATCTCCTCCCACACTTGAGAAAGAAGAAGAGCCGATGGAGGAGAATGTTCCTGTTATCCCTGACACTTGGGATCAAGGTGGGGGAGGACACCTGGATTTAAGGTGACTTGGGTGAAAAGGAGTAGGAGGAGGGCAGGGCTGACAGCATTGAGGATCTGTACCAGGGTGTCTGTGGTTGGAGCCTGGAAAGTGCAAGTGATCTTGGATGGGGAGCACAAGCAAGCTCCTGGTGGATGCAGAATACCTAGGTCTTGGCTGTGAGACTCTGGGACTGGAAATCTGGATGCCTGGTGTGTGGAGGGAGGCTTGGGCGGGTGGCAGGCAGCTGGGGGTTGGGGGGTGGGACAGGAAGTGGGGGCCGGGGAGGCGGGGTCCGAGTGAGTCACAGGCTGGGGAGGGGGTTATATTTAGTGGGAACTGCTGCTTCGTGGGGAGGAAGCTGAGGACACATGTTCCCTGCCACAAACTCACATATGTGTGTACACATGCATCATGCATGTGTGAGTATAGATGGAAGAGATTGGGGGCTGAGGCCCTTTAGGTCTGGAGTTCCCACCCCCTCTCCAGGGCTACCTGCTCATTGCCCTTTCTGTGAGCGTTCTCCCACGCTTCTTTCCCCCATCACCTGTAGTTTTAGTAGATTTGAGGGGCCTCAATTTCTCTGTCCTGCTCTCCTTTAATGTCCTCTGGTCCTCTGCTCCTCCTGTCTCTTGCCCTTAATCCTGTCCCTTAGCCTTAGGCTCCCTGGCTGTGGTCCCCGTGTACAGGTGTATTTAGAAAGCCAGTTGGAACGTGTGGGCTCAGCTTCCAACACGTGAACACATATGTGAGCGAGGGTGAAGGGCTTGCCTGCACTAGCAGCTATTCTGGGAGGGGTGTGCTTATCCATCTCTCTTCCAGACTTCTACTTCTTCGATGGAGCCTAGGGTTGAGTATCCTTTAAGGAAGGAGCCTTGCGCAGAGAGGATCATACATTTGGGGTTTTACAGAGGCGTGGAGACCCAGGGTTGCCACATTCCTTGGTCGGAAAACTTGTCAGTCTGGGAATGGCAGGGACTCCAACTCCCATAAGGCCTTGAGGCACAAGACCCCCTCAGTGTTAGAGGATTGCTGCCTGTAGGGCTGTTGGTAGTTGTAGTTCATCTCTATCCAGGGCAGCGGAGGGTAGCCCTGGAGAAACCAGCAGGGGGCAAACGGCTCTTGTCCCCCCAAAAAATGCTGGGTGGTGTAGGGGGTGCTCAGGCTTTGCGGTCGTTGAGCTTCCCAGCTCCGTCTGAGAGTCCTCCATCTTTCATTGCCTATATTTAGACTCCTGCCGCAGTAATTTAAGGAACATTTATTGAATGTCTACTTTGTGCCAGTCCCTGTGCTTTGTGCTAACTCTGCCTTTGTAGCTATTACTGACTCTTACTCTATGCCTATATCTCTGCCAGTGTCTCTCGATCTCTGAGCATCTTTCTCCCACTCCGCCCCCGTCCCTCCCCCTTCTCCCTGAGCTGCTGCCGCCGTTGCCATGGTAACCGGCGACGACTGAAGTTGCGTGGCGGACTTGAGGGCCGGGCGAGGGTGGCGGAGGGTGGAGCAGAACTAGTGGGGGAGGGGCAAAGTGGGTAAAGACTTGGGGTATTTAGCCAGAGCCCGGGAGGCGAAGCGGTTAAACCCTCTGGGTGGTCCTTATTGGACAAAGCTAAGGTGACAGGGGCGGGGCATTTTGGCTAACTGCCTCATCATTGGCCGACAGGGGCGTGGAGGGACAGTGTGGGCGAGGCCGGGGGGCGGTGGAGCAAATGGGCGGGAAGTGTACGGAGGCGTGGTCTTCTGGAGGCAGTTGGGCGGGATCTGGCTTATTCTCTCTAGGGAGGCGGGCAATAGCCCGCGGAAAGGGGCGGTGCCTTAAGACTGACTGAAGTGAGGGCGGGGCTGTTCCGGCAGGGGCGGGGCGTGGCGTGGTCCCATGTGCCGAAAAGAGACAGGGTTTGAGGAGCTTGTTGTCTAAGTAACTGCCAGGCGTGGGGGACTTTGGAAAGGAGAATCCGGGAGTTAGGCAATCTGACGTCTCAATTTTCCTAAGATGGAGGCCTGTTCAGATTTCATCACAGTACTTCCTATCTCAGCTCTATGTTCCTGGGAGACGGTTGCTAGGCGACAGCAAAGTCCTTGATTGCTGCGTCGCCAGGCAACGGGGAAACGGAAAATGGAGGGAAAAAGGAAATGGGCTGGGGTGGGGGTGGGGGAGGGTCTTAATGGGTCACAGCGCCCACTGGTGGAGAACAGTGCATTTTTTATTTTATAAGTAATTTTGAGTACAGCCTCTTCCACTCTGGCTCTGAAGATATAAGCATTCTACCCAGATAGGAAATTAGGACATTGGGGGTTATCTTGGGGACCCATCTAATAGGCTCCAGTCAATAGGAAAGAGGGGGCATAGGCGAAGTTGTAGGGAAGTCTGTCCTTTGTGCCTGTGTGGGCGTTTTAGAGAAGCCAGAGAAGCAGATTTGAGAAGACTACTCACTGGGCTTTAAGAGTTGGAAAGGTGGGCGTTCAATGGGAGAATATTTGGAAGAGATACTTTCGAGTCCAGTTGAGACAGTGGAAGCCTCTGAAGAGACCCGAGGCCGTCTGTTTGGGGTGTTCTGGAAAATTTGTGGGTCACTACAAATTGCAGGCCAGATCTTAATTTGGTGACTATTTTTTAAGGCTTCAGTGTGTGGCAGATAGATATATTTGGGAGCAATCTTCCAACACAATTGGAATTCAGAATCATGGAGGGGATGTTGAGAGACAGGGGGAGCAGCCAGAAAAGGGAGTAATGTATGAAACAGTAAAGGAATAGGGAAATATCTTTTAATTTAAGGATTTGGGAATAAATTGAAGAGGTTGCAATCGACTTTTTGGTACATTAAGTATTCCCTGAAATTGAGGTCTGGTGGTATTGGGGGCTGATATATTAGAAAGTCATGAGTATTTCGTTAGATTTGGAGATTTGGACAGGGGACCTCAAACGAATTTGAGGACATTTGATGTTTATATTAGAACAAGGGTAATATTTGCACTGATTTCAAGGCCTCTGTTAGTGGATCGGGAATAGATACGACTTTAAAAGGGATGATTTAAGGGATAGATTAATTTGAGGGCACGACAAAGATCTGTGGCCCTTAAACTCTTGAGAAGCATTATCTGGCTATCGGGCTGGACTGCTATTTAGAATAGATGTCTTGGCATCTAAGGGGATGCTGTCCACATTAATCTTTGGGGAGATTGGAAAAGGGGCTTGTGGGAGACAGTTTAGATCTTTTAGGGGTCCTTCTGAATTGGGAGAGATGTTCTGCTTCCTTTCCTGCACCCTGAGAGTCCAGTAGTGATGAGCAGTCCGGTGAGGAATAGTTAAGAGCCTGATGGTTTCAGGAATAGTTTCAGGCCTGATGATTTTAGAGGTGAGAGACTAGGTGAAATAAGTGGTCCCTGAGAACTGGAGCGATAAATTGGTAAATTTTAGGAGTGTCTCTATTTGTAGAGGAGTCACAATAGTAGACCAGAGGAACCACGGAAGTTGATGGCTAAGAGGGTCTGCCCTCACCCCCGCCCCATCGTGACGCTCTCCCGCACTGCGCAGGCGCTATCCGCCCCCCGCCCCCCCCGCCCCCGCCGCAGCCTCCCGTCGTCACGGCTGCAGCAGCCCCCGCCCCTCTGCCCCTCCCCCTCCCCCTCCCCAACTCCGGGACCCTTGCTCTCCCACCCACCCCCTCCCCTCAGTCCCCCTCCCATTCTCCATGTCGGCTCGGAACAGATTCGCCTCCATGTGTCTCTGCGTGGTACGTGCCGCGGTACGGGCTCCGGCCCTGTTCCCCTCTCCCCATACTCCCCAGATCTCAGGGTGCAAGCTTCAAGTGCTGTCACTGTCCCTTCCACTTGGCGTGGGGTCTCTGGGTTGCAGTGTCTGGTGGACAGATGCAGTGGGTCGCCCCTCCTATTATCATCCACTTTCTCTCACACCCCTCTATTTTAGGGGTTCAAGCCTCAGTTCCAGGTCATTCTGAGCAACTAGTGCACCAGTTAGGAGGGGACCAAGGGGGAAGGAACAACAGTGACCCCTAGGCCTTTTACTTGCCTTATTCCCTAATATATTGGGGGTTCAGACTTGGTCCCAATAGCATCTGAGCTGTTGCAGGTCTGGGCCCTGAGTCCTAGTAGGGTAAAACAGGGGATCCTCCTTTCCTGCTTGTCCTTTAGCTGTCTTGTCATCTGTGACTGAGAAGTGCTGACCTTGATTCCCACCTCCCAGTTTGCAATTTCCGAATTATGCTCCCCTTCACCCCTTCAGAAAATTTTCCTCCCCTGCCCCTTTACTACATATACTTCAAAAATTTCCAAGGGCTGAACATAGGCCCTAACCTCCTTCAGCCAAATTCTGGGAACTTTGTACCCTTTCCTTGTTTCCTAATTGTCACATTGTCTCCCACTCTGGAAGAGCCTTTTCCTCAGTCCTGGATCACCCCCTCCATGGGGGCGGGGCAGGGAGAGGTGTCTGCAGTTTCATTGTGATAAAAAATTTCCTTTTTTTCCTCCAGAATAACAATGAAATGTCTCTTCCCATGCCTCCATTTATGTGCACCCTGACATTTCATCATCATTCAGGAATTTTCGCTGTGAGGTGGGGGTGAAGATGGAGGGGAATTGGGCTCAAACCTCTCCCAGACTCTAAAACTTGAAGCTGCAACCCTTGGCCCCACCTCATTTATCATGCAGGGAATTGGGGGGCCTTGTGAAATGAGAGAGGAGAACTGCCTCCTCCCTTTCTTCCTGGACCCTCCAATTCTGGGTGTCACTCAGCTCTTGCACTGTCAAGGCCAAAGAGCACCTTTTTCATGGTGTGGAACGAACAAGCTCTTGCAGTTCATCAAATTCTGTTATCTAAGATGGCTCAGCCTTTGAGGAGGACTATTTAGCTTATACTCCTCCCTCCTTTTCCTTCTCTGCTTTTTGTGCCCATGGTATTGAAACCTGGAGCTCAGGATTCTCTTTCCAGGTCTGTGGGCCAGGAAACGAAATGTATCTTTACAAGCCCATATTTTCCTTCTTTAAGGCTCTTCAAATGTTTCAAGGTACTTCCCAATGCTAGTTGACTGTGTCCTGGGTTTGAGAATCTTCATGTATCCAGCACTATTTCCCTCCTCCTATTCTCTTACTGTATCCTGAGTTATAGCCAAAGTTGAGTTACATTCTCAACCTTGGTTCATCATCCTCAAATTTCAGAATCATACTCTAGTATCAGGAATTCACCTTGATAAGCTGCTTCTAGCTGGATCTTGCCCTCCAAATGTTGGGGTACCCTCAGCTTCTTAGACATTTTTTTGAGAGGGAAATTCTGCCTTCTCTTTTGATTCATGTATACTGGGGAGTATACTCTGTCTTCTCCAGTCTCTGAGGGAGCCCTGCATGTGGTACCCTTCTCTTTCCCTGAGCCTGCAGTTTGGGAGGGTCTGCTGTGGAGCCTGGCTCGTGAGGAGAGGAGCAATGTGAGGGCAGAGGCTGATGTGGAGGACCCAGGCAGGGTTGCTGACCTCCACTGCTGTGTCCACCTGCCCTTTTCTTCTCTCTCTCTCTCTCTGGCTCTCAGTTAATCTTGTTTACTGGCATTCCTATTAAGCCAACACAAAAGGCCTTGAGATGGTGGGTGGTTATTTGAGAAAGGAGTCAGGGGTCATGTTGGGTCTTTCACTCTAAAAGGCCGGAGGGAGACCAGGATTTTACTCTGAGGCTCAACACTCTACCCTCTTCCTCAGTCAGGGAACCTTGAACCTGGCACCCATTCCTGGCCCCCTCCTGAACCCAACTGCCTCTGTCCTCCCCCTTCCTCCCTCATCCCCTTCTAGTATATCCGATTAGCTGCCTGGGCTGTGAGAATTTGTATGGGTGGGGCCAGACTCTTGGGGCCCCTCTGCTGACTACTTGGGAACCAGTGGGGGCCTTTGGAGGAAAAGCTGGCTAGGTTTAGCTTTGTCCTGCCTGGGGAGCTGATGCCAAATACCTGATAATTGAAGGGCCTGACTGTGGTCCCTGCCTTGGGCATACAAGGTGCTGGAGAGCCAGTCTCGGGGTAGAGGCTGCAGTGGGGCCACTGAGGCAATGAGGGCGAGGTGGCAATGGGATGGAATGGGTAGGAAGAGCAGTAACTGAAGCTTGGAGGAAGGAGGTTACAACAAGTATTGAGGGAAGTGGGATAAAGATAATGAGAGAAGCAAAGAATTTGGGGATGGATTTAGAGAATGTGGGTATCACTGTCAGAGGAGCTGGAACTCTGAAGGGATGGAGGGATTTAACTGTGAAGGCCTGGGAAAGGGGTGAAGAAACAGAGGCCAGGGGAGGGAGTGTGCTGGGTAGAAAGCTGGGGTCCTAGGATGTGAGGAAGAGTTGGGGGATAGGGCAGGGATTTGGGAAGAGATGAGGTGCCCAAGCCTTGGCAGGAGAGGGGGCTGTGGAGAGGGTGGAGAGAGGGGAACCAATGGGCTGGAGAAGAGGGATGGGGAGGAGCTGGTCGGGCCCCAAGGCCTTTCACAGTGCACTGGCTGCGGGGAGAGGAGGCAGCCCAGGAGCCCTAGGCACTGTGTTGGCCCAAGTGACACTTACATCCCGGTCCTCAGAAATACCGCTACCAAGATGAAGACACGCCCCCTCTGGAGCACAGCCCGGCCCACCTCCCCAACCAGGTAAACGCCCCCGAGTTGGTGCACGTGGCGGAGAGGAACTTGTCCCACCTCGAGGCTGTCCACGGGGTCGTGGGCCACACCCACCTCTCCCCCCTCAAGGTAGGAGACTCAGGCTGCCCCTTCCCCAATGTGGCCCTCGGAGCCTCGGAACTACGACCACCCCAAGGGCCGGTAGGGAGAGAGCCGTAGGTGGTGGGAGGCTGGGACTGGGGGTCTGGGTCTTGGGCTCCTGGGGCCTGGGGAAGGGGGTTTTTGGGGGACTAGATATACCTTGTTATCACAGAGAAGAAACAGAGGCCAGGCAAAAGTGGGAGTGTGTGTGTAGAGCTTAAAGCCAGGGTGTGTGTGTGTGTGTGTGTGTGTGTGTGTTTGTGTGTTTGCATGTCTGTGTACACGTGCTGAGATGTGTGCATCCCCCAGGATGCTCACCAAGCCGAGGGCCTCTTCATTCCTTCACATTTTCCACCTCTGTTCATTTTCTATGTTCAGAGCTCTATTCAGAGGTCCTGCTGCTCTCGTTTGCTCTTGTCCCTTCCCTGCCTCCTCCCCCCACTTCTAGCCCCTGGGCCTAGCTCTCCCTGTCCCTCTAGTCTCCAGCCTTTTCCATCTGTGTGGCCTAAGATTTCTAGTTGTGGGGCTTTTCTGCTTCTGTCCCCTGCCCTAGCCTTTGCTCTGCTCCTGTGCTCCTTCCCCTCCTCGCTGCCTTTCCCTCCCTGCTGGCTGGCTGGTTCTTGATGCTGTCTCTCTCTTCCTCCCACGCACTCTCCTCCCTCTCCTTGATCCCCAGCTCAGGCCCTCTGTGGCCTAATCAGTACTATTCCTTGGCCAGCCAGCTCCCCCCTCCTCCTCATCCCCTTCACTGTTCATCACCTCTCTTTTCCTCCCATGCCTCCCCTCTCTCATCCTCTTGGGCTCTCACTTCCACCCAGATATTTTTTATGTACCCCATCTGTCCCATTATTATTTACCACCACTTGTTTCCCCTTCTGCTTTGTGCTCACATCAGATTTTCCTTCTTCAGTCCTGGGGAGGCCTTGTTTCTGAGACCTCACATTCTCTAGTCTACTTTTCATCTTCTCCTTCAGTCTTCTCTTCTGGGGGCACATGATGGGGAAGAAAATGGAGAACACCAGGCAAACTGTGAGACTGAGGGTAACACTGTGGGGTCAGGGCTGGGATTCCAGTATCCTGTGGGATGCCCTGGGAAGGGGGAGGTTGCTGACAGTTCATTAAGAAGGTGGTGAGGAGGTTTCTGAACATAGGGATGAGGAAGCAGGGACTGGACAGCAGCAGGTTCTGGGGTGAGAAGGAGGTGGCTGACAGGAGAGGAGTTGGAGAGAGAAAGACCATACTCTGGATTGTAGCAAAATGGAGAGACAACAGAAGGGTAAGAGATCCTGGGGCAGGGGACATACTGAGATGAGACTGTGAAATCAGGGCAGCAGGTTAAGCTCATTGAGAGGAAAGAAAGTAAGGCTCTGGAGATGGGGAGATGGTACAGAGTATTCCTGAAAAACTTGGGGGGCTGCAAGGAATGAAGGAAAGAAGACTGTAGATGAGGCCATTAAGTCCCTGGGGAGGAGGAAGATGAGAGAAGGAATGCTTGAGAGGTGGCAGTTAGTACAGTGCTAGGGAGTGTTGGAGTCAGAGCTCAGGTAGTGGAAGGAGAGAGTGCTGGAGGCTTAAGCATGGAGGGAGGGCTCAGGACAAGGCCTGAGCTGGTGGACAGAGGAGATGGGGAGTGGGTCGAGAATGAAGGATTGTGATTTGGGGACAGAATATTGAGGGTTTGAAGATGAGGTAAGGGCTGGAGTGGTGCTGATCTCTCTGGGGAATCAGAAATTGAGATGAAGGATAAGGGCAGGAGAGTAATAAGGGATGGGGTTGGAGGGTGGGATAGGGGCAGGGAAGCGGATGGAGAATTGTGGTTGGGGTTGGAAGATGTAAATTGAAGGGTGGAACAGTGATGTAGATGAAAGATGTGGGATGAGGTAGAGAGGGTTGGGAAGCAAAGAAGATTGTCCCAGATAAAGGATGGGGCCTGAGGAAGGGGTTTTAGGATGGGGATGAGAATTGACCACAGCCTATGAGATGGAGGATGGACATGTGGATGAGATTTTGGTGTCAGTGACTATTGGTTGCACAACAGCATTTGAAGGTTCGGAGGATGGTGTTAATAGGTTTATGGGTTTGAAATTTATTATACAGCTTGAAATTGGTAATGTGTAGTACTGAGAAACAGCAGGAGAGCAGAGACCCCTTTGGAGGGGGAGAAGGAGTCTGGGGAATCGTGAAGACTGTTTCCCTCTTGGTAGGCTCTAAATAAATATTTGTTTAAGGAGGCCATAGGTTGGGGATCCTGGAAGGAAGCTCTTGGCAGCCTCTCCCCGTTACCATGGAGATGTGGTTTCCGTTGCCCTGGCAATTGGGGAAGCCCCTAAGACCAGCCTAAAGCTGGCTCCGCCTCAAAGTCTAGACACCCTGCTGCTTCGAGGCAACGTCAGGGGCCTGGGCACGCCCCGCTTTAACCTTTTCGTGAATGAAGTGGGGAGAGGAATAGATGAGAGGATAGGACCCGGATGTCTTTCACCACTTCCCCTCCTGAGTCCTTTGCACTGCGTAGGGTGAGGGACGTAGGGAAGGAAAGGGTGGTTATTAAGGATGCACTGCGCCTATCAACCTCTTCAGCCTGGACTTCTCTGGGCTTGGCTAACGGGGGTGGGGGTGGGGCCCAGGGCAGGAGAGGCGGGGCTACCAGATCCCTTCTGACTTGGGGAGTCCGGTTACCCCTAGGCTACCCTCCACCCCTCTCCTGTTGTCCTGACGACAGGGCCTCCAGGAAGTGGGTCTCCCTAGGCCTTGGCTGGGCTTAGATACTGTTGCTAGGCAACAGGGTCCCTAGAGGAGGGGGTGGTTTGGATGGTGGGTGGGCAAGAGGGAGGGAGGGACCTGCATCTGGGGGAACCCTGGATTCTCAGGGCCCAGGGTTTAGAGCAAATGTGTGTGAAGATGAGGGGCAAAGCTGAGGGAGGGTTATGAAGGTGCATGTGGGTGGATAGGGAGAGGAATGGTGGCAAAAAGGGGGGGCAGGATCCAGTGGACATAAACCCTGGGGTGTCTGTGTGTAGCACATAAGGCATGCAACACCATGTGGTGTTATATCCGGTGAGGGGTTACCCCCCTCAGCCTGTCCTGCCCTCCACTCTTTACCATCTGTTGCTCCCCCATCTGGCTGTCTAACTTCCAGCTTCAGACACCTCCTTCCACATTCAGGGGCCCTGGGCTGGGCAGAGTTAGGTCCACGCACATGTGCGTGTGTGTGTGTGTGTGTGTGTGTGTGTGAGCGCGCGCGCACGCGTAATACAGGTTGAGGCTGGGTCCTTGAGGGACTCTTAAGGGTAGCAGAGCAGGCTTGGTTAAGAGGTTGAAGGTAGGCAGCCTGGTGAGACTCTTGGTTACCGACTCCCTCTTGAGCCAAGGCTCAGGAAGCTTTTCATCTCTTTTTTTCCCTCTCACAGGCCAATTCTCCCCCTGTGATTGTGAACACAGACACCCTAGAAGCTCCGGGATATGTGAGTTGTTTATATTTTGGAGCCATTGCAGAAGGAGGGAGAGAGGGAGAGCCTGAGTCCCAGCAGTAGGGGAGGGGTAGGTTCTCAGGTGGGAATGTCTATCTCACTGTTTCTGTTTCTGGTCTGTGCTGGAGTTGCAGGTGAATGGGACCGAGGGGGAAATGGAATACGAGGAGATCACATTGGAAAGGGTGAGCAAGCTCCTCCAACCGAGGTCCTCTTTGCTCCTTGTCTGTGCTTTTCTCTTTGCCCTTGTTTTCCAGGTGGCCATCCTCGTAATCCTATCCCTTTTTTCTCTGGTCACAGATCCCCAATTCATTCTCCTCCCTACTTGCCTTGCCAAGAGTGGGCAGTGAGGAGAGCTGACCCTTTTCCCCTCCTTCTTCCTAGGGTAACTCTGGTCTGGGCTTCAGCATCGCAGGTGGCACAGATAACCCGCACATTGGTGACGACCCATCCATTTTCATCACCAAGATCATTCCTGGAGGGGCTGCAGCCCAGGATGGCCGCCTCAGGTGGGAAGAGGAGATAGGGGTTAGGATGCCAGTTCCCTTGAAAGGAAGGGCCAGGGCGGCAGGAAGCTCCTGGCTCAGGCCTGCCTTGCTGCCCTCAGGGTCAACGATAGCATCTTGTTTGTAAATGAAGTGGATGTTCGGGAGGTGACCCACTCAGCTGCGGTGGAGGCTCTCAAGGAGGCAGGCTCAATAGTCCGCCTCTATGTCATGCGCCGGAAACCCCCGGCTGAGAAACTCATGGAGATCAAGCTCATCAAAGGGCCTAAAGGTAGTGACCCATTATGTTGTCACCCTCATGTTAACTGTCTCCTGTCCAAGGGCTATTTCCCAGGCACCTGGGCACCCACCTCTGCCCTTTGTTCTATCCAGGTCTTGGCTTCAGCATCGCAGGGGGTGTAGGGAACCAGCACATCCCTGGAGATAATAGCATCTATGTAACCAAGATTATTGAAGGGGGTGCCGCCCATAAGGATGGGAGGTTGCAGATTGGAGACAAGATTCTGGCGGTGAGGACCCTTATCACTTTTCTAGTCTACACTTGGGTCTCACTTACTGGTCCTGAGCAGACCCAGGCTTCCTTATCACCTCACCCCCAGTGCCTCTGTCTTGAGGCTATTTCTGGCTCTGTCTGAGCTCTGCTTCCCTTGACCCCAGGTCAACAGTGTGGGGCTGGAGGACGTCATGCATGAGGATGCTGTGGCAGCCCTGAAGAACACGTATGATGTTGTCTACCTAAAGGTGGCCAAGCCCAGCAATGCCTACCTGAGTGACAGCTATGCTCCCCCAGACATCACAACCTGTGAGAGCCCTCCAAACCCCAAAGCTCCCCATGATCCATCCTAGTTACCCCCAAGACATCCCCAGTGACTGTTCCTCTTTAGATGCTCCTTGTGAAATAGCTACAACCTCTGCCACTTCCTGTGGTTGGAGAGTAGATGGATAATTGGTCACTGTAGAAAAACTAGAAATTATTATCCTCAGTCTCTCCCCCAGAAGGCACAAAGCCTAGTAGGTTTTATGGCTAATTTTATCAAATCCTCAAGGAATGGATTATTCTTATGCTCTCTCTGAGTATAGGAAAATATAAAAAGTTTTACATTTCAATTTATAAGGACAGTTCAAATGGTCACAAAGATAACATAAAAGAAAGTATAGGCCAATTTTGCTTCTGAATAAAAATGTAAATGTTCATAGTAACATAGCAAATCAGACACAATAGCATATTAGGGGAATAACATTTTCACAAAGTAGGGTTTGTTTCAGAAAACTATAGGTGGTTCCATATTAGAAAACCTCTTAATTTGATTCATTGTAGGAAAAGGTTAAGGGAGAAAAACTGTAAGTTCATTTCAAATTGATGTGGGAAAGATATTTGTTGAAATTCAACATCTGTTTTCAGGTATAAAAACTTCATAAACTAGGAACAGAGGCATTTTCCTTAATGTGATGAAGAGTAGTTATCAGAAACCAACAATGGACATTTTTTTTTTTTTTTCCCGGACATTTTCTAATGATGAAATCCTAGCAATGTTTCCATTCAGTTAGGAACTAGGCAAGGATGCCCCTTATTACTGCTGTTATTCTACATTGCTTTAGAGCAGGTTTTCTCAATGTTGATACTGTTGATATTTTTGGACTCTATAGTTCTTTGTTGTGGAGGTTGTCGTATGCATTGTAGATGTTTAATAGCATCTCTGGCCTCTATCAGACGACAGTGGTACCCCTCTCTACCAGTCAGAACAACCAGAAATGTAAATGTCTATAAATATTGCCAAATGTACTCTGAGAGTTGAAATTCCCCTGCTTAAGAATCACTGCTTTAGAGATTTCAGGTAGTGTAGTGAGGCAGGGAGAATAAATAGATGTTACATTTGAAAAGGCAGAAACAAGCTTGTCCTTACTTATAAATACTATTGTCTATCATTTAGATTAAAATCTAAATGAATTAACTGAAAAACTTAGAAATAAATGGAAGGTTAACAATGTGGCTATATGTAAGAAAAATAATATTAGTGACTTCCCAGCAATGAAAAAATATAATAGGTATAAAGATTCCTTTCACCATAGAAAAAAACTCTATAACATTCTTAGAAATATGAACTTGACAAGAAGTGTGTAAGATTTATATGAAGAAAATGAGGAAACTGAAGGACACAAAAAACTGGAAGAAATGGAGAATCACACCATCTTTCTGGATGGAAAAACAATATGCTAAAGATCTAAATCCTGTCCAAATGAATTTGTACATTTTATGCAATCCTAATCAGAAGTTTCATGCTCCCACCCCCTAAGCTTTCCCTGGAAACTTAACAGGTTGGTTCTAAAGTTCAACTGGAAAAATACATTTGGGAGAATATCTAAGAAATTTTTGGAAAAGGATAATGAAGCATGACTGCCCCTATGAAATATGAAATTGTACTATGAAGCTATATTAAAGTCACATGATAGTATTTCTAAGTACTGTGACCTACCAGAAGGAAACTTAGCTTTTTGGAGAAAGGGCTGATTCCAAATGTTGGGCAAGAAATGTACAAGATGAGCTCGTAACGTCTTTTGTACTAGAAAGGAAGGAATATATCTAAGGCTGCTAAGGTCATGTCAGAGACATAGGAGCCAAATAGAAGGGGCTTCTCATGGCCATTCAACCAAAACTCATTAAATGTGTTCAGTTTTTTATAATGGTACTTCAAAATAATAGGTACCTTTGGAGGATGCTAGGGAACCTATTCATTCTGAAAACTGGCAAATAAAGGGAACGAGTCAAGCATTTATTCCCTTTTTTCCTATACAAACTGCACTTTGAGTAACCAAATAATTGATATGGGAAAGTTCTTTTTTATAGAATTCCTACTAATAAATACTCCTCTCTCTCTCAAATAAATAAATAAATAAATAAATAAATAAATAAATAAGTAGAACATCACTATTTTGCTCCCCTCCCAGTGAAATATCAGAACCAGGCAGTGATCACCAGTAGCTGCTAAAACTTAGGTGAAAGAATGACAACAACTGAGCCAACCAATTAGTCTTACTAACAGAAAGACAACTACACATTGTTGTACCCTGTTGTGATGCAGTAGAAAGTACATAGCAGCATCAATGAAGTATTCTTGCCAAAATGAACTCGAATCCGACTAAGTCTCTAGTATAGATTATCAGTTCACAGGAGATACAGGGCAGGGGCACATGTTAACACTACAGGGATGCAAGCAGTGATTTCCCTATCAGAATTTCTCTAATAGAAATGTGGAAAATTCTGTTAGACAAATGACCTCAGTTTTTCAAATGAATGGACAAAATAAAAAGACGAAGTGAAATTTTAGAGATTGAGATTTGAGAGATGCTACAGCCAAACGAAAATGCCAAAAACCTGGTATTAATATTCCCCTTAACTTCATTATCTGGCATATCTAGGATATGAAACCTCATTCATTTTCCCCTAGAATAACCAACCCCTGATGTCACTTGTGAATTCCTGCTCCCGACATTGCTGTGATCACACCCCCGCCCCTTTACCACCCACCCTAGTATTTCTGGCAAAATAACTTCCCCTTCACCCGAGTCTGGCTCTCCTGGTTCTCTAGGGAGAAAGTGGGATAGTGAGTGCTAGCACTTTCCATGTATTTCCATGTCATACTTTCTCTCATATCTTCCTTCAGCTTATTCCCAGCACCTAGACAATGAGATCAGTCACAGCAGCTACCTGGGCACTGACTACCCCACAGCCATGACCCCCACTTCCCCTCGGCGCTACTCCCCAGTAGCCAAGGAACTGCTGGGGGAGGAAGACATTCCCCGAGAACCAAGGAGGATTGTCATCCATCGAGGATCCACGGGCCTAGGCTTCAACATCGTAGGGGGCGAGGATGGTGAAGGCATCTTCATCTCCTTTATCCTGGCTGGGGGCCCTGCAGACCTCAGCGGGGAGCTGCGGAAGGGGGACCAGATCCTCTCGGTGAGAGAAGGCCAGCCCATGCCCACACCACCCCTACCCCTCTGGGCAGGGCCCAGGGCTCTTGAGCAGGAACTTGGGTAGACTGGAGCCTGGTCCTCTTCTCCAGCGACTCAGCCTTTCATCTTCCCTGTAGGTCAATGGTGTTGACCTCCGCAATGCCAGCCATGAGCAGGCTGCCATTGCTCTGAAGAATGCAGGTCAGACAGTCACGATTATCGCTCAGTATAAACCAGAAGGTACCAGGCCTGAAGCTCCCCCTCTCATGGGCTAAGATGTTCTCAGAACTCTATCTCCTCAGTTCTGATTTCAGCGGGGACAGAGGGAGGGTGGTAGTAAGATGGATCCAGAGCTCAGGAACCTTGTCGTTCCTCAGAATATAGCCGATTCGAGGCCAAGATCCATGACCTTCGGGAACAGCTCATGAACAGCAGCCTGGGCTCAGGGACCGCCTCCCTGCGGAGCAACCCCAAAAGGGGTTTCTACATCAGGTCAGATGCTTCCTGGGTTGGGGACCTCTTCATTCTGTGACTTCCACCCTTAGCCCCCAGACACCACTTTCCCCTAAACCCTGCCTGGCTCCCACTCCCCATCCAGGCCTGACATTCAGCTGGTATTCATAGGCTCAACTGCATAGGTTAGCATTTTGAAATACCCCACATCAGTTGGAAAATAGCCTTAGCCTCAAGTACCCTTACTGCCTTCTAGCCCCTGGTCACCCTGATACTTCCCCTAGGACCTCCCAGCTGCCCCACAATTTATTAACTTAAAAGTTAATGCTTGGCAGAGCCGGGGGGCCCTAAGCTATTCAGAATATTGCCCCAGCCTGCACATTCCTCTGGGATGGCATAGCCCAAGAAAGGTAGACCACAGCTCTCTCACATCATCCCTTTTTCCACTAGTGGCATTTTGATTCCTTCTCAGGGCTCCTTTTCCTATTGGCTTCTCTTTCTTGTCCTTCCCAGGTGTAGGCACTTTGTCTTATACTTCTCTTCCTCTGGGCTCCTGTCCTCTCAAATGGCCCAGTCTGCTGCTCTACTCTGCATCTGTCTCTCAGAGCTGTCAGCTCTGGCCTGGCCTCTTCCCAGAGGTTGATACCTGCAGTTCTGGCCATCTGCTTTCTGGACATGTCCACTGAGATGTCCCACAGGCACCTCACATTCAACACATCCCAAACCGAGCTCATCTTTCTCCTGTGTACCTGTGCTCTCTGTCTCGCTGAATCAGTGTTTTCTCTCTTACTGAATGGCACTACCGACCATCTGCCCAGACACCTGGCTCAAAGTCCTTTCCTCCCCGCTGGGGTCCACTTGGCTCCCAGGGTTGGTCAGTTCTGACTCCCAGATGATGCTGGATGACCCTGACATTTCTTCCTGTCTCACTCCTCTGTTCTTCATCTTTGCTGTCAGTGGTCATTCCTCTTCTTGTCCTGACCCCAGGGGTAAGGGCTTATTGACAGGGATTTGATACTGATAAGGGTAACCAGAGGTAATCAGAGTCTGCAAAAAGTGATCTCTTTTATGAATTTGAGCAGATTCCAGGTTACCCCTGTGACTGTGATGTGCTTGTATGTTGCAGACTGCTTTCTCGGGAAGATAGTGTTCTAGATCTTACCTTAGAAATTGTACTGAATCGATAGCTGGTCTGATCACTTAGACAGAGTAGACTGAATGACAGTTAATAGTTGTGGCTATTATGCGTAATAGTAGAGCTTTTGGTTCCCAGACAGTTCTTGGGTTCCTCAGAATCCATGGCACCTGTGGGAGTGCCATCAGCAGCTGTGCTTTGCTATAGATCCCTGGCCCCGAACCTCTGGGCTGGGTCTCAGGGTGCCTGGATTCCTCAGCCAGGCTCTGACTAACGGCTACCTGCCTTCCAGGGCCTTGTTTGACTATGACAAGACCAAGGACTGTGGCTTCCTGAGCCAGGCCCTGAGCTTCCGCTTTGGGGATGTGCTGCATGTAATCGATGCCAGTGATGAGGAGTGGTGGCAGGCGCGGCGGGTCCACTCTGACAGTGAGACCGATGACATTGGCTTTATTCCCAGCAAACGGCGGTGAGGCTCCCAGGGCTTTCAGCCCTCTTGTCACAGGCACTAAAGCCCCCCAGATCCTCAGGGGGGCAGCCAATAGGGGGTGGGTCTGCCCTCTGACTTCTTGGGGGGTCTGTCTGCTGGTCCTCTTGAGCACTATGATTCTCATGAGCCTTTGGGGCAGACATGTCATTTAGGAGCACAGGGGCCCAGGGATTGCTGGGAGGTGGGGGTATCAGCTAGTCTAGCAGGTAGGGGCTGTGAGACCCCTCACTAGGCATTTCCCTATACCCTGCCCCTCTATATTTCTTACAGGGTTGAGCGAAGGGAGTGGTCAAGGTTAAAGGCCAAGGTAGGTAGAAGAGGGAGTGAGCTTGGGCAAAAAGGTGGGGGACTCACTTAACCAACCACATGGCCCACTCTTTTTTCCTAGGATTGGGGCTCCAGCTCTGGATCACAGGGTAAGTAGGGTCAGTTTGGGAAGACCTGAGGTGAGAGGAGCCCTGAGCTTCTCTTGATATCCTCAGGAAGGTGATATGGGGCCTTAAGTCCCCTGTCTCAGAGCCCCTTGCTGACGCCCTACCTCTTACCAGGTCGGGAAGACTCAGTTCTGAGTTATGAGACGGTGACTCAGATGGAAGGTGAGCCCTGCCCCCTGCCTTGGCTCAGCCCTTCCTACTCAGCTCTCTTCTCTGCTTGAGCTGGCTCTCTTTCCTCAGTGCACTATGCTCGCCCCATCATCATCCTCGGGCCCACTAAGGACCGTGCCAATGATGATCTTCTCTCTGAGTTCCCCGACAAGTTTGGATCCTGTGTTCCCCGTGAGTGCTAGGGCCTAGGATGGAGAAGGGAGGTGGGGACAGGGCCCATGGGGGCCATAAGCAGAGCCAGTTTTGGGCGTTGGGGTGCAGGACACTGGGATTCTTGGAGAAGGGGTACTTCTCAGCCATTATCGTGTTCCATAGTTGCCATTCAAGGCCAGAGACTTGGAGGACCTAGAGGGTGCTGGGAGGGTGGTTCTGTCCCTCTCAGTCTTGGTCTCCCCAGCAGTCCCTTCTGCTGTAGAACCAGCTGAGCACTCCGGGGAGGGGGTTGACAGAGGCAGCTTTTGTGCTAGAGGGATGGTAGTTAGATCTTTAGGGGGTGGGGTGACTTCCTGGCAGATACAACACGGCCCAAGAGAGAGTATGAGATAGATGGCCGGGATTACCACTTTGTGTCGTCCCGGGAGAAAATGGAGAAGGACATTCAGGCGCACAAGTTCATTGAGGCTGGCCAGTACAACAGCCACCTATATGGAACCAGCGTCCAGTCTGTGCGAGAGGTGGCAGAGCAGGTAGGACCCAGTGGGCACCCTGTCCTCTTCCTCCTCCCCTCTCCACCCCCCCATGGCCTTCCTCCAGCTCTCTCTAACTCTCTTTCTCTCTGTCTCTTTTCCCACTGGGTCTCAATTCCGTTCCTCCACCTCCTTCTTCTCCTCTTGGGTAACTCTGTCTGACTGCCTGCTCTCTTGTGCCCCGCTCCCCTTGCCTGCCTCCCTCCCTTGCTTCCTGACCCCAAACTCCGCATGGCCATCTGGCCCTTCTCTACTCCCCTTCCCCCCTCCTTGCCCCATTTCTCCTCTCTTTCTGTGGCCTTGCCCTTGGTGGCTTGGCCTACACCACTGTGGGCTCTCACGTCTGCCTGACTCCCTTCACTTGTTCCTGGGGTCTCTACTCCCCTCTCCCACTCCTCTGCTACCTCCTTTTCCATGCTGTCCCCTCCACCCTGCCCTCTTTCCCTCCATGGCTCCTTTCTCCATCTGCCTCTCTTCCCTCCCATCTGTCTCTCCTTGTTCCTTCCATCTGTCTGTCCTCTGTCTGTCCTCCCCTCCCTCCTCCTTCTATCCTACTTCCTTTCTCCTTTCCTTTGCTTTTTTACCCCATCTGTCTGGACCCTCCTTCTATACCCCCACCCTGCTTTGCCCTTCTTGCCTTGCTCTGCCCCTTCTTTTGGGCCCCTCCTTGCCTGTTCCTCATCCCCCTCCATCCCTCCAACCCTCCACTCCTGTGCTGGCACCTTCCTTTGCTATCTGCCTATTCCCTTTTTCTCTCTGTCTTTCACACTGTCTGTCCATACCCCCTTTCCACTTTGACTCTCTCTGCCCATGTGTCTTTTGACATCCATGTCACTTCCCTTTTGGCCAACCTCCTGTACCCTGCCTTTCCTTGTACTGTGTCCTGCCCTGGCACCTCTGTCTGTCCTTTCCTGCCACTTGCTGGTCCCCCTTCGCCCACCCTGCCTACCCTCAGGGGAAGCACTGCATCCTCGATGTCTCAGCCAATGCCGTGCGGCGGCTGCAGGCGGCCCACCTGCACCCTATCGCCATCTTCATCCGCCCACGCTCCCTGGAGAATGTGCTGTGAGTATGGTCTCAGGAGACCTCCCCTCCATTCCCCGAGACCTCTGGCCCTGGGCCGCAGAAGCCTTCTGTATTGAACTCTCCCCTCAGAACCCTGGACAGTGGCTCCAGCAGCACTTGAGGGGGATCTGCACAGAGAGCTGGAACCCAGAGGATGCAGGGAATCCAAGGCTTCTCCCCTCTTCTTCCTTGGGCTAGGCAGGACTACAACTCCCAGCAGCCCCTGGGGGTACACACTTGCTGGGATGAGCCAGGGCCTCCAGGGCTGTTGGGAGTTAGAGTCTGAATCCCTTCACTGGGGCTGACGTCTGGGAGTATGAGGCTCTGGAGAGGTTCCTGGAGTGGCCATACCTGGCTGGGGTGGGTTGCATGTGGCGGGGGTCATCTGTGGCTCCAGATGATATTGGGAATTGTATTTTTTGCTTCGTGCTACAAATAAGAAAATACTGGTTGTAGTTTACCATCCCTGGATGGAGTTGGTAAAAGGCAGGGTGTAGCTCCTCACCCTCAGGTCTGTATCTCTCTCATTCTCTACAGAGAAATTAATAAGCGGATCACAGAAGAGCAAGCCCGCAAAGCCTTCGACAGAGCCACCAAACTGGAGCAGGAATTCACAGAATGCTTCTCAGGTGAGGCTACAGCCAACCCGTTGCCAGCACATGATACACCTTTGCTCAGATTTAAAAAAGGAAAAGGATGGTAGCAGAAGAGTGGGAGAAGGGAGTGGAGACTGCTGGGTTGATGGTTTAGAAAGAGATGCCCCGTTTGGGTGAGCGCAGCCCCATGGCTCATGGCTTGGGAAATTAGAAAAAGGTGCTCCTTTCTCTGGGCTGGTGCCAGCCTCCTGGCTGGGCATCTGGCCTCACTCCCTACTCCACCCACTCCTAGCCATCGTGGAGGGTGACAGCTTTGAAGAGATCTACCACAAGGTGAAGCGTGTCATCGAGGACCTCTCAGGCCCCTACATCTGGGTCCCAGCCCGAGAGAGACTCTGATTCCTGCCCTGGCTTGGCCTGGACTCGCCCTGCCTCCATCACCTGGGCCCTTGGTCTGGACTGAATTGCCCAAGCCCTTCACACCCCCAGCCTCCCTCCCACCCCTTCTTATTTATTTCCTTTCTAACTGGATCCAGCCCATTGGAGGGGGGACACTCCTCTGCATGTATCCCCACACCCCAGAACTGGGCTCCTGAACCCCAGGAACCTGGGGTTTGGGGGAAGCCGGGCTCCTGGTCCCTGGCCCTTGCTCCATAGGACCCCTTGCCCCTGCCCGCCCCCAACGCACACACAAACCCACTGGGGGCCATCCCTTCCCCCATCTCCCACACACATTCCAGAAGTCAGGGCCCACCTCAAGGAGCACCCCACTGCAGGGATGCAGGGCCACAGGCCTCCTCTTTCCTGAGGCAGGGTCTGGGGTCACCCTTGCCCACATCATAATTCCTCATGTCCCTTGATTTCTCATTTATTTTTAATTTTTTTTCTTCTCAAAGGTGGTTTTTGGGGGGATGAGTGGGGGACTCCACTGTGAGCCCCCTGCCTTCCACATGCCCCCTACCTTTTTTCTTTGCTGGTTTGCATGAGTGGAAGGTCTAACTGTGGCTTTTTTTTGTCCCTGGGATTTTTTTGGGGGACAGGGGAGGGATGGGTGTAGGGAGTGGGAATGTGGGAGGGAGGGTGGGTGGGCCGGGTTGGGGGTTGGGTGTCCAGGGGAAGACTGGAAATGCTGCCGCCTTCTGCAATTTATTTATTTTTTCTTTTGAGAGAGTGAAAGGAAGAGACAGATACTTGAAACCTGGTGTGTGGCCTGGTTATTTGGGACCCGGGTGAGGAGGGAGACAGGGTGGGAGCATGGGGATGGGTCTGGCAAAGTCAGATCCTTCTTCACCACTCCCCCCAGAAGATAGAGGGGCCTGAAGGGGCCTTGGAGGGAACTTGCAAACCAAGGATGCAAAGTCAGTAGTGAGGAATGGGATTGGAGAGGCTGGAGCTCTGTCTAAGGTCACAGACAGACCCAGAAAGAGGACAAATTTGGCATAGGTCTCTGCAAACTTAGCTCAGCCCTGATCACTCCCCTGAGCTGTCTCGCTCCTGTTGGGCAGTATGATGGTCTCCAAAGGAAAATACAGAGGAAACTTTCTTCGTTCATGTTCGTGGAGTTGTGGACAGAGCTGGGCTCTGGCAATGACCTTTACAGAAATTTGCTGATAAGAAATGCTGTGTAAATATTTATTCATTGGATTTCTTTATGCCCCATCTCTATAGAAAAGATTTGAAACAGTTTTGCAAATAATAATAATAGGAAAGTAGAACTCAATACCAAAGATAAAAATAGGAGAAACAGTTGCTATAGCTATGAGGATAAATATGATCTCTGAGTTTCCTCGTAGATAGGGCAAAAAAGGAAATGGTTCATTACATACATATATATATGTATACACACACATATATATTTATATATTTTTATACATAAAGAAAAAATTCTAGTCCTTTTGAGGAGCCAGATTTTCCTGGTCCTAAGTCCTAACTGAATCCATAGCAGGATTCCTTAGATCCCACTATGTAGAGTATTGGTTCTCAGCTTTCTTTCTCCTGCTGTTTGTGTGTTTGACAGGCTCCCACCTTGAAGGCCTGAGCTGTAGCACAGATAAGCTTTTGCTGGTACCAGCTGTGATACCACCCTTTCTTCCTCTGATATAGGGAAAAGCTGCCGGTGGAGTTGTGAGTTATGGTTAAGTCCCAAACAGTGCAAAGGGAAGTTTTTACAGCCACCCATGACAGAAGTTGAGAGTCGGATGCAAAAGACCATCTCCCTAGGGGCAGCAGTTCTGGAGAAGGCATGGTTGCTTCAGCCTAAACCGATCCAATGATAGAGGCAGAGATCCCTGGAGGTGTGCACCTAAACCAGTGGTCCCCTATCGGCTGCCCTGCATGGTTTTCTGTGCAGTACTCTATCCAACAGAACCCAGTCCTGGGGGTGGCACCCAGGGGTCTGCATTTCAGGAAACCTACCAGGTGATTCTGATTGTCTTGCTGGGTGGAGAAGCACTGCTTCCCAGGATGTTTTTCAAATAATCTTAGCTTGGTTTTGTGTAGGAGCAGGTGGTTTGAGGACGTGCGGATGTTTTCTACCATCAGCTGAAGGGAGAAATCTGAGCTGAGGAAAGTGTGTTCAGGTAACGTGTCTGGCCCTAAGGGGTTAAGGAGAGTTCACTGAGAAGGGGTGAAATCACCTAGTTCTGCATGCATTATTTTTTAGATTACAAAAGTAATACATGTACAAAAATTCAAATAAATATAGAAACATATATGGCTAAAACAAAAATTCCCTCCCCATTTCCTTCCACATAGACATCGGAGTGAAGCGCATTAGCAGTTTGGGATGTATTCTTCTAAATCTATAAAGCTCGTCCCTGGCCATTTTAGGAGACTATGTGCTTGAATGGATAGGTAGACTGGGGTTCAAATCCTGACTCCTCCATCCCTCTCTGTTTGTCTCAACTAATAACTTATTTGGATCTTCCTTGGTGTCAGGTAGTGTTTGAAATGCAGGGAATGCAACATCCTTGCCCTCAGGTAACTTGGAGTCAGTCCAGTGGGGACAACAGACTGTAGGAAGTAAAGGCATGCTGATGATAATTTAAGATAATGATAGTGCTATAAAACAAAAGTGACCGCTGGTTATATGTCTTTACTAGTTTAGAAGGGAGGCCTCTTATTGGAACAACATTTGAGACTTGAACAATGAAGAAACATAGGTAGGGGCGTGTGCCAGGTAGAGAGAGGAACAGCAAGGTAGGAAGAAGTTTGGAATGTCAGAGAACAGAAGAAGGACATGGGTGCAGCAGCATTGGGGCAGGGAGATAAATAGGAGCTGGGTCAGAGAAGTAAGCAAGGCCTGAGGACTTTATGTGGATTTTTCAAAAAAGTACCACAAAAAGCCGTGTTGGAGGCTGTAAGAAGGGAAGGACTGTGTTCCTCCCCACCCTCTACTGTGCTGGTGGAGAAAGTACTGCAGGGAGCAGTAGAGAGCCAGCTGGAGGTGCTTTTGAGGCTACGATGAGAGATGTGGCATCACTGTAACTGGGCAAAGAGCTTAACTCCTCTGAGCCTCAGTTTCCCTAGCTATAAAATGAGAATGATAATTACTCACCTTGCTGGATTCCTGTGAGGAATAAAGGGGATAATCCATGTAAAGGCTTTGGCATCCTGCCAGGCATACTTAGAAAATAGTAATGATTCGTGCCACTGGCCTTGTGGTCTCGTCTCGGTTACTGGGTAAACTGGAAAATTAAATAAAACTTGTAAACATTTGGAGTTTTAAATTTTTCTAAAAATTTTACTCTCTAAATAAAAGTAGGAAAGAGAAGCAGAAAGGGTCTTGGGTCACAGAATCCTGGTTGTCTCAAAACTGGTAGGGGTGTGCCTGGGGTGACAGTGGAGTTGAGGAGGACAGAGCCAGGAGGGAGAAGGACCCTACCAGAGACAGGGTACTCAGGCCCTGCTGGCTGCAGGGAGCAGATATCAAAGCTTTCAGGTGAGTTTTGGTTCCCATTTTGAACCTGTGTGTAGCGGTCATCCCCTCCTGCCAGCCATGGGGAGCCCCCTCTTCCCTTGCCACTGCTGGCACTGAGCCCTCCAGCCCTAGCGTGCCTCCTTTAGCCTCCCCTGCTTCATTGCCACCCAAGCCCTGCTCAGCCTCTCCTAGGTTAGGGCAGCTATAGGTCACCCTCTTTGGAAAGTCAGCACTGAGCCTTCTCTTTTCCCTTCTGCCCTTTCGTTTGGTAACCTCTTCCCGAGGTCTGCTGGGTGCCCTGGGGGAACGAGTTACAGTCCCAAATTCAGGGTCTGGGGCAAGGGTGAGGCAGGCCCATTCCAAACATGGTTGAAAGTACTCTGAGGGGTAGCCAAGGGCTGAGAGAGCTCAGAACTTAGGTCATCATCTCCATAACTCAGACAACAGCCCATGGACCCAGTTCTATCCCAGAGAGGTTGCTAACTACCCTCTGGGATGTGGGGAGAGACATCCACTGTTCTCCTCACCCCAACCTTCCCCTTTCACCCCACTCAACGTTCAGTGGCTCTCAAAGTCTAACTCAACTCTTGGTCATGCTACCAGTGATGATAAGAATGAAAATAGGTAGCATATGCTGAGCATTTAGTGTGTGCCAGGCACTACGCTAACTGCTTTTCACTTGTTTTCTCACTTAACCTTGACAATAACTTGTTGAGACAAGCATTAAGTTCACTTTCCAGATATGGGCAAGGTGAGCTCAGATCTGTTTGATAGCAGCCTTTAGGCTCTTTCTGCGGTACTAGCCTTTCACTTTTTAACATCCTTCCTGGGGACCCCCAGCATCCTTCTCAGCATTCACATACACATACTCTCTTTACCAGCCTCTTCAATGTTTATCAAATACTCAGGCCTCCCCTGCCTGAGAAGCACTTTCCTCTTCCTGACTCACCCTTCTAGGAGGCCCATCCCCCTCTCCTTGGCAGTCTTTAACCTGGCACTTAGGTCCCCGGAACCGACCCTGAAGGTCACCCCCACTTCCCAGCTTGTGTGATTGGTAGTACTGGGCTTTTTCTTCTGCTTCTCCCACTGGCAGGGGCTCTTCCTGGGCTGCTTTCTCCCCACTGTGCCCTCTCATTGGGTGGAGGTCATCATGGGCACTTTGCCATACCTGGGCCACACGTAAGACTATGTTTTCAGTGTCTCCAGCCCAGAAATCCCTGCGGACTCCAGCCCAATCTCCAGCAGCCTTCTGGACTCTGGGCAGGTGCACTGCTATCTCCCTCCTGTCCTATTCCCTTCTCCCTCACTTCACATTCAGCAGCCACCAGGTCTACTTCATTCCTCTGCTAAGTTCTGCCCATATGACCTTCCCTCTTGGCCTCAAGTCTCACAGTTTCTCACTGACACCAGCCCAGTAGCCTCCTGACCTAGCTCCCTGCCTCCCCGCAACCCACCTTTGACCCATTACCTACCCCAAGGCCAGGCCATTGATCAGCTTACAGATCCGACCTCACCACTACCCTGCCTGCAACTCTTCCTGAGCCCCGTAGTCTGTAAGTGAGTCTTTAACTTTGCTGTTCCAGGGCCCATCAGTGAAATGTTTTTGGGAGTGTATTTCCCAGTATATATTCGCTCACTTAATAATTTTATACATGTTGTAGTAGCCAGCATAATGACCCCTGACTACTTTCACCCCCTGTTATTCATGCCCTTGTGTAGTTCCCTTCCATGCTGAGCAGCCCGACTGTATAACCACTAGGACATTGTGGAGATGGAGCGTTACTTCTGAGGGTAGGTTGTAAAAGAAATTGCAGCTTACATCTTGTGCTCTCAAATCACTTGCTCTGGGGTAAGCCAGTTGTCATGATGTGAGAACACTCAAGCAGCCCTGTAGAGAGGCCCATGGGATGAGAAACTGAGGTTTCCTGCCAATAATGGCCAACACTAACTTGCCAGCCATGTGAGTATTGCCTTGGAAGCCAATCCTCCAGCCTCAGTCAAGTCTTCAAATGAAGTAGCACTGACTGATAGCCTGACTACAAGCTGATAGACTCTGAGCCAGAACCAACTGATTAAACTGCACTCAGATTCCTGACCCTTAGAAACTGAGTGAGATGATGAATAGCTGTTGTTTTAAGATGCTAAGTTTTGGAGTGATCATTTTGCAGCAATAGATCACTAATACACATGCACCACCGTACATAACTATTATGTACCTTATAAAATATATTCCCAAGAAAAGGGATAAAAATAATGTTTATAAATAAAGATCTAATGTTTTCTTGCCACATTAATGGATGATATTGTGACCCTCTGGGGTGCATGTCCCCCACTTTGGAGACCTCTGTGCTTTTGAATGACATTCAAAACACCTCAGCTGGAGATTTAAGGCCCCAGGGTGGCCCAAGCTACCTCTCTGGCCATTTCTCTTCTGCTACTGTTTCCTCTCCTCAGGGTCATTCACTTATTCCTACTGATAAAATCCCATCTGTTCTCCCAGGCCAACATTACAGACCTCCTCTAGGAAGACTTTCTCTATTGCCCTGGAGGTGGGGTTACCAGGTTTGGAGCCCAGCCTCGTGGTGTGCATTGCTCTCCATACTCAGAGTGCACTCAGAGGGGATGAGTTTGCTCTGTGTGAAGTGTGACAGAGTTCTCAAAGTGGCTCCCAAGATTCCAGTGTCATCCCTGGAACAGGTGAATATGATGAGACATCATCACTCTCACAATTATGTTATATATAGTTAATCATATATGATTATATATACAGCAAGTCCTTGAATAATGTTTCATTCAACGTCATTTTGTCATAATGTTGATGAGATGCTACAAGAACTTAACTCTTCTTTATCAATTAGCTTATGGTAAAATTGGTTTCTTTATACAATGTTTAAAGTTGCAGAACCTATCCATATTAAATGGGAACTTAATGTGCATATATATGTTATATATATATAGTGTATACACACACAGACAGAGACACATACATACACAGTTGACTTTAAGACAGAAAGATTATCCTGGTGGGTCTAACTTAATCACAGGAGCCCCTTTAAAGGTACAGAGAAAGTCAAATTTGAAGCATGAGAACCATTCCAGTCACTGTTGCTGACTTTGAAGATGGAGGTGCCATGTGATGAAGAGTGCAGACACCTCTAGGAGCTCTGGGTGGCCCCTGGTTAACATCCAGCAAGGCCATAAGGACCTTAATCCCACAGCTGCAAGGAGCTGGATTTTGTCAACAACTTGAATGGGCTTGGAAGCAGATTCTTCTTCTCTTTTGCCTCCAGAAATGAATCCAGCTCTGTCAGCACCTTGACCTCGGCTTTGTGAGGCCATGAGCAGAAAATCCAGTTGGATTTATACCCTATAGAACTGTGAGGTAATAAATAGGTGTTGTTCTGAGCCACTGAGTTTGTGGTACGTTGTAACTCAGCCATAGAAAATGCATATGTTAGGCTTTGTCCCTGAAGACCTTGCGTAATTCAAGGTCTATATTCTTAAAGCGATAAATGTAAAGGGTGGACAAATTCTCAGAGTGCATAGATCTAACACCATTGTGGTACCATTTTGTTTTTAGCTACTTTTTAGTTTCTGAGGATTATCTCTAGTATTTTAAAGAGAGCTTCCCCGTAAATTAGTGACCTGATGTTCCATGTTGTTTATCTTTTTTTTTTTTTTTTTTTTTTACAGAGTTTTATTACCTCTGACTCCCATTCTAAAGACACACTGCTTTCTGTGTATGTGTACAGCTTTCTGCAGTTTTACAAAGTGAACACACCTGTATGACCAGCATCTAGATCAAGAGGTTGAACATTTCCATCACCCCAGAAGCTCCGCCATGCTCCTGCAGGGATAACCACTGTTCTGACCAAAAACAGTGTAGGTTTATTTCCCTGAATAAACAAGATTATAAGGGATAATACCAGAGAATGTTAAAATAACAGCCCAATAGTCACCTAAATTACTGGCCACAGTCCCAGTGTGTGCAAACAACATGGGCTTTTCAAGACACAGAAAATGACAGTGCAGCCAGGGCTTTCACACTTCATGCAAGAGACATGTGTTCTTGAATGTCTCACATATCATAAAACTCTCATAAGTCAAGTTTTCTCATGAAATAACTAACATAAAATTTGCATGAATTCACATTTTGGGCCTAAAGTGAGACTTAGGAACATCTTTAATATTGCCCAATTTTTAATTTAGTATACTTTCAATTCACACACTCCTCTCTGAGCACAACACTTTCTGAACCCCCCATGAAGTTGTGAGGCACCACATTTTAGCATCTCTGGGCCACCAGGGCCCAGCCATGATGACAGCATAAGGTCTTGGACTAAGGCTGTTCCAATTCTAGTCCTTCCTCTGCTGTTTTCTTGCGGTGTGACCTTGGGTAAACTCTTACCTTCTGGGCCTCAGTTTCCTCATTTGCAGATGTGCTCTGGGGATAATGAGAGGAGCTAATAAATGAAAAGACTCAGGCATACAGCACAAGTCAATGGAGAAGGTTTTTTGGCACCAATCCCAGCTGAGGTGGGGAAATCCTGCTCTTCTGTCTCTCCCCTCATTTCTCAATCCCCATCCTTCCCCCCATGCTACTGGGGAACTTTACTCTCCAGGAGAGCAAAGCTAGTCAGCCTGAATTGGGGAGTCTGGTGGCTGAGCCCCAAGGAAGCCAGAGCCTAGGGTAAGATGTCAGGGTCACAGGCCTGGGTTGGGCAAGAGTGAAGAACGGTTCCCTCTGATCTTGATCAGGGGTATTTGGGAATTCAGAGACAATTCTGGGAATTCAGAGACAGTAAGTGATGGGGGGAAGGGACAGAGGGCAAACAGTTAACTTCACCCCAGCCCTTGTGGCCTGGCTCCCCTCCCATACCATGCAATGAGTGAGGTGACCAGCATGTGGGGGTGTAGGGGACAGACCAGGAGAATCCCCCTCTCTGGGGAAGAAAGCAGAAGCAACCCATCCCCCACTCCCACCCCCACACACCCCTGAGTTCCAAATTCATTTCCACTTCTGTTTACGTCCAAAGTCCCTGGCACTTTAGATGCCAGGTTTGGTGCTCTAGGACACAGAGACACACAGACACGCAGATGCACAGGGCTCAGGGCCCTCATGTGGACCCTGTCCCTTGCTCTTCTACTGTCTAAGGCTGTCTGCGCACCCCAATTCTCCAGGCTTCAACCCCCTTCTTAGCCTGGAAACTGCACAGCATTGTGGGACGCAGGAATCACCCTCAGAGACCTTCAGCAAGTAAAAGGGGAAGAGAGACAGGGGGACTGATCAGGGTGGGATGGGAGAGGGGTAGTGGGAACCTGCTGTCAGGAGGGCAGGGGCTGGGTGGGAAAACTTCAGAGGATAGATTTTGGGTGTCAGGCCTGGGATGAAATGGGGGAAAGAAGAAAGATCTCTGTGTAGCCACAGATTACTTAGAAAGGGACTGGACCCTACCTTACAATTCTGTTCAGTTCCAATCTCAACCCTGACCCCAGAGACCTAGTCCCAGGTCCAGCCAGCCCTACCATGACAAAGGAGTATCAAGATCTCCAGCACCTGGACAATGAGGAGAATGACCATCAGTTCAGACAAGGTGAGAGGACACCTCCCCCCATTTCTGAAAGGCGAGCATTAGGTGGCTCAGGCTCCCTTCTCTTGGCTCCTACTTTTTTCTGTGACCCCTGACTCTATCTCTGGGTCTTCCTCCCTCACAAGAACACAGTGTCTGAACCACCCTTCTTAGGAGAGGTGCAGGGTGTGGGGTCTTCTGCATGCCTCCTGACCCTTGCCATGTTACCGATTTCTTCGGACCCTGGGGGAGGGGGTGAGCCAGGGGTGTGGGTGTAACTGGAAGAAGTTAGGTCTCCTCCTTTCCTCTTCCAACATCAGATAAACCTTGGCTGTGTGTGTGTGTGTGTGTGTGTGCGTGTGTGTGTGTGTGTGTGTGTGAGAGAGAGAGAGAGAGAGAGAGAGAGAGAGAGAGAGAGAGAGAGAGAGAGAGGGAGGGAGGGAGGGAGAATGGGTTGTCTGAGATCATTCTGGTCAAGGAGTAAGATTTCTGTGTAATTTTTGATCTGAGAGAGGATGAGACCCTCTTACCTCAAAAAACAGCTCCTTCTCGCGACCCCTTTCAGGTCAGAGAGGGATTTTGTTTGAGCTGATTGAGAATGCAGTTCTTGGGGGATGAGAGTTGACATTGCCTTTTGATGGGAGAAAGGGCTGCAGGGGAGGAGAGACTGAAGGGAAGGCCCCACATTCTAGCTCACAGAAACAGGGCTCCCTGAGTGGGAGCAACTTGAGGGACCTGAAGTGTGGCTACTTTTCCTTCTCTTCCTGCACCCAGCCAAAGAGCAGTGGGATTCATGGGAGAGAAAGAAACCCCCTTCTCTTGTCCCACCTTCAGAGGGGAGCTGTGGTTCCCCATGTGGCCACGCACTCCACTAGTCTCCTCCAGCTCGCAAACTTCATTCTCAAGGCTCTGGTGAGGTTCATCAGCTGTACTGACATAGTTCGGCCACTAGGTGTCAGCAAAGGCATAGAGCCTGGGTGGGGCTAGGGAGGTCAAAGCTTTGCATCATCCATCGGGAACCCTCTTCCCTTCCCCACCTCCAGTTGTCTCTGGCTCCTCCAGGTCACCTACTGCCCATATTTCTTAATCTACATGTTTCCTCCTACTCTGCTAGAGGAGCCTTAGCCTGCTCTCCTCCTAGGACCAAAGAGTTACCCCAGGCTCCTCTTTGTCCCTGAGACCCTGATGCCCTCTCCTCTTGCAGGGATGCCTCCTCCCCAGCCACTCTTTCAGCGTCTGTGCTCTGGACCCCGCCTCCTCCTGCTCTCCCTTGGTCTCAGCATCCTGCTGCTGGTGGTTGTCTGTGTGATCGGATCCCAGAGTGGGTGTCTCCAGGGGTGGACTGGGAAGGGAGCCATGTTGAGGGGTTGGTGGAAGCAGTGGTGGGGGGAGTGCTGGTTGTTGTGATGGTGGATGCAGCCCTCTCACTTTGTCCCATCTACACCCTCTCCTCCCCAGACTCCAAGCTGCAAGAGGAGCTGCAGGCCTTGAAAGAGACATTCAGCAACTTCACAGTGAATACGGAGGCAGAGGTCAAGGACCTGCGCGCCCAGGGTGAGGGAGGCCTGGGCTGAGGTTGGGGGGCTGTGGAACACTAGCGATGTTTGGACACTAAACAAGTCTCTTCTTCAGGAGGGGGTGTGGGCAGAAAGATGAAGTCCCTGGAGTCGCAGCTGGAAAAACAGCAGCAGGACCTGAGTGAAGGTCAGAGAGGGAGCATGTGTGTGAGCACATGTGCGTAGGATACAGGGGCCCTCTCAGGCCAAACCAAAGGGTCTTGTGGCAGGGGCACCTGTGATTGACCTTTGGTCCTGCATGCAGATGCAGAACCTCCCCAACCCTCAGTGTTCATCCTGACCTCCTTTCCCTCCCTACTCTCATCCTTCTGTCCCTCTCTGTCCTCTGTCTCCCCAGATCACTCCAGCCTGCTGCTCCACGTGAAGACCTATGTGTCTGACATGCGAAGCCTGAGCTGTCAGCTGGCTACCCTCCAGGGCAATGGTGAGGAGGCAGGGATACTCAACTCTTCTTTCCTGTCTACTTCCCCTCCTGGCAGCACCTCAGCCCCTCCACCCTCTCTCTGCTCCACTCCCCACCCCCACTTCAGGCTCTGAAAAGACCTGCTGCCCTGTTAACTGGGTGGAGCATGAAGGCAGCTGCTACTGGTTCTCTCGCACTGGGAAGCCCTGGCCCGAGGCTGAGAAGTACTGCCAGCTGGAGAATGGGCACCTGGTGGTGGTCAGCTCTTGGGAGGAACAGGTGAGGGCTCTGGATGGCTTGTCTGGGAGGCTGGCTGGTCTATGGAGAGGTCACTACCCTCCTCTCTCCCCAGAAATTTGTCCAGCACCATATAGGCCCTGTGAACACATGGATGGGCCTCACTGACCAAAATGGGCCCTGGAAATGGGTAGATGGGACAGACTATGAGACGGGCTTCAAGTGAGTATGTGCACTCTGCACTCTGTCCCACTGGCCTGGGTCCTGCTGTTCCAGTTGGGTGGATCCCAGGGCGAGAGGGGCTCTTTGGCTTGGCTTGAGGATTTGGCCTCCTAGAGCCCATATCTGTCTGGTCTCCTTAGGAACTGGAGACCAGAGCAGCCAGATGATTGGTATGGTCACGGGCTCGGGGGAGGCGAGGACTGTGCCCACTTCACAGATGATGGCCGCTGGAATGATGACGTCTGCCGAAGGCCCTACCGCTGGGTCTGCGAGACAGAACTAGACAGAGCCAGCTAGGAGGCTCCTCTTACCTAATTTATTTCCTCAATGCCTTCACCTGACGAAGGGGCCTGATTTGGGGATCCTCCTATCTGGGAGCCTCCTGCACCTTTTCAGGGATTTTCATCTGGAATTTTAAGGAAAGGTGAAGGATGATGTCTGAGGAATGTAGAATGATGTTCAGAGGGGTGGGGATATTGAAACTCATGCCACTTTCTGCAGTTTGCAGGTTATTATTGTCAACTTTTTTTTTTAGAGTAAAAAGAAGAGAAATATACTAAACATTCTGAGTTGTTTGGTTATTGGGGATCAGGGCTTGTTGGCACTAGGAAGCTTGGGCAGGCTGTGGGGCATTGGGGGAACTGTACCAGCCAGATGGTGAGATTTGTTATTTATAGGCATGGGATTTAGGGCAAGTTACTCTGCTCTCTGAGTCTCAGCTGGAAAACAGTGTTATTACTGGGACCATCCTACCTCCATCAACCTCCCCAGGAACAGAACCACCCCAATGTCTCAAGTGCTTTGAAAGCTCTGAATGAAATTCTTTGGTGTCTGTTGTGTACATTACAGTGAACAGAAGCAAAATCCACAGGTAACAAATACAATGAATCAAAGCTGAACCTCAACCAAGAGTGATCAAACACACGAGGAAAACCAGTTCTATGGAAGGAAGACCTCAGGTAAATAGAATCCATCACCCAGGATGAGAGTTAACAGGACAAACAGATCAAGACTTTATAGACATTTATGGGATTATTAACAAAAACTGACAAAGTATTAGCCACAAATAAGACCCCAGCTAATTCTAAAAAGGAGCAATGCTCTGGTCAAAATGAATAAAACACAGTTAGACATGAAAATGAAAGTAGAGCCAAAAAAAAAAACAAAAACACTACAACATATATATATATATATATTATGTATATACATATATATATAATATATATATTTCTCACCATCTTTCCAGATAACTTTAAGAGAAAATTAAAGTCAAGTGAATTAGAAATGAACAAAGAAAGTATACATACTGAGGTTGTGAATGGTCTAAAGTGGTTCCTAGAAGGAAATGTACAACCCTTTAGCAAATTCATTAAAAGACAGAATTGAAATAAGCTAAGTTTTAACTCAAGAAACTTGAAAAACAATAACAAAATAAACCCCCCAAAGTGAATAAAAGAATATATTTTTAAAAAATCAAAAATACATAAACTAGAATATAAAAATGTAGGTACAACTAATAAAATAAAATTCTAATTCTTGTAAATGGTGAATAAAATAAACAAATATGAAAGAGAAGAAAGAAACACAAATATATGACTTTAAAGAAGTACAGATATAGAGGATATAATTATGTAATACTTCCAGATTTATAACAGTAAAGAAAGTGTTTTCTCCAACATTGTTGTAATTTTGGGGTTAATCCCTTAGAAACAGAGCTCGTAATTTCCAAATTTATTAAGGGAAAAAATGAAGGAAAAAAGTTAATCTAAAAGAAGGCGGGAAAAGAGAAAAAAATACAGAACAGGTAGATAAGAAAAAGCACAAAATAAAGGGTTAGTTATGAATCCAAATATATTGCTGGTTATATTAAATGCAAAAGACTAAATTATCTTGTTAAAGACAAGAACTTCCAGACAGAATAAAAAATAAAGTCATACCATATGCCTAAGAGATACATCTAAAACAGAGAGGTCAAAAGCCAAAGCATGAAAAAGATATATTAGGCAAATTTTAACCAAAATAATTATCATAAAATTACAATTTATAATAAAAAGCATTGTCAGAGATAAGGAGGATTGCTTCCTAATGATAAAAGGTTTAATTTGACTGTATACGCCAGTATTAAATATATATGCACCAAATAACATGGCCATGAAATATATAAAAATGAAAAATTTGGAAGAACGAGAAAAAATAGACAAATCTATATACACAGTAGGAGATTGTAATACATCTCTCTCAGTGATAGACAGATCAAGCAGACCCAAAAGACTAAGGAAACTGATGTTTTAAACCCCAGGTTGTACTATTGTGATCCAACAGACTCTTCACTCATTAACTACAGAATACTCATTGTTTCCAAGTACATTGAGACATTTTTTAAAAATTGAACAAATACTTGGCCATAAAAGCAAATTTTAACTCAAACATAATTTTCACTACAATGACTAGAAATGTAAAATTCCTATATAAAATATTAGCCAATCAAATGGTATATTAAAGGAGGTATGTTCAAGTAGCATATATGCTAGAAATTCAAAGATGGTTTAACATCACAAAACATCTATTAATGAAATAGACTTAGAGAGTACAGAAGACTAAATTAATGGTGTATAAGAGAAAAAAATCACCCAATGGAGAAAAAACACTTGGCAAAAGTTCAACTCCTATTTATGATAAAATCTTTTTGGACTTCAGCTGCTTCTATTTTGTTGCTCTACTATTTTCAATGTTTGCATTCTATCATATGTTCCAAGATGTCTGCCCATCCATGACACATTTCAGGCAAGAGAAAGAAGAGAAAAGAAAAGAGGAGAATGGCACATTCCCCCTGCCTCCCCTCTCTCGACATTTCTGGAAGTTATATGCACTTTGCTTACATCTCTGATTAGAACTAGTCCCAGGGCCACATTTAGCTGTAAATGTGGCTGAATAGTGTACTCTTTACTGTAGATTGCCAATTTCAGCTAACTATCAGGGCATTCTATTAATGTAGAGCAGGAGTCAGCAAACTATAGCTCTCACTTTTTTTGTAAATAAAATTTTATTGGAAGAGAGCCATGCTTATTTGTTTAAATATTACTTGTGACTGCTTTCATGATATATGCAGTGTTCAGTAGCTGACAAATATTTGCTATCTGACCCTTTACAGAAAGTGTCTGTAAATCCTGGTGTAGAGAAGAGGGGAGAATGGATATTGAGGTCAATTAGAGGTGTCTGCCACATTATTTTTATTGCTGCTGTTTAATATTATCCTAGGCAATCTGTGAAACTGCATCAGACAGGAAAAGGCATCAGAGTTGTAAGGATTAGAAAGGAAGAGATAAAGCGATGTAGTCATCTTCACAGAAAATCAACACCATCAACAATTAAACCTAATAAGAGGCTTCAGCAGGTATGTCAGGCAGCTATCAACACTTTAATGTATAAAGAATACGTAAGAAAAAAGTTAAAATTCTTTCCAAATTAATACATAAAGTCAATGCAATAAAGTACAAATTTCAGTTGAATTTTTAAAAGCAACTTCATCTTTTTAAAAAACGTAAATAGAAAAATTAAAGTCAATTTGCAAAAAAAAAAAAAAGCAAAAATCAGGAGAAAAGGAAAAAAGACATTAACACATATTGCAAAGCCATATTCATAAAAATGATTATACAATAACAGAAAAATGGACCAATGGTATGGAATAGGGATTTCAAAGACAGAACTATGCATACATGGGAACTTCATATATAATAAAGAGGCACCTCAAATTGGTGGAGGACAGGCATTACTGGGAAAACTGGCTCTTCATATGAAAAAAAATCCATGCCTAACATGACATACAAAGGTGGATACTAGATAGAGTCAGGACCTAAATATCAAGGTAAAATTACACAAGTAATAGGAAAAAGAAGAAGGAAAGAGAATATTTTCACTTACATGCAAGGAATGATTATAAATAAGGTATCCAAGGCACATTACAGCAACAACAACAAAATTTGTAAAATCAACTGGATGAAAACGAAAATTTCAGTTCAAAAACAATGTATCAGTTAAGCTCTCAGCAAGAAACAGATGGCATACATGAAATGGGTAATTGGAAGATATTTTAATAAAGAGATGATTTACAAAGGTGTGAGTAGGATTAGGGAAGCCACAAGAAATAGGGCAGGGACCCAGGTCATCCCACTGCAGAGAGTCATTAGCATCTCCAGGAACCCAGGGAGAGAGAAGCTGTGTGGAGAGGGCCTCCTGACAGGAGCTGTAATTATCAGTCTGTTTTGACTTGGTTGCAGGAGGTGAGTTGCCCACAGCTAGCTACTCTACAGGGCAGGAGTTGGGGGAGTCAGTGTTCTCCCTTTTCTCTTCTTTCTTCCTCTTATTTCCTGCTAGCTCTGGAAGCCGGATGGCAAAGGGAGCAACTGATGCAACCAAACACCTCTGCCTCCAAAGCCACCGGATGTGAAAGGGACAAATGGAAGACATTCAGCAAAGAAGTCTCCTAGAGACAAAGAAACACATGCGAAACCTATTTGAGAGATAGCAAAGGATATAAATAGGCAGTTCGCAAAAGAATCCCTGAGGTCTAATATGCATATGAAGGCATGTTTATAATCACTAGTAATGAAAGAAAACCAATTTAAAACACCTCTTTACACCCATCTGATTGAAAAAAATTAGAGTGTAAGTCAAGTGCTGGCAAGGATGTGGGGAAAATGAGAACCATATACACTGCTGAGGGGAGTATAAGTGGAATAGCCATTTTGCAAGGTATTCAGTGGACTTAATAATGCATATATGCCAGGGTCCCTGAAATCCTACTTCTGAGTATACATACCAGAGAAATTCTCTCCCTGGTCCTTTACAGAACACTATGAAGATATTCATGGCAGTGCTGTTTGGGAAGCAGGAACAAGGCTACTACCTAGGTGCCTGCTGATAGCAGAATACGATGTCTGATAGACACATTTAGAAATACTGACTGTGGCACAGTCGCTATGGAAAACAGCATGGAGGGTCTTCAAAAATAAAAACTAGACCTACCATATGACCCAGCAATCCCATTTTTGAATATATATCCAAAGAAAATGAAATCAATATCTTGAAGATATTGGTACCCCATGTTCATTGTAGCATTATTCACAATAGCCAAGATACTGAAACAACTTAAGTGACTGTCAATGGAAAAATGGATAAAGAAAATGTAAATATATACATACACACACAATAAAACATCACTCAGCCATAAAAAAAAGGAAATCCTACCATCTGCAACAACATGGACTAACCTGGAGGGCATTATGCTGAGTGAAATGAGTCAGACAGAAAGGAAAATACAAAATCATTTATAAGTGGAATCTAAAAGAGTCAAACTCTTAGAACCAGAGAGTAGAATGGTATTTGCCAAGGGCTTGGGGTTGGGGGAAATGGGGAGTAATTGATCAAAGGGTACTAATTTTCAGTTATACAAGATGAGTAAGTTCTGGGTATCTAATGTACAGAATGGTGATTATAGTTAATAATACTGTATTGTATATCTGAAATTTGCTAAGAGAGTAGATCTTAAGTGTTCTCACCACACATAAAAAAAATGATAACTATGTGAGCTGATGTATGTATTAATGAACTTGATTGTGGTGATCATTTCACAATATATATGTATAGTAAATCATCACAGTTGTACCCCTTAAAAATCACATTGGACAACCTAAATATATACAATTTTTATTTTTCAATCATACCTCAATAGAGCTGGGGAAAAAAAAAACAAAGCATATTTCACAGAAAAAAAACCCAGTGACTACATATACACAAAGCAATATGGAAAGACCTAAAATCAACACTGAATGAAAAAAGTAAAAAACAGAATGCAGTCCAGAACACAATCACATTGATAAAAATCATTAGCCTATACACACATAGCATCACATCATTTTCAAGGACATGTCAAATCCATTCAAATGGTTGTTTAAGGAAGGGAGGAGAATAAGAGGTACAACCAGCATGAGGGGTAAACATCAAAATGAGAAAAGAACCTTAGCAGACTGAAGCTGAGAGTGGTGCCTTGAACTGAGGAATGGGAAAAAGTCAAACTTCGCCTCTGGTACAGGAGGGAAAATGCCTGTGTGCCTCGCAGCCTCCACACTGCCAGGATCCTTAGTAGGGAGCACTGAGAAACAGTCCACCCGGGGGACAGGCCCAGATAAGGAGGTGAATCATCACCTTGACTACTTCTGGAGGTTGACCCAGAGCAAGAAATAAGAATGAAAATATTAGAAAGGAGAAGGGCAATTAAAAAAGATTTGCAGAGATTGGGTATCTCCATCATGATGCAGTGGTGGCTACACAGTGTCATGTGTGAAAAGTTTTTGTCAGAGAACCTTAAACCTGAATCTAATTAAATTTCTAGCACCAGCGACCAGTTTATAGGGAATTCAGTGGGGAGGACAGTGCACACACAGGCGTGCATTCCTTCAAATTCAGAAGATGGAAGATGTTACAGAGCTAATTTCTGGTTTATTCAACAACATCAACAAAAAATGACAAGAAAAAAAAAGGGAGGGGAAATTTTTCTAGATAAAAGAGGCTTAAGAGACATACATACCCAATACACATAATGTGGAGACTTTGGATGTTAATTTGAACAAAACAATTGTAAAAAGACCTTATGAAAAAATTAGGCAAATTTGAATACTAATTGGATAAGGCATTATGGTCAACTATTTTTGATATGGTAATAGCATTGTGGTTAAGTTAAAAACAGAAGATTCTCCACTTTAGAGATACATACTGAAATGTTTACAGGTGAAATTGATATGTCTGGGATTTGCTCTGGAATAATTCAGCAGGGTGGGATGAAGGAGGGTGGATGGGTGTAGGAGAAACAAACTGGTCACATGTTAGCGACTGTTGAAGAGAGTGATGGGTACGTGGGTGTTCATATTCTTTCATATTTTTGTACATATTTTGTTCACTAGAGCTGAATCACAAACCGCAGGGCTTAAAGATGTGACTTAACTGAAATATGGGATGTGTGTGGCTCATGCTTGAGGTGGGATGCTGTCAGCAGGAGTTTGCATAGAACTGTCCACTTCTGTTGTGGCTGAAATCAGGTAGGTCAAGGGGATATAATGTGGTCACCAGAAGTGTCTACTCCAAGCTCCATACCCAGACTCCTGAAAGAAGGATGAGGACACACAAAAGCAACCAGTACATAAAACACCTAAGATGAACTTAGGAGATATACAAGATGTGTATGGGAACAGCTGTAAAACTCTAATAAAAGTCCTAAAATGACCTAAATAGTGCCAACTTATTCTTAGCTAGGGAGTCTCAGTAGTGTAATGATGTCAACTTCCCCTAGATTAATGTATAAATTCAAGGTTATCCAAACCAAAATTCCTATGCAATGATTTTTTGAAATTTAACAACATGATTCTAAATTAATCTGGAAGAATAGATGTGTGAGAATGACCAGTAGTAAAATTTAAAAGAATAATAATCATGAGACTTGTCCTATCATATATTAAAATATATTATAAAGTAAGTAATTAAAGTATACTTGGCCCTAGCACAGGAATGGGCAGATAAATCATTGATATGGAATAGACTCCAGAAGTGGATCCAGTGAATTAATTGGGGCTGTTTTGTTTGTAAGTGACAGAAATCCAATGGGAACCAGCTGAAGCAACGAGGGGGAGTTTATCAGGATTGGGAGAATCTTGTGGAACCTCTGGGCAGGGATGTAGCTGGGCCTCTGAATCAAAACGGGGACTAGTGCTCTGTTGGGGACTTTTTCTCTGTGTATCAGCTCTATTTCTTTCAGAGAATCTGCCTCGTTATTTTATCTCATTGCAGACTGGCTTCTCTGCTCTTTGGTTCACATTCTTACAACACTATTGAGTTTTATACCTGACATATTCTGTCTGTCTGTCTGTCTGTCTGTCTCTCTGAACTCCCATGGAAGATGCTGATTGGCTCTCTTCGGGTCAGCTGACTAACACTGTGCCAATAAACTGGAGCTGAGGTCAGGGTCATGGCATGGTGGCTGCTGAAGTGACCACATGGAAAGGAGGGCAAGAGTTCTCAGAAGTATGGTAACTTGAGGGTTGGAGGTGGGAGTGGGCAAACCAAACAATAGGTCTCTATTACATCCAAGTACCTACAGAAATCTAGTAGATGGTTCCGATATAATAAGAAATATTTATTTTGTCTCTGTCCCAAGTTCCTGACATTGATCTCCTAAATATCTTGGAATTTCCTGGGTGATAGGAGCTTCTGTTTTTCTAATGAGGTGACTATTGGTAGGCTCCTGAGTAGGGGCTGGTCACCAGAAAGACAAAGCCATGATTAGAAGCTTGGAACTTTTAGCCCAGCACCCCATTCTCCGTGGAAGGCCTGAAGATTGAGTCAATAATCATATCTACATGATGAAGCCTTTGTAAAAATCCTTAAACTACAGATTTTGGAGAGCTTCTGAGTTGGTAAACACATCCATGAGCCAGGAGAGTGGTGCCCTCTAAACTCCTGAGCTCAGAACTCTTCTGGATTTTGCCTTATGTATCTCTTCATCTGGTTGTTCATCTATATCCTTCATCATACCCTTTATAATAAATCAGTATATGTAAGTAAATGTGTTTACAAGTTTTGTGAGCCTGTGTAGCAAATTATTGAACCTTAAGAGGGGATTGTGGGAACACCTGATTTATAGCTGGTTGGTCAGAAGTACAGGTGACAGCCTGGGACTGTGATTGGCATGTGAAATGGGGGAGCAGTCTTGTTGGACTGAGCCCCTAACCTGTGAGGTCTTTACTAACTCTAGGCAGTTAGTGTCAGAATTGAATTGTAGGACACTTAGTTGGTATCTGCATTGTTGAAGAATTGGTTGGTGTGGGAATTCCCAACTCCACATTTGGTATCAGAAGTGCTGTGAATACAGGAAACAAGAGCTTTTCTTTAATAATCAAGGAGTCATTTTAAATCAGAGGAGAAAAGATGCAGCAAATGGTGGCAGGGCAGTCATTATCCAATTCATTGACTTCATCATTTTTAAAAAAATATTTGTGGTGGAAATGATTTATCTCTTATGTGCTATATTTCTCAGTTCTGAATGCCTGCAATGCTACTTCTCAGAAACTGTGGTTCAAATGTTATTTTCATACTAATGGATTAAGAAATATTAGAATTGGTACACAGGAGCAATGGCTACCTTAATGTTTTATTAGGTGAAAAATACTTTAAATTTCAAAGCTTAAAATATTTTCTGTAAAAGGAAAACTGAGAGCTTCCTCCCTCCCCTGAAGTCACGTGTTTAAATAAACTCTTTTGAAATAGCCAGAAAATGCATTCCACCTGTGTGGGGGAAAACAACTCATGGATTATATCCAAATGCCCCTAAAAGATTCACAGAGTCTGACTGTCCAATGGCGTATTGCTATCAGTTGGTTTCCCTCAAGACCTTCCACCAAATATGATATCTTCAGCACAGCATAAACCTGTAGCATAAGTTCATTCTAAATTCAAATTTTCAATTATAGTGCTTAGGTTGCCATTTTTGTCAGGATAATGATAACAGGTATAAATAGCTCTCTTTCTGTAATATAAAACCAACTAAAGAGGAAAGTAGATTCCAAGATACCAAAATATTTCAAAAGGGCAAATGCATTCAGTTCCTTTCCATGCAGCACATAACAAAAAGGTATCTATGCATTTGCTATTTCTTGTCCAGATCAACAGTTTGGGATGACTTTTGAGGATTCGCTCAACCCATGGTGAGACATCGTGCAAGAGTTCTGAAAGTAATCTTATGCAGGGAGAGAAGAAATGTTCTTGCTGCTCTAAAGATTAGCCAGGTGAGGAGTATGCTGAGAGAAGAACTAAATGTCTGTGGTCTCTTCCATCATTATCAAGCTCATGCTAGGACTGTATTAGTTAACCTCTACCAACAGATGCTTACAGAGAGTCATTCAGATTTGCCATCACAGGGAAGAGGGCAAGAGAGAAGAGGAGAAGGAGATACTCAATGTCTCACAACAGAGGGCAGAGGCTGCTGGTTGGAAAAACAACTGACATGTTCTAATGAAAGATGGAAGGAAAAAACCTTCCAAAAACAATAGAAGTGAAATTGTCCTTCTAAGGATGCCACACCAAGCAGAAAGCCTCTGAGAACTCCCCCAGCCACTGGAACATTCTTCCTCACAAATGATGCCACCTTCTCAGTTTTGCATTTGACTTCATTAGGTAACTGGTTGCTCTTGGAAATTTTTAGTGGTTTCTTGGCTTTCTTCATATTCTTCTCTACTCACTTCTAGTAACCTTTGAAGTACTCAGTACAGTTTGCAAACTGAAGGAGAAAAAGTCTATCTCCGACAGCTGTTGCAACCGACTTTTTAATATCCTGGAAAATGAAAGCCACATGCCAGCCAGGGGCACCTCTCATCAATGCTGAGTTCACTATGCTAAAGTCTTCTGCAGAAGGCCCAGGTGCCTGCTTGCGTATAACTGCTTTTTAGCAAATTTGGCGAGGTCTAGTAGTTCAAAATTTTTCTCAAAGTTTCCTTGACTGGATGTGGTCATTTGGTGAGCATTTCTTTCAAGAACATTGCAGGGTTTCTGCATGGCCCTTTTGCATTGTTCTTCCCTTGTCATGTCATTGCCCTTCCCGGCAGGTTTGAAGTAATCGTAATTAGAATTATCATTTTTTCATACCCTGAGTTCCCCTGCTCCTCTTTCCCTCTTTCTTACCAGGCAAAACTCCAACCCCAGTTAAATTCTTCTTTCCTCTCACTCTGTTTCTGCACCTGAGCTGCTGGATACGTTGTGAATACAACCCCAATAACAACAAACACACCACCACATGATGGCCTCTCTGACTTTAAAACTGTGATCAAGTTCAAGTGAATCTTCAGCATTGTCCTGCGTTCCTGCAGATTCTATTAATCAATCCACTCTCTGTCTCACCAAAATCATTGTTTCCTACTTTCTTTTCTCTTCATTAGCTGATAACTTTGCTTCTTATTTCGCTGAGAAAATGGCAGCAATCCAATGGGAGTTCCCTCTTAGGCCCTGTGTAGAAGACTGCCTGGATATTCACTAATCCCATCTCTCGAGATGTGTAGGAGACTTCATCTCCCACTCTCCCTGCAGGTGGGTTGGGAGATTGTGACTGGGTTCTGGCCTGTACTACTTCTGAAATAGTATGCCACCAGGCCTGGCCATGACATATCATAACTGGTCCTTGTCATTCTTTCTCTTTGCTCCTCAACTGACCAGATGAAAGGGATCCCAAGAAAGCCTCTAGGGAGGCCCTAATGAACTGCAGAGCCTGGATCCCTAAGTCACTTCAGTGAAGAAGCTTGACCTGGATTGGACTGTGATGTGAGTGAGAAACACACTTTGTGGTGTTACACCACTGAGGTTTGGTGCTATTACAGCAACTAAGTAGACTCATTCACTTTCCCACCTTCAAGTATACCGCACCACCAGGTTTGCATCTATACCCACACATCTCACCTTCCCATCTGCTAAAGGGTCTCTCTGCTTCTATTAAAGGCTGTGGAGCCACACCCACTCACTTATGCTGGAGCTTAGCTTTTCTGTATATGCACAAGTTTTCTCTCCTTCCTGAGTCATTCCCACAAGCTACAAATGAGCTCTCCTCCCTCCCATCTTAGACACTTGCTCTGATGAACACGAACCACTTCAATGACTTCCCAGCTTCTTGGCTTCCCTTTAGAGCAAAAATTTTTAAAGAGCTATCTTCTTCATTGTCTTCACTTCCTCACCTCCTATTCTTGTTCTTTGCAAGGTTCGGTTTTATGAGTCAATAAATTATCTTAATTTTTTTCCCTCTGTTACTTCCAAACAGGGAGCTCTGACTAATACAGGAAGTAGCCACACTTTTTGGTAATTCTTTCTTTGTATGCTTGGTTTCTCCATGTCCTGCTGCCCCAGCCTGACACCTAACACAAAGTGGCTATTGTCCTCCAACAGAAGCAGAAAATTGGTCACCTACTATGGACTGGCATCACACATGCCAGGATGTGAGGAATGGTCAACCATTTGAAGGCTTACATCTTTCCACCTCATCCAGCGTGTCAAGTCCATCCTCCATACCACATTCCCTTTTTCCCCATCATTTTCTCTCTGTTATGCATTTTCATTCCACCTGGGACATCATTTCAGGCCTGCCTGCTCCTCTCAAGGCTGCATCTAAACTCTTGGAGTGATATGCAAAGGAGATCTAATATATACACAGCTGAAATTTCTGAAGAAGAAAACCAAAACAATTGATAGAACACATAATTTAAATATATAATTCAAGAAAGTTTTTCCTAAAATAAAAGAGATTTGATTTATTATTGAAAGAGAAAGCTATATGCCAGGGAAAACTAAACAATTTTAAAAATAAATAATATTTTTGAGAAGCCAGGAAGAAAGTTCAAGTCACTTACAACAGGATAAAAATCAAGCTAGTCTTGGATGTCTACAGATGCACACTAAATGCCAGAAGAGATGATGCAAGATATTCAAGGAAAAAAAATGTAAGTCAGGGTTTTATAAAAAGGCCATAGACAGTTTTCTCTCCTCCTTTCCCACTCCTCCTGGCAGCCACACATTTTTTAATTTTCTCAATAGTTTTTCTTTTTCCAAAACATCATAAAGTGGGAATCGTATGGTATGTAGCCTTTTTAAACTGGCTTCTTTCACTTAGCAATATGTATTTAAGTTTCTGCCATGTCTTTTTGTGGCTTGATAGCTCATTTATTTTTATTACCGAATAATATATCATTGCATGAAAGTACCACGGTTTGCTTATTCATTCACCTATTGAAAGACATTTTGGTTGCTTCTAATTTTTGGCAACTGTGAATAAAGCTGCTATAGACATTCATGTGCAGATTTTTGTGTGGACATAAGTATTCAACTCATTTGGGTAAACACCATGGAGGATGATTGCTGGATTGTATGAGCCTATGTTTAGATTTGTAAAAACTGACAAATTATCTTCCAAAGTGGCTGTACCATTTTGCATTCTCATTTGCAGTAAACGAGAATTCCTATTGCTTCACATCCTTGCTAGCATTTGTTGTCAGTGTTTTGGATTTTTGCTATCTAATAAGTGTGTAGTGACATCCCACTGTTGTTTTAATTTTAAATTCCCTAATGACATATGATATTGAGTATCTTTTCATATACTTATTTGCCATCTGTATGTCTTGTGAAGTATCCGCTCAGATATTTTGCCCATTTTTTTAACTGGGTTGTTCGTTTTTATTATTGAGTTTTAAGAGTTCTTTGTAAATTTTAGATACAAGTCCTTTATCAGATATATGTTTTACAAATATTTTTTCCCCGTCTGTGGCTTGTCTTTTCCTTCTCTAAATATAGACAATTCTGAACATGCATAATCTGAAGAAATATGTTATCATGAGCTCTTCTCGAGGAAATTACTAGAGGATGAACTTGATTTCAAACAAGGGATAACTGAGTAAATTTTAGCAAAAGGAATAGAGTGGATGTTGAATACATTTAACATAGAACTAAGACCAAAACAAAAGTTTGGTGGTAGAATTAAGAGAAGGAAGGAGGGAAGATGAAGATATAAGCTAATTTATTCATCATTCATAAAAAAATAAATTTGAAAAGTTGGATCGTTTTCTAGAAAAATATTTACCAAAAAGATCACAAAAGACAAAATATAAACAGACATTTCTATAAAAGAAATACAGAAAGTTTCTGAAGAGTTACTAGCTTCCCCCAAAGGATCAGACTCAGATGGTTTCACAGAAAATATCTAATAAGACTTTAGAGAAGATTATTTAGATACTGTTCCAGGGCACAGAAAAAGAGGGGAAACAGTTTAAATTATTTTAATGAAATCAGCACGTCATTAATTCCAAAGCTTAATAAAAATTACACAACTATTACTAACCATTTTAGTTAAAAATATTGATATAGAAGTCTTAAATAATATATTAGTAAATGTAATCCAGAAATTCATTAAAAGATTTAGGACCATTATGACCAAATAGACTACATTTAGGGAATGCAAGGATAATTCAATATTATTATCATCCTTCTACCCATGCTTAATTTCCATACAATAATAACAAAATCACACTTCTACCCAATGTGGTGCAAATATTTTTATTCTATGGAGATGCCCCCAAAATGAGAGACAGAAGTCCTGTTATTCCTCTTATCCATTGCTGGGTGATGTTAATTTCTCTTTTAGCTCAGTCACAACTGCTGGATATTATGTGACCTGAAAAATAAAATTTAAAGTTAATTACTACAAACACTCTTTATATGAAAAGGAGAAAGGGGAAAAAATAAATAATTGATTAATGTACAAATCTGTAACAAGCAAGGAAGAAGATATGCATATCTGCTACAGTCCTAATTTCTGTCATGGCTACAGAGCTGTAGTTGATCTTTAAAACTTCTTTCTTCCTCTATCCATTCCATATTCTTTCTGCCCTCAGTTGGCACCTTAGTAGGCAGAGGCCCTTTTTCTGGTAAGAAACACAAACCTTTGTTCCTGAAGGGTCTGAGTCCTTGGCTTTTTGCTTTTATTACGCTGTTGTAATTTTTCATTAAATTTTATTATAAGGCATGGTCACACCCATGGGTGCCCATGAATCCCCTGAGTAATAGATAGATATACTCCTCCCACCCTCATTGTGTCACAGCAATCTTATTTCACCTTGATAATCACGATCAAGCATCCCAGATTCTCTTGTCTGTGGTTCAGTGGCAGAAGGGACCCAAAATGGCCATAGGGAAGTCACAATTTTCAGTTCAGTGGAACCAATTATGTTTCTTCATGGGAATTAAGACCTTTAAAGTTGGTAGAACAGAAGCCAAATACAAGTTGAGTCATTAAATGTAATAGGGAGAGGAACTCTTTGATTTCTGGACCTATGAATTCTGGCTATGGGGGGAACCATTTGAAGTCTATAGAGCATCCTGTAGGATAGCATCCCAATCTTACATGATGTTGTCTCCCAGCTAGCACAGTTATGGAGTGTTGAGTAAGTCATTCCACCATTATATCAGGCAAGCTGCTTATGGGTGATGAGGTACATGGAAAGATGACTGAATTCCTTGGGCTTGAGCCCAATTCAATACTGTACTTCCTTTGCTGTACAATGAGTTGCTTTCTTAGGACTATGTTGTGTATACCATGACAGTGAATAAGGCTCTTTGGATATCCACACATGGATGGTGGCGCTGGCAGTGAAGGCAAATTTATATGCTGAACAATGACTAGATATATAAGCTGCCCACTCCTTGATGTTGAGTGCCATTAGCCTGATAAACTGCTACTTTATAAGTGGGTAACTTGCTGGCCTTTTCCTACACCTACCTTCCAAGATCCAGCCTTTGTAGTCTTTCCTCTAATTATACTAGGGAAGTTTTGGAATTATCTCAATCTCAACAAGAACAGACCACCATTGAGTCCAGATTCTAACCAACCAACTAAGCAAACTTAGAGCTGCTCTCAGCTACTTTTATTAACTCAGTGAATCCAGAATCTCTAGGAAGTACACCTAAATCACTAAAATAACTGGGGGGCACATAGTCCTATCTCTCTAACCCAGTGGCTCAAAATGCGCAAGGGTTAAAGTATCATGTGCCTTGTCAAGGACAGCCTAGCCAGATCATGAGTATGGAATCTTGACTTTGATCAGACAAAGGGCAGCATCATAGTCACAGCTGCTTTGGCTGTGGGTCATCCCAGAGTGCCCAGGGAGGAGAGAAGCCACAGGCTGACCTCCACAGTGGGAAGAGTATACCATTAATGCCAAAGAGAGGCCTGAGAAGGTAGGGGGTAGCCAGGTATACATCTCTCAGAGAGAGCGGGGAGGGCTGTTGTGGATTGCAGAGTTCTCCTATTTCATTCTGGACACTTATGACCAGGACATTGGGACTGGCCACCATGGACCCAAGAAACCAAATGTCAATATTACAATAATCAGTAAGAGTGCAATGACTTTTTTTTGGGGGGGGGTTTGGGGGAGGTGGTTTTTAGGGTGTAAAAGTATAAAAAGGACAATTTATTCATAGAGGCCACCCTATATTTGTATACAAATATAGAAGCAGACCCCTAATAATAGGCTTTGCAAGTCTAAAAAGCAAATCTTTATGTTGGGCATCACAGCCTATGCTCATAAACTTTGTATTATACTCTTGTTAAGGGCTGAATTGTGTCCCCCTCCCCCACCCCAAAATTCATATGTTGAAGTCTTAACGCCTAGTACTTCAGAATGTGACCATGAAACCAAAGGGCAACTGAGTCCCGGGCTCATGCTGCCTGCAGGGCTCAGCCGGTAGACCCACACAGGAATTGGGCTGTTTAGAATAGCATTTATTAGAGAATTGTAAGTTTCAGAGACACAGGTAAGCTATTGCACAAAGGCCTGGCTCCCCAAGTATCTCAGAAGCACAGATTATATAGCAAAAAATCAGTTGTCATGGAAACTAAGGGAGTTGGCTGTCATGGGTGCTACTGATTTGACAATTAAAAGGGGATGAGGTAATTGATCATTGTGTCTGGTTCTGAAATCAGCCATGGCGCCATCTGTCTGGTCCCAGAGACCTGGTTTCTTGGCTGGTGGGGTTGTAGTTTTGCCTTGATGGGCCTGGGGCTGAAACACATCTAAAGCCAAGACATTACCCTTAGTCTAAAGTCCAACTGAAACCTATTGTCTTCGTGATTACAGACCTGAGGCTCAGTTAATCTTGTGTCCTAAGGCTCAATGATTAAAGGAGCAGACAGAGGATAAGGTAGAGGGAAGCAAATGCGTCACAATGTCATTATCCTGGCAAAACCAGCTTGAATCAGAGACAAAAACTATATTAAAGAAATTAAGCTTGTGTGTGACTACAAGCTATAGGATAAGAGGAGGTGAGGCCAGGGACACTGTGAGGTCCATAATATGGGGGTTCTTGCATCAGTCCTTTTTCAACCATATTTGGAGATAAGGTCTTTAAACAGATAATTAAGTTAAAGTGAGGCAAGTAGGGTGGGCCCTAATCCAATGTGACTAGGAAGGAGAAATTTGGGTACAGACACACAGTGAAGACAATGTGAAGACACAGGGAGATGACAGCCATCTGCAAAGCAGGAAGAGGCCTGGAACAAATCCTTCCCTCTTAGGCCCTCCAAAGGAACTGACCTTGCCAATAACACCTAGATCTTAGACTTCTAGCCTCTAGTACTGTGAGAAATAAATTTGTTTTTTGAATCCTCAGGTTGTGATACTTTGTTGTGGCAGCCCCTAGCAAATGAAGACTGCTCCTTTCCTGCGTGGATGAGCCTAAATACTATGAGAATCTGTAATGCCACAGAATACCAAATCTGTCAATAAAAATTTCTCTCCATACAAATTAGAATTTTTAAGTAATAAAATCCCACATGTGAAGAATGCATCCAGCAAGATGTGTACAAATAAAATCTTGTTTTGGAACCCCAATTTCACTGATTAAATTAAATTAAATGTCATTCAATTCATCAGCAAAGGCCAGTATAAAGTGATATCACTGCTCTAAACAGTGACACCTCTTCAGAATGTTAACAAGGAAGTCTGCCCCTGTCTCCTTTCAGGACATCCTCTGGCCCACCCCTGCTGTTTCTTAGCTGGACAGCAGGGGAAATTCCTTCTTTCCTCCATTCGAAGTTCCCATCATCAGAGTGATCCGCAATACATCATCCAGAAGGCAGAGGAGGCCATCGAACATGCTTGCCTTCTATTTTTGGTGGTTTTGCTGTAGAGAAATTCCTGGGGTAAAAGGAGTGTGGATGAAAAAAGGGGTTCTATGGAAAGTCACTTCACCTCTGCTTTTATGGAAGAGAACAATTCATAAACCTAAAATACAAAACTAGTAGTTGAAAATTCAATAACATTTTCAATCTAACAACTGGAGGTTTTTTTTTTTTTGGTTACTGTTTAGAAATATAAAGATATTCCAGAGTAACTCAACAAGGAGATATTTCTCAATGGAAAGATATGATTTGTTACTCAAGGGAGGGACTAAATCCTTAAACAAGTCATTTTGGTAAACTGATTAATTGTTTTTTTATTGCAAACATTTAAGGACCTCAGAATAAACGGTCATGGTCCCACTGGTGAAATTAAAACTTAGGTTTGTTTTAGGAACCAATGAATGCTTCATTATCAGCACTTTCTAGGTTTGGGGGTATGAGGAGAATGTTTAAAAACAAATCAAACTGTTATAAACACTTGAAACATAAATTTCACACCAGAGGTACAACCTATACAGATAGACATGAAAAACAAATTCACCATGGTTTTCAATGTGGAAATTTGTATTTTTTTTGTTAAGTATTTTAGTTGTATGTTTAAGAAAAAAGTAATTTTCTCAAATCAAGACATTTGCGACAACATAGATGGATCCTGAGGGCATTATGCTAGGTGAAAAAAGCCAGACAGAGAAAGACTAACATCCTATGATCTCACTTACATGTGGGATCTAAATAAACAAGCAAACTGAACTCATAGATATAGAGAATAGATTGGTGGATTGCCAGATGTGGAGGTTTGGAGGTAGGTGAAAATGTGCGAAGGTGGTGAAAAGGTACAAACTTCCAGTTATAAAATAAATAAGTCCTGGACATGTAATGTACAACATGGTGACTTTATTAGCAATACTGTGTTGTATACTTGAAAGTTGCTGAGATCTTAAAAGTTCTCATCACAAGAAAAAGAAATTTTTGTAACTATATATGGTGACAGATGTTAACTAGACTTATGGTGATCATTTTGCAAGACGTACAAATAATGAATCATTATGCTGTCCATCTGAAAGTAATATATATCAATTGTACCTAAAAAAAAGTTAAGATAAACGCACAAATAACTAACCCAAGGCAGAATGTGATAAACTTCATAGGAGAGATAGAAAATATTATGGAGTTTTATAGAAGGAATTCGAATATAGTCACATATCTTTAAAAAATTATTTTGAAGCTTTAAACAAAAAAGACTCTGGACCCTTCAGCCAGTGGTGAAGAGGACCAGGCAAAGGACAGCAAACAGATCCCCAAGGAGAACCTGAGGGTAGAGCAGGATGCCATGGGGTGGGTGTAGGATGCTGGGACCAAGGGGGCACGTATCCCCCCACCTGGCACAGGTGTTAATGAGAAGCAGCAAGGAGCAACAGAGCAGCCCTGCTGGCAGCCGCAGAGCTAAAACTGGGCAGGAAAAGTGGAAAAATGCGTTGTCCAGGGCAGTGAGTTGTGGTGTGGCCTCCAGGATAAGAAAAGGACAAGGTCAAGAGAAAACACCTACTGCTCCGTCAATGCTCAACAACCTCTGGGTTCAACAACATCCCAAGTCTGTGGGATGTGGTTCCACCCTGAGGGTGAGTTAATATGGGGGAAATGTAGAGAGTGGGTTGCAAGCTGACCAGGTCCTTGCAATCTGTGAGGCCAACCAAGGGTTGCCTTACCTCCACAAATCCTCCTAAGAATGGGGAAGTAGGAACTGATGAAGAGCAATGCAGCGTTGAAATGCAAATGATTATAGCAGGCTGTATAGGGTGGGGGTAATCTACGGAAATGCAAATGATTATAGTAGGATGTGGAGGTTGGGTGGGAATAATCTCATTTTAGACTGCAAATGTATGCTCTTGTATAAAAGTAACTTGCAAAAATAAAATCGCTCTCTACTCCATCATCAGCGGACATTGGGCTTCCTGATCTCAGCTTTCCATCTTCTTTCTTTTCTCAATCTCTCACTGTTCCCACTCAAGATTATTTTCCAGGGTCGCACTGGATGTGGCAGGATTTACCACTTGCTGGATAGGGCAGGGGAAGCCAGGTATAAACCAATAAACCTGGCCTGAGGACTTACTTTCGGCTAGATTATATGCTGGGTCCAGTTGAGAATCTAAAATGTGTGGTGTCTGTCTTGAAGGGAAGAGGAAACTCATTTACTGAGGATCTATTAGATGCCTGGCATTTTATACACACTCTCTATCTCGATCCTTACAATGGCCTTACTGGGCAGATAGGTGAGATGACTGTGATTTTGTAGATTTCAAACTGAGTCTCAAAGAGGTTACATGATTTGATCAAGGTCAGTCAGTTGCAGCCTGTTGGAGACACAGTGGAAGCCTGGTTCTTCTCTCCACTGCAATGCTTATGGTGCTTCTCTGCATTGAGGAGGGAACACAAAATGCATTTATTGCTGCCTTATGATTGATTTTACCATTCTGGAGTGCAACTAAAGTTTCTTCTCTATTTTATATTTAAAGCTATTGTTTAAGATTTCATCAGGCCAGAGAGTGGGAAGTCCTTTGTTCAAGTTCTTGGAGAACCCATGGAGATTTCCACAGTTTAAAAGGGCCATCCTGTCTCCATATGCCTTGCAGAGAGAGACCTAGAGAATCCCATCAGTCTACCAGTAGGTTCCATTTTCTACTGCCTTGTTGCTTCTGCCATTGCTGTCAGATGTCGCTGCTGAAAAGAGGTACTATGCAGCTTGATGCTGCCCCTGCTCATGGCTGCGCTATCCACCCACTTCGTGCTCAGCTCTGGCCCTCTTTAAGCCACCAGATGCCTGAGCTGTTAGAATTCCAGTTCTTTAACTGCCAATGCATGGCTTGCTCAGGGCGACCTTACTCCCTCAATAGTGCTACTGACCAAGACTGCCATGTCCTTGGGCCCTGAAGGTACAAAATCTCCTGATCAGCTATAGTTTCCAAAGCACAACTTCTAAGCATCTATCGGGTCAGGGAGCACCTTCAGCTTGTGCTGGACCTGGCCTCCCCTGTGAACCACTCTAGGTCTTAGCATTGATACAAAGTGCTATGGACCGAATATTTGTGCCCCATCTCCAATATTTGTATGTTGAAGCCTTAACCCCAGTGTGATGGTATTTGGAGGTGGGGCCTTTGGGAGGTGATTAGGTCATGAGCGTGCAGCCCCTTATAAGAGGTGGGAAAAACCAGAGCTCTTTCTCTGTCTGCCATGTGAGGGCACACTGAGAAGGTGGCCATCTGCAAGACAGGAGGAGAGCTCTTACCAGACACTTAATCTATGAGAACCTTGATAGTGGACTTCCCAGACTCCAAAACTGTGAGAAATAAATGTCTTTTGTTTAAGCCACCCAGTGTGTGATAATTTGTTATGATGGCCAGAGCTGACTAAATCACAGGGTCACTAGTTCTGTCTCTTCCTTTGCTCATGACATGTTCCCCTTGGGCCTTTGGCACCCTTTCTTGTCAGCAGACCTTATCTAGAGCCACCTCTGTCCATAAGGGAGGTTCTAATGTTAAACCTCCAAAGAAAAGGGATTAGGATTCTCAAAAATATTTAAATTTAAATTTATTAATTTTTTTTAAGCTTTATTGAGGTATAATTGACAAATCAATCTCTTTATTCCAAAGAAGTTCTTTGGCCTCTGTGAAAAGTACCCATATCTTCTCAGCAGCCAGATTTACACCAAGGCTATGGAAAGGAACAGTCTTGGCTAAGCTAGTGGACAAGCCCTGAACCCCCTCCTCTGGGCCAGCAGCTTCAGCTCCCCACTAAAACGGCTGAGAGGAGGACCACAGGGCTTCTAGCAGAGCAAGGATCTCTTGCAAGGTCACTTGCAGACAGAATTTGTTAGCAACTTTTACATGTCATCTTGGGGAAACAAAACAAGTTTCTGTTCCTTTAATCAGGCATTGTGTTTCATCATTTAAAGTTAATTAGAAGAAAAGCTATTTCCAGGATGGATCACAGGCAGCCATCCTAGTGGCCCTGAGAGAGGCCCGAGGCAGGGGAGTTGGGGCTAGAGGTCAGGGGTTGGAGACCAGAGGTGTGTGTAAATGTGAGGGGTGGGGGACAACCAGGGAGATTAATCTTAAGAGGACTCACTTAATATCAATTGCAGATCAAACAGTGTAAGACTTGGAGAGTGGATGACATGTAGAAGGCACCCAGGAGGAAGGCTTGGGCCTGACTTGAGGTTCTGAGATGGGGGTCCCTGTGCGCAGGGCTGAGCCTGAGTCTGGAGAGGGAGGAGCTTACCCGAGGGGTCAGAGGGTTCCCAAGAGGAGTTCTGTGGGAGCAGGCGTGTGGGTGGCAGGCTCATGGAGGCCTGGCAGCTGCTGCCCAGGCTTTGCCATACTTTCTGGCCGGAGCAGGGAGAAAGGCATCTCCTGCCTTCAAGCAATATACTCTGGAAAAGTGCAGGGGAGCTGGATGTGGGTGGAAGCCATTTTGTCTTCCTTCCCTCCCAGCGCTAGGGCTTTCTCAGCCTCTGGCCCTGTCACCTCAGTTGCAGGCAATTTGTATGCCATCAAACCTGTTGGAGTTTTCTTTGCAAAAACATGTTAAGGGAGGTTCTAAAATTCTGATGGGTGAAGACATGCTTACATCCAGCCTTGAAGGTGTGTGTGCCTCTGTGGTAAGTGGGTTGTTTTCAGCTAAAAGAAACTTTAGCTCCAGCTTAAGAGAAACTTCTGCCTCTTAATTTCCTAAAAGAACTTGAGTTAGGGGCTTGGTCCATCATAAGAGATTATCAGAGATACCCTCTTTTGACCTATCTATAGGGCAGGGCAAACTTGTGCTTATTAACATCTACTCTTCTTTCAAATACCTTCTGAAGGCCCAAGGTGCCTTCCCTTATCCCTAGCTCAGAATGTCATATACACCCATGATTCTTTTCTGCCTCTGAACTGCTCATGTATGGGGGACTTTGACTCTCTCATGTATGCGGGGTTTCCACACATACATATGTATTAAATTTAGTTATTTGTTCTTGTTAATCTCTCATGTCTATTTGATTATTAGATGAGCCATAAGTACCTTGAGGGTGGAGGAAATTTTCCTCCTCTCCCACTATGGAAACAGTTCTGCGGGTTCACTGAGGAAGTCGAGCAGCAGGCTGCAGAGATAGATGCCTGCAGGATGATGCTGGGAGAAGCCTGAACAACAGGCAGCCTCGATGGGTGGTTCTGCTTGGTGGGCCAGGCTGTCTGCCCTGAGCAGAAGCCAAGGGGATGCTCTCTCCTTCCTGCTGCATGGAGAACCACATAGGGTGACAGTGGAGTTGTTCTGTGTAGGTCCTTCACACCCCAGTTTCCTAATTTGACTAAGAGAGGAAAGGGAAGCAAAGGGCTGGTAGGAGCTGTAAAGTACATGAGTACTTGCACGGAAAGCAAGACTCAAGAGGTCCCTTTTACCGAGCTCATAAACCTGGAGCTTATAAACTCAATGCACCTGGTTTCTAAACTTGAGTTCCATAGGTCTGGGGATTAAACAGAGATACTACCACCTTCTGATGCCAAGCTCCTGTGACACCCTTGGGGTCTTTGCAAGCCTTTATTGATTTTAAGATAAAAGTCAGAGTATAGTAGTCCCCTTATGGGGGGGATCCATTCCAAGACCACCAGCCTGAAACCTGAGATGGTATCAAACCCTATATATACTGATTTTTCCTATATATACATACCTATGATAAAGTTTAATTTATCAATTAGGCACAATAAAAGATTAACAAAATAATCAATAATAAAATAGAACAATTATAACAATATACCATAATAAAAGTTATGTGAATGTGGTCTCTATTTCAAAATATCTTATTGCCCTGTACTCTTATGACGACGTGAGATGATAAAATGCCTATGTGATGAAATGAAGTGAGGTGAGTGACGTAGGCACTGTGACCTAGCGTTAGGCTACATGGATGATCTTGGATCATCAAGTGATGATGTCAATGGTTGGGGAAATGTAATGTTTTTGGACTGCAGTTGACCGTGGATAACTGAAACCATGGAAAGTGAAATCTTGGATAAGGGGAGACTACTGTAAATCAGAAAGTATATAGGATTTGAGCTAGACTAAGTTAACAAAAGTTAATAAAAGAAAAATAGTCAAAGGAAAAAGTTGCCAAATTACTTTCAGGAGTTGATTTGTTTAAAACTTTTAGCTATAAGAATGATCTCTTTACTATTTAATGTTTCACTTCAGCTGCTTAGAGAGAGGCATGACAGTAAAAAAAAGTTTGATTCTCACAGACTGGAGCGTCATGTAGGTGTGACCACAAGGTGGCGCTGCCATCCTGAATGTCAGTAATAAGAGGAAAAATAAAAAGCAGCTTCTTGAATAGTGAAAGAGTAAACCCCCAAAACACAAAGCAATTTTTAGTGCCTAGTATAGTAATTTAAAGAAGTTTTATGGAATCATGATAAAACAGGAAAGCTCAGTTTTTTCCTTCTTATGTAGGGAAAAATCCAGTTCTTCCCTATTGTGTTTCTTTCCTGTGTGTCTCCTTTACTTTTTTACATAGAACACTTCACTTCTGACACTTCCGGTCACCAAAAGCGTGGAGCTTTTTCCCCCACAACAAGCAATTCTCTGTGACACCAAATGGGTGTCCTACAATTTAATTCAATTCTAACACTATCTACCAAGAAATAGCATTAGATCCCACAGATTAAGGGCTCAGTCCCATAAGACTGCCCCCCACCCATGCCAGTAGCAAGCCCAGGTTATCACCTGTGCTTCTGATTGACCAGCTATAGATCAGAGGTTCCCATGACCCCCTCCTTGAGTTTGATGAATTTGATAGAGCAGCTCACAGAATTTAAGAGGAATACTTACTTACTTAATCAGTTTATTAAAGGATATGATGAAGGATACAGATGAACAGTCAGAAAAGGAGATAGATAGGGCGAAGTGGTCTGGGAGAATCCTTGCTTCTGCCTCTGTGGATGTATTCACCGACCAGGAAGCTCTCCGAACACCATCCCATTGGGATTTTATGGCAGCTTCATCACATAGGCATGATCAATTATTAAGTCCATTTCTAGCCCCTTTCCCCTCTCTGGAGGATGGGGGCTGGGACTGAAAATTCTAAGCTTCTAATCATGGTGTGGTCTTTCTGGTGACCAATCCCCATCCAGTAGCCCACTCCAAGTTGCCTCATTAGAACAAGAGATACTCCTAGTTCTCTTATCATTTAGGAATTTACAAGGGTTTTAGGACCTCTGTGCCAGGAGCTGAAGGCAGAGATCAATATATATTTTTTCTATTATTTCACACATGCAGATGTCAGATTTCACAAATTGAACACATGTGTGTAACCAGAAAGTCGATCATGAAAGAACATTATCAGCCCAGAGCCCGACTGTGCTCCCTTCCTGTCTAGGCTCCCATTCTAACTTTTAACAGCATAGTTTAGTTTTGCCTGTTTTTGTACTTAAGTAAATGGAACCATGCTATATATGCTCTTTTGAGTTCGGCTTTTTTCACTCACCGTTGACTGTGAGATTCATCTGAATTGTTGCACGTGGTTGTAGGTGGTTCACCCTCATGACTGTGCAGTGTGCCATTGTGTTACTATTTCCCAATTTGTTCACCCACTCTACTGCTGATAGGCATCTGGGTAGTTTTTCATTTTTGGCTATGATAAAGAGTGCTGCTATGAACATCATATATATAATTTGGTAAAAATATGAATGGATTTCTGTTGCATATACCTGTAGGATTGGAATTCCTGGGTCATGTGTCCAGATTTAGTAGACACTGACAGGCAGGTGTCCAAAGTGTCTGCACTATTTACATTTCCATTGACAATGGAGGAGAGTTTCAGTTGTTCCATATTCTCACCAACATTTTTTTAGCACAATAATTAAAAACATTACTTCTTCAAACAAAAGTCATTAAGTCAACTAATATTTCTTAAAAGCCTACTATGTGCTAAGTGCTTTTCTAGGTGGTGGGGACAAGGCACTGAGCAAGACAAAAGTCCTGCTTCTACGCAGCTTGGGGACCCAAGGATGCTACAGGTTCATCTTATAAATAGGCCATGTTTGACTGGTGCTGAGACAAGAGGGAAGCAGGGGAAATGAGGCTCAGGAGATTTTTGGAGGATCTCTGGCTGAAATTCTGCCCCCCTTCTCCACCAGCAGCTTCTACTTAGTCCTAGCAGGACTGAGTGAGTTAAAAGATACAAAGAATTTTACAGCTGGTAAAAGAATCTCAATGTTGAATGCTTTTTGATGAACTGTTTCTTCAGACTTTTCCGATGTTTGTACCAAAATGCTAGCTGTCCTCTATCTAGACTCTAAAAGAAAAATGGTGGAGGGGAATCTAGGCAAGTTGTATGCCAGGTTCTATGCAAGGTGTTAGGGACACAGAGGTGGAGAAGCCATGGTTCCTGACTGGAGGATGTCAGGGTGCAGCAGTGGAGACAGACAGTGCCCCAAAGTAATGACAGGGGAATATGCCCAGCATATGCCCAGCTTTCCTCTGGTGCAGAGGAAGGAATGGTGAACTCTACTTGGTGAGTCAGGGAAGGTTTCCTGGAGGAGGAACCTCAATCACAGATGGATGCTTGGTCTGGGATTCCAGGAAAGTGAGAAGCTTGTGTGAAGGAACAAAGAAAGGAAACAGCTTGTTATATTCTGGTGGCTCCAAGTAGTTTCCTACAGCTTATAAGGAGTCAATATGTTGGGGAGGCAGAGATGACCACCTGTGGAGCTCGGAGGCAGGAGCAAGGAGTTTTGAACTTTCTTATCTTGTGCTTCTCAGACACAAGTCTGTGATGCAAGGGATGCACCCCAGGGGTACATAATAACAAGAGCATTGGCTCTGGAGTCAGATGGGCCTAGGTCTGCATCCTCGTTCAACCACTGATTTGTGAGTGACTTTAGGGTAGTTATTTAACTTCTCTAAGCCCTGGTTTGCTCATCTGTAAATTGGAGATAATAGCAGTACTTTCTCCACAGGCTATTATTAGGCTTAACTGAGATAGTGGAGGTAGAGAATGTTGTCCAAAGCCTGGCACACAATAAACTCTCAGTAAGTGTTAAACTGGTATCATTATACTATTATCTGGTAACGTATCAGTGTCTTTTTCCCCTGGAGAGTTCATTTTGACCCAGTAATATTTAATTTAAAATTATTTTTTTTATCTTAAACCAAAAATAAATATGTTAAAATAAATACTTTGTCATATGGCAAGTGAATCTCCCAGAGATGACTCTCCTCTGATATTAGGAGAGTGTAGGTACAAAAGTTTGGAGGGTGAGGCTCTAGGCTGAGGCTCTTTCAAGGGCAGCAGAGCCACTACTTTCTCCAGAAAGTCCTCCCTGAACATCCTCCTCATCCCGAGCTTGTGATATTTATGAATTCATGTTTCCCTCTCATTTGTAGTCTTCTTGAGGGCAGGGTCCCTGTTCATTCCTGTACCCCTGGCACAAGCCCTGAACTGCACACAGTGTGCATCTAATACCATCACCAGGACTCTCTGCTTGTATTTGGCCTCATAGACTCTTGTGATCATGTTGAGGAGGTAGAAAGCAATGTGGCTCAAAGAATCTGAGGAAGGCTTCTGATTGTTGCCTTTGTCATGTCCTCTTTGACGTTTTAAGTTTCTAATACCCTCAATGTGGTTGACAATTCAAACCATTCAAGCCTCCTAGGGCCCTTGTGAGATTTTAAGAGAATATCTGTCCTCTCAACACAGTGTATTCACCCCACAGAAAGTCCTGGGTGACATAGTTTGTAAACAAAGCTGGGAGAACAAGGCCTCTATCAACAGGGCTGGAGACAAGGCAGATGTAGATAGATGTGGCCTCCATAATTAAGGGAGGCAAGATATCAATAGGAGCTTTCAGGAAGAGAGAGAACACTGCTTCACAGAAAAAGAAGAAAAAGCACAAAGTTTAAAAATCTGCTAGCCCCTGAGGATAGTTCTCTCAAATGGGGGTGGTGGGTCAGGTAGAGATGTCATTACTTTCTGGGAACATCAGTCCAAAAAGCTGGTGTTTGAGCTGCTGTTGTAGAGGTTTTAATGGGGTTTTCTGCCTCCATACTCCCTTTCCCAGTGCTTCCACTGGAGATACAGGGACATGGGCTTCCCACACACAGCCACCCCTCCACTGCCACCCCCCACCCCATTCCCAGCCCCAGCGATCATGGCTTGGTAGGAGACCCAGACAACGAGACCAACATAGCCAGTGATTAGGGACTACCCTGGCAGGAGCAGGGGTATCTCTCCTGAATGATAGGGCTCAAGGGATTGGGGTGAAAGTGTGTGAGTATGTAACTCTGCCCAGATGGGGCTATTTTGGCTCTTCTCTTCCTCCCAGGTGAGTCTTCTCCCCTTGCCCCTTCCTGTTGGCTTTCCTGATTCCTCATTTTGTGACTCAGGAGTGTGTGGACTGCCTAGAAGCGGCCAGAGGTGAAGGTTGCTGTTTCCCCTTTTCCCCATGCCTCCTTTCACTTCCTGTCTTTAAGTTCCCCAAGTTATTGATGTCTCCAGATCCCCAGCCAGAGACCCATTCTTCTGTTCCCATCCCCTGCCTGAGCTGTAGGAAGCTGGGGCTTTCTTCTGGGGCTCAGATGCTTCCAGGTTTCTCAGTTCCTGTTGTGGCATCTACCCCAGGGGAGTAGATGCAAATGGAGCACCTGAAGATCAGGGGAAGAGGAGAACTTTCTCTGTGGCAATTGAAGAAGGTGAAAAGGAGTAAGAGAGCACCTACTGTGAGATAGGTTTTGTGTAAAGGCTTAGTATTAGACACCTTTTCTCCCACTAAGTCATTTAATTCCCACAAAGCCAACTAGAGATAGGTATTATTATATCAATTTCCAGCTGAAGAAACTGAAGTTTCGAGATCTTAGGTAACTCGTCCACGGTTCACTGAGAGCTAGTAAGTGGCAGAAACCAAAATTCCAACTTCTGTTTGATTCCAAAGGCCATTGTCTTCTCTATACTGTTGCTACATAGGGAGTCACTCTTATATAGATTGGGCTCTCACTTTTTTGGGGGGCACAGTGCTGGGCATGGAGATTGAGCAGCGAGTAAGGTGGTTCCTAAGCTCAAAGAGCTGGAGTCCAGACAGGGAGAGAGACTTGTAAACACACAGTGAGAATCAAGGGCCATCCATTCCCTCACATAATACATACTTATTGGGAGCAGACATGTGCAAGTACCATTCTAGGCCTGTGGAGTTAGGACTGAATGAGACGAAGTCCCTGCTCTCATAGTGCCTGCATTCTAGTATGTGCAGAAGGATAATAACCTAAATAGCCCAAAGCATAATGTATTAAATAATGATGAGTGCTATGGAGAAAAAGAGAATAGAGAAGATTAGAGGTACAATTTGGTGGTGATGGAAACAGAGCCTTCTCATGTGAGAATGCGGTGGCCAAGGTAGGACACTGGCCTTCTCAGACTCTCAGGCTGGCACTGGTGGAACTGTGATGTTCTGCCCAGCGTATTTGCTTGGCAAGAGTGGAGTGCAAGGTGGGTTCTACTGCGGTGTTCTTGTCATGGGGGGTACATTCTTCTAGACAGCTTGCCCTGGACCCAGAACCCTTGGCATGTACACCCTAATATCAAGGTGAATGTTTGATATTTGCGGTGGCATTTGTGTACATAAAAGACTATTTTCTGTTACCTTGTTTAAAAAACATTAGTGGTCAATTTGTTAAAATACATTTTAAAACTCATTTTCTTAAAGCTTCTTATAAGTTCTATTTATATTTATATAAATTTATATAAGTGTGTATATTTATATTTATATATTTATATAAGTGTGATTATTCTTTTTTAAATTGAGCAAAATAAGAGCCACCAACTTCACTTTCTCATTAATTATTGCATAATATCATGAGTTGGAGAAACAAAATTCTCTTAAGTAATCCATCCCATTCACAACACAGTCAAGTGCCTGGAAATATTTTAAACTGAATTTACAAAGTATTCAAAGTATTTTAAAATGCCTAACCTAACAAGCAAAAACTAAGCAAATAAGTTAAATTAATATTCATAACAAAACTGAAGTTCTCGTAAACATTCCAATACTGTTTACAAACATCATCAAATCATTTTATATCTTTTAAATGAAATCACAGATTAAGAACCAAAATTAAGAACTTGCTTTCATATTGAACTTGATATCCCAAGGCTAATTTCAATTTTTTTAGCACACCAAATTTCCTTAGGCATTACAATATGAACTATAGACTGCTGTTACATGAAATGCAAAAAATTAATACCATGTGTTGGACTTATTTTGCCATTTATGTATTTAGTTTGAAATCTCCTGAGTTTTGAATTCACTTTCCTGAAGGAAGAACACTACTGTTCCACGTTTAGTGGGATGAGTCTCTTGTTGGTTGGAGCCCTGAGACTGGAATATGGGGCTCGGGGTGCTTAGCAGGAGGAAGTTCTGTGCCTTTTCCTAGTTGCTAAGATGGGAGTGAACTCACAGCTCACATTCCCTGGGGTCCGTTTAATCTATTCCATAATTTATTGGAGTCAGATTCTAATAGATGGAATTATGCACGACCACTAAGTTTGCATCTACCTTCACTTACTTTACTGCTCGGATGAATACAGAATTGCCATTTATTCAATCTGAGCAGGATCCAATTCTACCAGGCATTTATGTGATGTCTGATTGACTTGTCAAGAGGCTGAACCCATAAGGGGACACTGCATCTCTTCTTAGCCCCCACAGTGGCCTACACTGTGTCCCCATCTGGGTGAATTCCTTTTGCTCAGCCTGATGATTTCTGTCATAGCTCACTGACTTGTTTCCCTGATCACCCATGCTTTGCCTTCACACTGTGGGGTTACAGGAACTTTTGAAGGTCTTGTCCAGTCTTCCAAGAGCTATGAGGTTGCTAAGAGGGAACTCCCCTCACCTTAACTAGGGATGGTTCTTTCGGGCTTTGAGCAAAGCAAGTCTGTTGTCCCTGGCCCTTAGGAGCATCCCTATTATCCTATTTGTGAAATTGTCCCTAAACTTCTGAGAGCGTTCTCCTGGAAGTCCCTCACATCATGGGGAGCCATGTGAGCTCCTCCTTCCCCCAGGAAGGGGGAGGGTAAGGTACCTTTCATTTGCAGAAACTCTCTCCAAATGGCTTCTCCTCTTCCTTTCAGCTCACTTTTTTCGTTAGTTTAAAAAAAAAAATCCATCCTCTATTATAAAGAACTTCTGGCTTACAAGGTCCACTTGTTTCCATTTATACTTGGTCTTCATTGAACCTGGCAGTTTGTATCTAGTTCTTTATTCTTAAGTGTGTGTGGTGGGGTGGATGGGTGGTAGGTGGTGCAAAGGGAAAGTGAATAAAATCATTTTTCCATGTCTCCAGTTGTTGCTAAAAGTTAACACTACATCCCTTATCTTGTTCTAATAAAATTTCTGCTACAAAGCAGAAAGGAGGCTTGAGATGCTATGTAAATTCCGTTATTGGAAAATAGTGACAATTTTGGACCTTGATCTGTAATGGCTGTAGTGAGGGTTGCAGAGATATTTAGGAGGTTGAATGGGTGTGATGTGCAATTCACTGGTACGGCAGAAGAGAAAAGTGTCAAGGCTGGTCCTGGGGCTTCCCATGGAGAGGACATGGGAGGAGCAGGTAGACTGCTGGGGATGGTAGGGGTATGTACATTTCAGAAGTAGCTGAAAGATTTACAATAAAAACACAAAACAGAAATATGGTAAAACTTATCTGAATATAGAGACTATGGACCAGGGGGAACAAATAAAAGTAGGAGGTCAAGATAGGGAGAAAAAGATAAACAGGAGAAATGCAGTTAATGTTGAGTCTCTTGGTTCACTGTGAGATTCTTGGAAGCTGAGGTAAAAGTGAGACACAGTTACACAGTGCTTATGATCAGAGAGAAAGAAATGTACTGGCTTTGTTTGGGGCACTAACATAATATAAAGTGCATGTGTTCTAAGTTGTTGGTAATGCTGGAAGCATAGTAAGCTCCTAATATTTGTTGATCAAATACATGAGAAAAGGAATTAACAAATGGGGTTACATTTGCTTCAGAAATTAGGGACAAATTTCTAGATGAATCCATTGGAACAGGAGACTAGGCTTTATACAGCTTGGGGAAATATTTTCAATTTTTTTCTTTATTAAGTTATTTTTTCTCCATTATTTTCAACTCTTTTTCTATAATTCTGATATGTATTTTGGGTGTAGTGGTTCTAGCTTACATGCTTTGTATCATTTTTATTATCCTGTATTTTCTTTTTTTCTTATCTTTATTATTTTTAAACCATTATTTATTTACTTATTTTTAAATTACAGCTGACATTCAATATTATCTTATTTATTCCATATTTCTATTATTTCTATGACATACATTTTTATATGTTAACATCTCTGAAATTAGAGTGTCTTAAAATTGGTGATGTCTCACAATTGCTTCTATAGAGGTGATAGTTGTGACAGAGATGTCATTGCCCGCGCTTGTCCAAACTGGTTGTTGTTCTTGAAGGCTTGATTGATCTTTGCAATGCCTTCATATTTCAAGCAACTAACTGTTTAAGGATTATTTATGAAAAGAATACGAATCCAGAATCTTGTCTGAGAACCTTTTGTTGACATCTTCTGGAAAGATAAAGGAAGCTTGCAGAATGGATGTCAACTGCCTGGAAGAAAATCCTGGAAATAACAATGGAATATTCTTTTAAGAAATTCTGCATCCACAACATCGTATGGGAAAACATGGACATTGATGATGCTGAGTTGAAAATGATTCTGAAGAGTTGGATTCTGCAGATAAATTTTAGGAATATTTTTAGCCAACTAATTTTACTAATATTTATGTATGCATATGAGGGATATAGGATAAAATCAATCTAAGTAAGTCTAAAAAAGCTCTTTTAGTAAGTATATAATAGAAATTCTATGTGATCAATAATTTGTCATTGTTTTCATTTAGTGACACATAAATAATGGCATAACTTACAATTGATGGCATCTTATAGTTAATGAGATACAGTAATTTAAATATCTTTTCTCCATTTCCTCCTCTCTTTTGTTGTGGTAAAATATATATAATATTAAGTTTACCATTTTAACCATTTTTAAGTGTACAGTTTGATGGCATTAAGTACATATTGTGTAGTCATCACCACCATCCATCTCCAGAACTTTTCATCTTGCTAATCTGAAATTTTATATCCATTAAATAATAACTCCCCATATCTACCTCCCCCCAGCTCCTGTCAACCATCATTCTACTTTCTAGTCTCTATGATTGTGACTACTCTAGGTACTTCATTTAAATGGAATCATACATTATTTGTCTTTTTGAGGCTGGCTTAGTTCCTTAGCATAATGTCCTCGATGTTAATCCATATTATAGCATGTGTCAGAATTTCTTTCAAAGGAATTGTTATATATATATAACATATATATATATCAATTATATATATAATCATATGTTATATATTTTTCATATAATATGAGATATGTATCTATCATATTTTGCTTATTCGTTTATCATTGGACATTTGGGTTGTTTCCATCTTTTGGCTATTGTGAATAATGCTGCTAAGAATATGGGTGCGCAGATCTCTTTTTGAGAAATTTTGGGAAGTTTTGGGAAATTGTACCATTTCTGTCTTGTAAATGACTGATGTAGTTTCTTGCTATTACCAGTTGGCTCTTCACATCCTCTATTGTGTTTTGAAATCATCCACCATCATGTTACATCCCCCCAGATTGTTTTTCTGTTATCCATTGTTCCTTTTTGTGACTTCCTGCTCTTGTTTTGTAAAAGCAAAGTTAATTTGTTTAGCAAATAAACTCTACAATGTATTTTAAAAACTTTACCCTGTTTATTGCTGTTAAGTCTATTTCAGGAGGCTCATTTCTCTGATTTATTTCCATCTTTTGACTTGCTGAATCTTTTCATATGTCCAATTTTTAATTTTGTCTTTCTGCCCAGTGTTAGTCTGTTTAGGTTGATATATATAATACCACAGAATAGGTAGCTTGAACAACAGAGTTTCTCTTCTTATAGTTAAGGAGGATAGAAGTCCAAGATCAAGACACTGGCAGGGCTGGTTTCTGGTGAAATTCCTCTTTCTGGCTTGTGAACAGCCATCTTCTCTTTGTGTCCTTACACCATCTTTCCTCTGTGTGTGTGCAAGCCTGGTGTCTTTTCCTCTTTTTATAAGGACATCAATCCTGTTGGATTAGGGCCTCATCCTTATGATGTTATTTGACCTTAATTACCTCCTTCAAGGCCTTATCTCCAAACACAGTCACACTAGGAGTTAGGACTTCAACATATGGATTTTGGGGGTAATGAAACACAGTTCAGACCAAAACACCCATCCCTGCAGAGGAATGTCTATTTTTATTCAGTATTGGAACTGAGATGGATTTTGTTAGAGAAAGTGGCTGTTTCTTTAAAATACAGACCCAGATGGAAAGAGAAAGTAAACGTCTATGTGTGCATGTGTGCGTGTGTGTGTGTGTGTTACTATATCTTAAAGAGCTCATAAGGGGTGGGGCAGTCAGTGACTTCTGACAGTCACTGATGTTTTGGAAGTTTCTTCTTGTTTCAAAGAGTTTGATCTGGATTTGTGTGACAATATAGAAGGAACTGGACAGTGACCTGTTCTCTAAGAGGTGCTGTTAGCATGGTTAGCAGTCAAGCTTGACACGACTTCTGCATTCTTTAGGGCCAGAGTGCCCTGCTGAGCAAAAGCCACAAGTGCTGAGGAGGGCATTGGCTCACGAGGGATTCAGGTACCCATGGCACTTCTTGCAGACCTCAGTATAATTGAATTTGGCACCCCAGACTGCCCTTATCCTCAGGGGCCACCACCTGAGCAGGGCAGAGATATCTGTGGCATTCTCTGGATGTCTTTTTATTTATTCCTCAGATGGGAGTCTCTCCATCATCCTTTCTACCTGAGTCCTGGGCTGCTCTGGCCTTTGCTCACCCTTATCTACACCACATCTTGCTGTGGAATTAGGAAGTGGTATAGAGCGACATACACAAGCTCAGATATTTATCTTAGACTGGCTGTCTTGCTTCTTGAACTTCTTCACTTGGCTTTCCTTCTCATTTTCCTTTCACCTCCTTGGCTACACCTTCTCAGTCTCCTTTCCAGGACCTCTTTCTCTGTCCATCTATTCAATATGAGTGTTTTTTAGGGCTCTGTCTTAGACCTTCTTCTTCACTTTCATGGCTTCAGTTACCTTTAGTGATTCCTGGCCTCCAGTACAGACTTCTCCTCTAAGCTTCAGATTCATCTGTATCCAACTGCCTCCTAAATAGCTCCATCAGAATGAACCACCATTATGCTAAACCCATGTTCAGCTTTCTTGCCCACTGCTAAACCAGATCTCCTCCTGGCCTCCTTGGTTGATGAGCGGCACCACCAGTCACCTGCTTGTCTCAGCCAGAAACCTGGCTTTCCTGAGTTCTTTTCATCTGCTCCCTATTTCCAGTTACAATGGTTACAATGAACTCCATGGTCTCCTATGGTTGTGATTCCTAGAATTCTAGCTAACATACTTTAGAATACAGGAGGTAGAGACTTGGGTTAGGATATTGTATACTTCAAATGGCTTTCTACCAGTGCAAAAGTCATGCCAAGTCCTAGGGGCAACTTCTTCATAAAGAAAAAGGACAATTATTTTTCAGAATTCCTCCAACTAGTTCTATTGTTCCCACCCCATGCAATGTGACCACTGGACAGAGTGGGGGAGGGGATTTATAAATGTTATACTATTTCTTTCTTGTTGTGAGAAATGAGGATTACCTCTCTTATGCCACTGCCATCTTCCAAATGGAGTTATAACAGTATCTTTAGTTTAAAAAATGAAGCATTCACATTATGTCTATGTAAATATCATGTCCTATAGAACTTACTATTCTAATATGACAATATTTTCTTTCTTATATAGTGTCTTTTGCTTTTACTGGAAATATACTGAAATATTCTTTTCATCTTGCAATGTTGTCTTTCTAATGATTTTCTATTTCTTGAAATTAAAACTTTATCAAATCCTCGATGGTATTCTTAGCCACTGTCTGAGTGTCTTGAGTGTTAACTTAATTTAAATTACTTGCTAAGCATTAATTCAGCAGAGTCATAGCCCTTAGTTGTTCCATCATGCCCATGAGAAGAGGAAAGGGCCAGTGAGGCACTTCTGATTTGAAACAAGAATCATGTCCTTGCTTAGAGATTTGAAGTGCAATAAATTATCAGGGAAGACATTTTTTTGGTGAGTATATTTCCTACTAGAGAAACTGTCTGAGCCTCTCTCCAGACTGCCTCCCAATTCACTCACTCCTCCCCATGGGAGGAAGCTTGACTTACTACTGAGCACACCTGACTCAGCCCCATGGGGCTTTCTCTGGTGTCTCCTTGCTCACCTTTTTTTTTTTTTTTTTTTTAAATTTTTACCAGTCATGACAACAATTTCTTTTAAAGTCTTGGGAGTCTTTAGCTTTCCAAAGAGAGAAATAATGTTTCAGAGAACAGAATACTTGTCTGCAAGAATTATAAAGGTCCGCCTAGGTCTTCATAGTTCATAGGAGAACAAGATGGTTAGGCTTGTGAACATTCTTACTTTAACAGCCTATCAAATGAGAGTCTCCATCTCTTCCTTAGATTTCTTATGTTCATCATGATGACTTGCATTTTTTAAGCCAGGCTCTCAAATTTCACTAGTGAACATTATAAGGAAAAAAAGCCAACCTGTAGGCAGAAATACAGAAACAGCTAAATAACATTTCTACTTAATAATACTGAAAAAGGCTCATATTCAAATGTTCTTCTACACGTCTTGTTTTTGGATTATCTTCTCACTTTCTATGGTACTTCCTAACATTGCAGAAGTAGGACATAACTATTCTGAGTACTGGTATGTCTGAAAGCTCTTTATTCTACTCCCTCATACCAATGATCATTTGACTGTACAATTCTAGGTTGAAAAAAGTTTCCCTGGGTGGTTTGAAAGTATCATCCTGTCATCTCTTAGCATTGAATTTAACACTTGAGAAGTGGAATTCATTCTCATTCTTTTCTTTGTAGGTGATTTTTTCCCCACTCCAGTAGCTTTTAGAATTTTCTCTTTATCTCTGGTATTCTAAAATTTCATGATGGTATGCTTTAGGTCATCTTTCATTGAAAAACTGGACAATTAGTATAGGTTATCTAAATTTGGAGACTCATACTTTTAATTCTAAATAATATTCTCGTTTTATTTCTTTGATAATTTTATCCCTTTTACTTTCCATTTTATCTTATAGAATTTATATTAATTGGATGTTGGTTCTCCAAATTGACCTTTTATGTTACTTGTGGAAGTTTTACAGGCGTAGTAAAAAAGAACTCTTTCTTCTTCTCTGAAGTTCGAAACCAACACGAAAACTAAGATGTAGTATACACATGAATGAATATTAAGATATTAGCTTTATTGCTGATAATCAGTGAAGGTGATTTGGTTTAAAACTTTAAATCATAAGGACTTGTTACTATTTCATCCTAGAATTAGGCAAACATATCTACTGAGTCTCATGCAGAGCTTGACAAAGCAGTGACTCCTGGAAGAAAGTAGATTAAAAGGTGGGCAAAGAGACACCAGAGAAAGCCCCATGGGGCTGAGCCAGGTGTGCTTCTTCGCATGGGGAGGAGTGAGTGGATTGCGAGGCAGTCTGAAGAGAGGCTCAGAGAGTTTCTCTAGTGGGAAATATACACAAAAACATGAGACAAGGGAAAAAACCCACCCAATTTAGCTATGTTTTCTCATTAAAAAAATTTAAAATCTTTGTCCTTTTTTTTTCTTCCTGATTTTCTAAATTTTATCTTCCAAAGCTTCTATTATTTTTTTGCTTTAACGATAATACTTTCAAAAGACCATTGTTTTCTGAATGAGAATCTAGAATATACAAGAAATTCTGGCTACTCAAAAAAGTGAATTCAGGAAACCCAATAGAAAAATGGATAAAATAATATGAAAAGTCAGCTCATATAATTATTAGGAAGTAGATGAAGAAATGATCAAACACACCCTTAACTGGAAACACAAAATAAGAGTGAGATGGCATTAGATTGTTGACAGCAATTGGGAAGTTGAATAATATCAAATGTTGGGAAGGATGAATCAGAAGAGGGAGCCTTCATATGCTGGCGATGGGACTGTCAGCTGGCACAACCATTCTGGAAAATGTATAGTCTGGCAAAATTCAGTGAAATTAAGCATGAGAATACTTGCAACCTCACAATTTCACTCCTGAATATATTTCAAAGAGAAATTTCATCTAGGTCCACTTGGGAACATGATGGGAACATCAGTCACAGTGTTAATTGTGGTAGTTGGGTGTTGGCGATAACCTAGGGTTCATTATTAGGGGACTAGGTAGATAAACTAGAATGAATACACACCATTGAATAGGTTCGTAGCAACAAATCAGATGTACAAATAGCAACATGACAGATCTTAAACATTTATTATTGGTTGAAAAAGATCAGAAACAAATGAGATTTATAAAAGATCCATTTATATATAGAAAAAACAGACACACAAACTAAATCACTACAAATTTTATAAGGATACATCATATTCAGGAATGTATATTATTTCAGTTAATTACTGATACATAACATGGCAATCCAAAATTTCAGTGACTTAAAACAAACAACTATGTATTATTTCTTGAGATTCTCTCCTTCAGAAATTTGGGCAGGGCTAGGCCAGGTGGACCATGTGGTATTGGCTAGGGTTATACACTTGGATGCATTCAGCTGTTGTCTGGGCTGTTCTGGAAGCTCCCAGAAGGCTTTGTTCACATATCAGGGGCCTCATGTTCCTCTGTGTGGCCTCTTTTCCTCTTTCTTTCCACCACATGATTCCTCCTCCCCGCCCCCCCACCCCACTCCCCTCTCTAACACTCCCTTCCCTGCGGGGCCTCTGCAGGAGGTCTCTCTCTCTCTAACAAGATAGCTGGACTTTCTTATAGCATGGTGGCAGGCTTCCAAGAGTGAAAACTGAAGCTCCCAGGTCTCTTAAAGGCTAGACCAGGAACCGGCAATGCCACTTCTGACACTTTCTATTAGTTAAGGAAAGTCACATGGTCAGCCCAGACTCAAGAGCAGGGGAAACAGACTCTACCTCTGGATGGGTGGTGTGACTTGCACATACAGTGAAGGGAGAAGTTGATGTCTGCCATCTTTGGAGACTATCACATATAGCAAACACAATTTGGGCTGCTGATGGAGAGAAGAGGAATGGATGTGGGGAAACAGGGTGGATGAGGGAAAGTAATAAAACAGGAGAAAGGTCTCGCTCATACCCCTGAGGAAGATTGGGTGCCGTGAACTCAGAAATCGGCTAACCTAACTTTCTGTGCCTGAGGTAAAAAAAAACAAAAACAAAAACAAAAATCAACCAAATAAAGTGGAATTTTATAACCAAAATCAGAAAAAAAAAAACAACAAAAAAGTAATGAGACAATGTGAAAACTTCAGAAATAGTTCAAGTATATGTCAACGTTTGGTAAATTAAAATGCTGGCTTTCAAATAAGGAGAAGAAGTAGGGTGCAGAGGATGTCTCTTGTTTTCTATTCTGTCTTGCTAGTGCCAGCCGTGGGGGTTTGTACCTTGAAACTAAGAATCAGTTTAGTGGAGGTGGTGGCCAGTGAGAATCCCTCTATCTCTGGATAGCAGTTGGTGAACTTTGACATGAAGTTGATAATTCCTAAACTCTTGATTATATCTCAGAACTAAAACCCTGTCAAGATTGGGGTTTCATGACAGTGTTTTCAGACTTTGATTTGTGACCCATTAATGGATTGGAAACTCAATTTAGTTGGTCATGAAGTAGAATACAAGTAGTAAGTTAAGCATTGTTTTATGGAACTTTCATGTCAATCATACATCTACAAATTCATTAATTTATTCATTCAATCACTCATTCATTCAATAATAATTGATGAACGCTTACTATGTGCCAGGCACTGGGAATTCAGAAGGAAGTAAAACATACAAATATGCACATGTGCGCAAACGCTTGCATGTGTGTTCTGTATTACGCTGTAGAACATATTTCTCAAATTGTAGAATGTACCTCTTACTGTGGGTTACAGTCAGATAGCAAAGCAGCAACCACTGCCTTAGTGGCTTCATAGGAATGTCAGGATATTGAAATGTGTGGTTACTCCCCATGTGTGTCAGAAAGGTACCACAAGAAAAGCACAGGCTGTACAACTGAAACTAATATAATGTTATATGTCAATTATATGTCATTAAAAAAATAAAGAAGAAAAGCACAGGCTTTTGTTTTAACACAAGGGGAAATATAGGCTATTTTGTAAGCAGCCCAAGTTTGATGAAGCTTGAAATTCAAGGATGAGAACTGTGTCTTCATCCCCAGTCTATTGTTAGAGCGAGTAGACAGTTATATTCCTTTGTTTTTGGAACTCCATCTTCCTTGTAGGACTATGAAGACCCCTATCTTATGGTATGACTTTTTTCCTCTTTATCCTGTTTTGCCTCCCAATTTCCCTACCCTCTGACCCCTCCACCCAGGGCAGGTCGCTTAATCTCCCTGAGGCTACATTTTCTTCCCTGTGGAATGCAACAACCTTCTGGGGTATGGTGAGAGTTAGGAGAGGAACTGGCTGGGAGTGAGGACAACCATTCGTGTTGCCAGGGCCACACAAGGGGCTTCCTGAAGCTGAACTTCTCCTGCCCACGTTTGGCTGCCTTCCGCTACACGCCTCCCTCCTACCCCTGCACTTCAAGTTCTCCAAGGGCTTTATCCCAGGAGAGTGAAGATGGCCAGCCCAGAGCTGGGGGCCTGGAACTGAGCCTGCAGGAAGCGGGGGCTGAGGCTCAGATGCCAGATTGGGCAAGAGCAGAGAACCAGCCCCTCTCACCCTGGTCAGGGTCAACAATTCTGAGAAATCAGAAGCAGGAAGTGAAAGAGGGGAGAGGCAGAGGAAAAACCAGAAACTGCATCCCTACCCTCCTGGCTTGGCCCCCTCCCAAACTGTGCAATGAGGACTGAGATGACCAGCTTATGGGGGTGAAAGGGACAGACTCAGAGACCCCTTCTCCAGGAAGAACAGAGACAGTCCTGTCTCCCGCCCCCACAATGTTTTGCCTGAGTTCCAACTCCATTTCCATTTCTGTTTACTGTCCAAAGTTCTGGGGTCAGGAGATGTCAGGTTGGAAATACTTGGACACTTGGACACTCGGACACAGGGACTTCAGGGCTCTCTCCTGGACCAACCCCCTCCCCTTCTCTTCTCTCTTATCTAGCACTACCTGCCTTACTTTCCTGGCTCCAGCCCCTCCTGAGGGACCCAGGAGTCAGCCCTTCACACCTTTAACAGGTAACCAAGGCTAGGGACTGGGGATGTTTGGGATTAAGGAGACCCTAGTTCAGGGGTAGTGGATACCAGATGGGAAGATGTGGGATGGTTTGGTCTGTGAGAGTGTGGAGGGAAAGCTTCTTCCTGGCCATGTCACAGCCTAAGCAATCACCCGAGAAGGGAAAAAACCTGGCTATATTTCAGCCCCAAATTTACCTTCAGACCTAAACCAAGCTGTAGGCTCGATCTGCTCTGAACCTACTGCAACCCCATCATCAGTCTCCACCTGAATTAGCATCTTAGAACAAGCATCAGCCCTGAACTCAGTCCCAGCCCTAAGAGCAGCCTCGACCCAACCCCAGGTGTAGCTCCAGCCCTGGACCCAGCATGGCAAAGGACTTTCAAGACATCCAGCAGCTAGACTCCGAGGAAAACGACCACCAGCTCGGTAGGGCTGAGGAGCCAGGTGCTCATGGGCACACTCCCAGGAGAGAAGATGCATTTTGGAAAGGCAAGTTTCCAGTTTCTGCGGCTTCACTTAACCTCTGCGTCACTCCTGATTGCTCTGACTCTCTGAGGTCTCTGTCCTGTTTACTTCATGAACAGGGACTGGGCTCCTCTCCACTCCTCACCTTCCTCTCCACTCCCTGGACCCCAGGAAAGTGTATGTGCCCAGAGGTGAGGGAATAAGTGGAACCTGGAGATGATTTCCTCCTTTCTTCCTTCGAACCTTCGTTCCAACAATGTGTGCTGTGCTTGTGTATGTGTGCATGTACATTTGTGTGTGCAAGGAAAGCACATTCATTCAGGAGAGTGTGTATGTGTGTAGGGGGAGCATGGGAATGGGTGGGGGAATGGACACAGATATATCCTGGAAAATTCCCACTCCCCACAAGCCTCCTGCAAGGCAAAAGAGATTTGAGCCGTTCTAGGCTGAAGGGCAGTAGCCAGGGGTGAGGAAGGGGTTTTCAGGTGTAGGTGCTAGTGATGGAGTGAGGATCTGTAGAGACAGGAGGAATGAGGGCTAGGAGCTCAGGGAGGGCGATTGGTTAGCCTGGGCTGGGAAGAAAGACCCCTCTTCCTGAGGCTGGCAGACCACAGGGGCTAGCGCTGTTGCAGGTGAGAGTGAGAAATGGGTAAGAAGGACAAGCATTCCTACCAATGGCTTCTTTTCCCTGGGTAAGGTAGTAGGCCAGCAGGCCTTTCCACCAGGCAGGCAGTAGGCTGCACGAGGCAGAGGCCATATCTGTCTCACTCCCCTCTGCATCCTCAGTGCCCACGTGATGCATGCATGGCATGTAGTGAACATTCAAAAATGATTTTAGAGATTGTCGAATCTTCTGATGGTTCAGAGTTTAAGTGGGAGGCCTGAAGAGAGTTCAGAGATTTTGTGTTTTATGGGAGCAAGAACTCATCCAAAAGGCCTGATGGATGACATGGCCGGGCAACTGAGGGAGTACAATTGTTAGTACGTTTCTCTCCAGCAGCCTCTGCTGCCTTCATATGAGCTGGCATCAATCACCTGCATTCCCATGACCATCTTCTACTCTTCTAAGCGTCTTATCTGCCCATGGTTTTTAGCAAATTTGGAAATATTTTGGCCACTGTTTGCTCAAAAATTTTGTCTGTCTCCTCTTTCTCCTCTTTCCTTTAGGACTCCGATTATGTGTCTATTAGTGATTCCATAGTTCACTGATGCTCATCCCATTAAAAATTTTTTTTTCTCTTGGTTTCTTTTTATGTAGTTATTATTGCTATGTCCTTAAGTTCATTAATTTTTCCTTATGTATACCTAACTTTCCCTTAATTTTACCTAGTGTAATTTTTCATTTCAGACATTGTAGTTTCATATCTAGAAGTTCAACTTGGGAATTTTAAATATCTTCCTTGATAGTCTACTTAATTTTTTGGACATGTGAAATACAGTTACAATATCTGTTTTAATGTGCTCTCTGCTATCGCTAATATGTTCTGGATCAGTTCTGGATCAGTTTTGATAGATTTTTTAACCTCCTCATTATGAAATGTATTTTCCTGCTCATTTGTATGTCTGCTAATCTTTAATTAGATGCCAGACATTGTGAATTTTACTTTATTATACGCTGGATATATTTGTATTCCTCTAAATATTCTTGAGCTTTGTTCTGGGTTGTAGTTATATCACTTGGAGTCAATTTGGATCTTTTGGATGTTGCTTTTATGATTTGTTAGGTGGGTATGGAGCATTACTGGGGCAAGGGCTTCTTGGGTCTTCTGCCAAATGCCCTTTAGGCTTTTAGTTTTCCAGTCTGGCTGGTGGGAATGGGCACTATTCCTGGCCCTGTGTGAGTGCCAGGCACTCTTCCCTAATCCTTTCAGATTGTTTTTCTCCTGGTCTTGGGTAGTTTTCTTTACATGCATGTGCTGATTAGTACTCAGCTGATTGCTTGAGAGGAACCCTCCACAGATCTCCAGGATTGTCCATACAGCTCTCTCCATTGATGCTCTGTCCTGTGAAGTCTAACCCATCTTGGTCTCCTTGGTCTCTCAGCCCATCTCAACTGGGAGAATCTGATAGTCTCTGCTTGGATTGCCCCTCCCTGCCTTGTGGACTGAAATGTTTCTCCTGTTCAGCTGGGGCAATTTTAGGGCTCGTCTCATCCGTGTCCTATCTCTCAGGGATCATTGCCCTGTGTTGCCCGAAGCCCAGGGTCTTGAAAATGGTTGTTCCTTATAGTTGTCTACTTTTTGTTTTGGTTGTCTCAGGGAGGAGAGTAAATATAGTCCCTATTATTCCATATTGGGCAGACCCTTTCTTTTACATTCGAACTTGCCTAAGCAGCACTTCACAGGGTTTAACTCATTTCATTCTCAGAGCAATCTAATCAGGTTGACGCTATTCTTACCCACGTTTGTTTTGTGATAAGAACACTTAACCTGGGATCTACCCTTCAAGTTATTTTAAAGTGCACAATCCTGCTTTGTTAACTGTAGGCACAATGCTGTGCAAGCAGATCTCTAGAACTTTCATCTCTTCCCTAACTGAAACTTGACACTCATTGAACAGCAACTCTACATTTCCCTTCCCCCATTCTACTTTCTGTTTCTGTGAGTTTGACTATTTTAGACTGTATAAGCAACACAAGAAAACTGAGTCACCACGATGCTGAATAACTTGTCTATGATCTCAGAGCTAGGTGGTGGCACAGCTGGACTCAGCCATGGGTGGTCTGGTTTTAGGGTAGAGGTGCAGAGACATTGCTTAGCTGACCCAGAGTTGAGGGTTTATAAATCATAGGTCAGATTGGGAAGCAGTACAAGGGCCCACTGAGTGGACAATACTGGAGAGAGCAGTCAGAGACTCAGCCATGGAGTCCCAGCTGGGTGGGGAAGACTGGGATAGCTCCTAGAAGGACAGAAATACAGGGGGTTAGGAAAGACAAAGGGGAGGCAGTGATCAGAGCAGGGAGTAGGCAGTGGAGGTGTCAGAGACATGGCCTTTCTGGTTCAAGATAAGGTCCTGAGTGTGGCTGAAATGGAGCAAGGTGATAGTCATTGGTGTGAGTAGGTCAAGAGTTCTGAGTGGTCACTTGCAGGGATGGTGTCTAACTCGGGATGGTGGCAACTGATGACCTGGGGAGGAAGATTCTGGGACACTGAGCCTCCCCAGGATGTGAGGGTACCTGGGTGTGATGGCAATGAGAAGAAAGAGATGATGGCAATGAGGCAAAGAAAAGAAAACATTTTATTAGAAGTGGATGGTACAAAAGCAGAAGCTAAGGGCTGGGAGGATGGCCACTATTTCAGGCCTAGAGAGATGTGAGGAGGGGTGAAGCCAGTTCTGTGCATGTGAAGATGTGGGCGCATGTGTGTCAGTATGTGAGAATGTGTGTATCAGTGTGTATGTGCTTGAGAAAGTATATAAATTGTGCTATAGTACGTGAAAGAGTGTGTATGAGAGAATGTGCATGTTAATGTGTGTGAGTATGAGAATGTATGTTAATGGAAGTGCTGATTTTCCTGGATCTCAAAGCCCTGCTGCTGGCGGCCATCCGTGTGATTGGGTCCCAAAGTGAGAATCACAGGGGCCAGCAGGGATGGAGCCATGATGGGAAGGAGATGTGGGCAGTGCTTGGGGCAATGAGCGTGTATTCAGTAGTGAGTATAAGAGTGCAGTGCACACGCGTGTGTGTGTTTTCAGGGTTCAACTTGACTGAGGGAAGGGAGAGGTTTCTACAGATGACTGAGGGCCAAGGGGAGAGAGTTTATAGTGGAACAAGGGTTTCTGAGGAGGAAGGACAGGGATATGAGAGAAGAGGCTCTGAGGAGTGGGAGACGAGAAAGGATGGGGCTTGGAGGGGAACTCTTGGGGAGTGGTCTGTGGTAGAATGACCTGGACTTAAGAATCCCAGTGGAATTGGGGAGATCCAGTTTCAGACTTATCTGACGGCCCCAGGCATGGATTTTAAGAACACAAGACCCAGTCTCTAGGTTCCCTAGGTCTAAGAGTGGGGCTTTACACACAGCTGATGTGAATATCAGTGTCATGCGCAAGTGTGTTGCATATACCTGTGTAGATGTGTGTGCATATTAGCATGTGTTCATGTGGGTGCAAGTGTACAAATGTGCATGTGTGCAATGTACAATGCTTGAAAGCTGGGGTCAAAGCCCATTGACTCTCCCAACAACCCTCCTCTCTACTTTCCTGCCATCCACCTGGGCTGCACTTCCTTAGACTCCTGTCCCCCTGGATACTTCCATTACATCAGATCTCAACATCCCTCCTTCTGATACCCCTTCTCTCCCAGGGACGCCTCCTCCCCAGCCCCTTCTGCTGCAGCGTCTCTGCTCCAGGTTCTGGCTCAGTCTGCTCATCCTGGGCTTCAACCTCCTGCTGCTGGTGGCCGTCTGTGTGATTGGGTCCCAAAGTGAGGGTCTCAGAGGCCAGTAGGGATGGAGCCACGATGGGGGAGGAGATATGGGCAGTGCTGTGGGCAATGAGAGCTATGACAGGGGAAGAGGTGGAGGCAGTGCTGGGCTAGTATGGGGGCACTGAGGGGAACAGTGTCACAGACAGTGGTGGGGGCTGTTACGTGGGACATAGCCCCCTTCCCTTTGTCCTGTGCCCTCTGTCTCCTGACAAGGAACACAGCTGCAAGCGGAGTTTTGGACCCTAAAAGAAGCTTTCAGCAACTTCTCTTCCAGCACCCTGATGGAGATCTGGACTCTCAGCTCCCATGGTGAGTGGGTGGCCCTCCCCCTGCCCTCCTCCAGGGTCAGGGCCAGGGGTGGTTGGGTCATCAAGGCGCTGGTTTACCAGCACAGGTTTGCTGGACTCTGAGGCGGGTGGCCAGTTCAGGGTCTGCAAAGGGGTGTGTTTGGGGTGCTATGGGCAGATAACCCAGCCTGAGAAGCTGAGTAAGGCTTCTAGGGACACTTATTCCTAGGCTGAGGGACCCTGATGGGGATTAGTGCCAGGTAGAGAGAACAGAATTCGCAGTGGCCAGGAGGTGAGGAAGACCACTGCACATTTTGGGACTGTAAACACTTCTGGTGTGGCAGGAGCTAAGAGGTAAGGGTGGGCTGAGGAGGTGGGTAGGAGTCAGGTCATGCAGGCAAGAAGTCAGGCTTTATGTTGAGAAAATGGAGACCTATTGAAGAGATTTAAGCCGAGGAGTGGCCTAGCAGGTTTGTTCCCCAGCCAGTGTGGCAACACAGGGAGACTGGGCGAAGTCGGAGCAGAGCCTGCAACCTCGCAGGTGAAGGTGGTGGTGACTCAGACCAGTGCTCCAGTGGGTGAGAATGGAGGGATGTTAAGGAGGCAGAATGGAGGGCCAACAGTTTAGTTTTCCTCTTTTTCAGGAGGCAGCGCAGGCGACAAGGTGGCGACTCTAGAAGCCAAGCTGGAGAAACAGGAACAGGACCTGAAAGCAGGTCAGAGACCCTCCCTTGAGTGCGTGTGAGGTGTGGGTATATGTGTGATGTGTGTTGTAATAATGTGTGTTGTGTATGCATATGTGAGTGTGTGTTGTGTCATCTGTGTGTGTGAGTATATGTGTGATATGTGGTATGAGTGATGTATGTGCTGTTTGTGTGTATTGTGAGTAGTTTGTGTGCTGTGTGTATGGTGTTTGATGTGTGCGTTGTGTTTTCCCAGCCAAAGGCTGGAGTCCTGTACAGGGTCCTGGCAGATAAGGCATCCACACTGCCCACATCATTGTCCATCATTCTGTCCCCCTAGATCATGCTACTTTGCTCTTTCACCTAAAGCACTTCCCAGTTGATCTGCGCATCTTGGCTTGTCAGATGGCATTCCTGCGGAGCAACGGTAGGGTAAGGGAAGACTCCAGGCCCAGTGTGCTTGTCCGCCCAAGCTGGATCTCATCTCCCTGTGTCCACACCCATCCTCTCAGGCACAGAATGCTGCCCCATTAACTGGCTGGAGCATGACGGCAGCTGTTACTGGTTCTCTCGTTCTGGATTGACCTGGCCTGAGGCTGAGAAGTACTGCCAGCTGGAAAATGCGCACCTGGTCGTCATCAACTCCAGAGAGGAACAGGTGAAACCGTACCTTTCTCAAAGTCAGGGAGAAATTTGGGGAATGTAAACTCTGGGAGGCTGGATCAGGCTTGCTTTATTATTTTTTTAGTCTAAGGAAGAGCGCAGCAGCTCTGGGAGGTCCATGGTGGAGCAGCCACTGATTCTGAGGTGGGAGATTATAGTCAGAAACTCAGGCAAAGAGGTAGGAGCCATGTGAGCAGGTGATGAGGAGCAGGTCAGGAGACAGAATGTGAGACAGGATGAACTAAAGCCATGACTTGCAGAGGTGCTGAGAGTCCCTTCTTGCTGTGTGCTGGTCTTGGGATGTTGTAGTCAGTTGGGTGAAAGGAACAGAGTGGGCAGCATTCCCAGTGACATGCCTACCTAGGGTTACTGGGTTCCTCCAAGATGCTCCAGGTCTCTCTTGCCTGGTGCTGCCACCAGACCACACTCCAAACACCTGAGTTTACAGGGAAGAACCAACCTGTTAGAATAGGTGGGGCGGTTTTTTGTTGTTGTTGTTGTTGTTGTTCAGTTTTTGAAAAGGAAGATATTAATGGTAACATTTACTGAGTCCTTACTATGTGACAGGCACTTTCATATATATTTACTTCTTTAATCCTCACAACCCTACTGGGTAGGCACTCTTATTATCCTCACTTTGAGGGAGGGAGAAATGAGGTAACTAAGGAAAAGGAAAGTTAAGGAACTTGCCACACAGCTAGTAAATCAGTATGTAGTCAGAATTCAGAAACACTCTGCCTCCTTAGCCAGTGTTTTTAGCTACTACGTGTTGCCAGAATAAATTTACTGAATTTGAAGATATATATTTTACTTAGTAGAATAATTACAAACATATTTTGTTTTACCAATCAGCTTGCAATTGCCAATATTTAATCAATTTTGACCTCTATGGGCCAAGCTAAGACTTCAGTGCTCTGTGAGTTGGTCCACAAGTTTTTTTTTTTTTTTTTTTTTTTTTGTGGTTCATCTACCTTTATTAATAGGTCCACAGTTCTTGGTGGCGACAACTTCATGGTGGATTGGGCTGCTCTTTCAACACTGTGAACTGAATGTCAATGTCTGGTTTAATGCTTTTCGCCTTGAATTCATCTCTGTGTAATATAAATTGAATGGACCTTGATATCTTTTCACTAGCATTTGCTAAATGTAGCTCTGTCCATTCATTCATTTCCAACCTTTTTGAGTTTCTGTTTTAGATTAATGCTTCTCAGCCTTGGCTCTATCCTATAAACCTTTAAACCTGAGGAGCTTAAAGATTCTGATTTAATTATATTCATCTGTGGCATTGAGATTTTTTAATAGTTCCCCCAATTGATGCAGCCATGCTTAAGATTGTGCATAAGTTTTATTTTTGATTTTAAAAAATCGAATGAGCCTTTTAATAGGCGTGTATCTCATTTATTTTTAATAGTTATGTTCAGTCTTAATCTATCTTTTTTCTGTTTCTATTCTTCTGTTTTCTCACATTTGCTATGTGAGATATGTTCTTTTTGTTTTCTCCCTATGGTATTTTGAACTAGATGTGGCTTATTTTTTTCATTATACTAGTGATTCATTTCATAACTTTAAATGATAAGCTGAAACTTATTGGCTTCAAAAAGTTAAGGAGTTTATATTATATAATTTTCCATATGAAAGCTGAGAAAATCAGCACAGTTCTTCACATGCCTTTCTTTTCTTTTTAAATGGAGATGTAACTGATAGAACATTGTTGGTTTGCTACATTTACATATTATGATATGATTACTACAGTAGAGTTAGCTATCACCTATTTCATGTCACATAATTATCATTTTAGTGTTGAGAACAATGAAGATTTAGTCTCTCAGCAACTTGGCAGTTTATAACGCCTCATTCTTTTCTTTCCCAGATTCCTTAAGTATTTTGCCTGAAGAGTTGGAGTCTTTTTCATCTTTAAATTTCATTAACCTCATCCAGATGTATCTCGGTGTTGCTCATTCTGTATTTTTGCTCTGAGGCTAGGAGAGTTCTCTTAATATGTAAAGTTAGGTTTTCTAACATTTTAGAAGATTTTCTTAAGTCATATATTTGAGTATTTTTTCTTGTCCATTTGTTCTCTTTTCCTCTGGAGCACATGATCCCAAAGTAGCTCCATTGTCTGCCTCCTTAGTTATCATTTTGTTGCCATGACTTCCACTTTTCTCTCTTTTCCTCTGTGTTCTGGGTCCTTTCCTCAGTCCCATCTTTCATAACTCAACCTTGTTTTTCTGCTGAGTTCCTAGGTCATTTTCATATAGCTCAAATTTTTCTCTTCAGTTTCTTCTCTTATCATTGTGTTTATCTTTCTTCTTTGATATTGTATGACATTTATCTCCTCTTTAATTTTTTGAGGCTGTGAAGTTGTTCTCCAACATCCCCTTCATTTCTAAAGTATGCTTTTTATTCAAAATATATTTTCAGTTCTCTTTTTGATATCACAGTTCCTTCTTCCTCTTTCTCCCCTTCCTGTTCTTTATTTTTGCATAATTTCCACTATAATTTCTCTTCTCTTCCACTTTTATGAATGAGCACAATTCTTTCTTGCCTGTTATTTACCCATGAATAGGGGGAAATGAATTCTTCTGGACTATCGTCTCTGATGATCTCGTTCTATTCGACTCCTCTCATCAGTCTTTGACACAGAGGGCTGGGTTTTGATAATTTGTATTCTTCGTTCAGTTATTCAGCTTCTTATGATGGAAAAAGGGGACCAGGGCAGCAGGCAGCAGCAAGTAGAATATCTTGTCTCTAGGCACTTTCCCTCCATCTCTGTTGACTTTTTTGAATTTTGGCAGTAGCCCAATTAGCCTCTGAGGGCTACCCCTTTATGCATTGTCCTACCTGCAGAATTCTCGAATTCAAGAATGTTACTGCATCTGCCCTCAAATTAGGTGACTAACTGCAACCTTAGTTGTGTCTATAGAAAGTGAGAATAGAATTAGGAAATTTTCCTCCAAATGTAGTTGGAGACCCTTCACGTGCCATCAAAGGGAATTGCTAGGTATGCAGGTTGGTCAAAATATCCCTCTGCTTTCTTTACACTCCTCCCCTGCTACCTTCCTGTACCATGGGGCTTAAGTCCCCAGGAAGAGCCATATCTGTACGAAAAGCCCACTTGGGGGAGTCTGTTGTCTGCTTGAATACTGGTGAGCTGTCTCACTTTCACTCAATCCCCTGCAAGCTGGCTTACTGGGTTACTCTCACACCCAGGGCAGCCTCCTATTTTCAGGACAGACTGCCAGACCCATTGTAGCCAAGTCATAATGGGGCTCTGGGCAGTGGGTCTAATTGGAAGCTCCAGGGCCTGGTGAACCTCCGGAAATGACAGCTACACATAGAAGCAGGAGCAGGGCAGATGCACCTGAGAGGAGAGTGAAACCAAGGGGTCCAGAGTGGTGGTAGGGGTCAGAGTCAAGATTCTGACTGAGTTTGAGACTGTGGGCAGAAGACATGCAGACAACTAGAGTCAGGGTAGCTGCCATGAGTTGAGGATGAGTAATGTGGGGGGCAGCGGTCACAAACTCAGGAACTGGATTGGCTTTCTGGGCTCTCCAACTACCTCTGAGTTCTTAACCTCACTTGTAAATTAAGGCAACCAATTTAGAGGGCTTGTGAAGCATTTAGCATGTGCTTTATAAAGCTCAGCAAATGTTCTCTAAACAATAGCTAAGGTTACAGAAGAAAAAGCGAGGAACTAGTTTCCTTGGGAGCTGTTGCTTCAGCTTGGGGGCTGATTAGGGTGGGGAAGTCTGAGGGAACCACTTAATAGTTAAATGGAGGTACAAGGAACTAGAAACTTCCATCCCACCTGTTTTTCAGAAATTCATTGTACAGCACATGAGTCCATTTCATACCTGGATAGGTCTCACTGAAAGTGATGGTTCCTGGAAATGGGTGGATGGCACAGACTACAGTTCTAGCTACAAGTAAGTGCCCCTCCCCACTAGTTTGGCCTGGGTATGGCCACCTGGCCTTTTGTCCCAATACACCTCCACCCATCCCTTATGGATCAAATTCCACAACCCTCTCCCCTCCAGACTCTTAACCTCCAAGACTGCAGCTTCTGCTCCCTGAACTCTCCAATGTTGTGCTTTTCTGAGGTGGGGGTGAGTTTCTGGGATGAGAGTATTCAGAGTTTGAGCTCTGGCCTGCCTTCCTAGGAACTGGGCTGCCACTCAGCCAGATAACTGGCAGGGGCACGAGGAGGGTGGAAGTGAAGACTGTGCTGAAGTCCAGATGGATGGCCGCTGGAATGACAATTTCTGTCAGCAGGTGCAACGTTGGGCATGTGAGATGAGGCGAAACATTACCAGCTAGGAGACCTGACTCCCAGCAGCTCTCTACCCATACCCCACCCTACCTTACCCCTAGCTTCTCTACCAGAGATTTTGAAGAAAGCAAGAATAATCAGAGACATGGTGGGGGTGGGACGGGGAGGGCACATTAAGGAAAGCTAGAGGGGGTGGTTTGAGAATCTCAGACCCCAAGGAGGCTGAGATCCCACCTCTTTTTGCCACTCGCTGTAATTATTATAATTTTCAGCCTCCTTAATGGAGTAGAACAAGAAGAAACAAATACTTAAAACTCTATGTGGACTGGTAATTTGGAACAGGGAAATGTAAGGTGCAAACAAGAGTTAGTATGGAGGGTCTAGAAGAAAGTTTAAGTCATTGTCAGCTGTTCCTTGACACCCAACCTTGAAGGACACTGGTCAAGAGAAGTATAGAAGCACCCCTTGGAACAGAAGTATTCAGTGGAAAGCCCTGGGGTTGGGGGTGGGGGGACGGCATGGGAATAGCCAGGTAGGCTGGGCTGGGGGTCTGCCCACATCCTGAGAGGTTCCCCAAGGAAGCAGCTTTCCCTGCAGTTGGGATCTACTCCAGAAGAGGTTACAGGGAGCACCCTGTTCTGTCCTGCCTGGGAACTATGGAGTGGGCTGGCAAGGCCAGTGAAAAATGTTTGCTAAGAGAAAGAATGGGTAAGACACCTTCCCAATATTTTCATCATGGCTGCCCCAAGCAGATCTAGACATATCCCCAGCACAGAATGTCACCCACAATTTCCACAGTGGGTAAACTTCATATTCCAAGGTGATTCTGAAACCAATCTTAGAATGGTCCTTAAACAAGTAGATTTTTTGTTTTATTTTTATTATAAAAATAATATATACTATTAGTAAAAAATGTTTCAAGTACACACACGGGCAGACACACACACACACACACACACACACACACACACACACAAGGAATGTCCTTTCCTCACCCTTCCTGCTTCTCCCCACAGTTAACTATTTCATAGATATTGCATTAGAGTTCTCTAAAGCAACAGAACCAATAGGAGATTATATATATGTGTATATATAATTTTAAATATATATACATATATTTTATATATATTATATATGTCCATATATATTTATGTATATATATTATACACACACACATACGTGAAGAGTTTTATTATAAGGAATTGGCTCATGTGATTATAGAAGCCGACAAGTCCCAAGTTCTGCAGGTGAGCAGGCAAGCTGGAGGTCCAGGAGAGCCAATGATGTCATTGCATATGAAGACAGCAGGCTCAAGACCCAGGAAGAGCTGATGTTGCCTTTTGACTCTGAAAGCAGGAAAAAAGTCAGTGTCCCAGGTTGAAGGGGCTCAGGCAGAAAGAACTCTCATATTCACATAGGGTCAGCCTTCTTGTTCTATTTAGGGCTTCAATTGATTGGATGAGACCCACCCACATTAGGGAGAGCAATCTGCTTTACCAATTCAAGTATTCCCCACATCTAAAACTACCCTCACAGACACACCCAGAATAATGTTAGACCAACTACCTGGGCACTCTGTGGCCCAGTTGAGTTGACACACAAAATTAACCATCATAGATTTCCCATCAGGATGTTTCCTGCATATGTGTATATATGCAATACTGGATTTTACTATGTAGCTTGATTATTTTCAATTTCCAGTGTCTAGTGGAAATTGATCCAATCTATTCTCTGACAGATCTTACCTCATGAAGCTTAGCAGGGGTGGAGAATTCTAAAATATGGGTGTGCCATATGTTGTTTAATCTTTCTCTGTGCTAGAAAGCTAATTGCCATTTTTGTATGTTTTCACATATAATATTTTGAGCAACTTTTGCTCCTAACCTTGTATGAGGTCAAGATTTTCAGCTGCAAAATTTTCTAGGACTTCTTCAAGATGTTAAAATGGCATTAAATTAAAAAATTATGGAGTCTGGGAGGGAAGATGGCAAACTAGGTAAAAGCAGGGTTCGCCTCTTCCCAGAGCCACATCAAAATTACAGTCAAATTATAAAATAATCAATGTGAAGAATCATCTGAAGTCCAGCTGATAACATGTATGTCTGATAATATAAAGAAGGAGCCACACTGAAGCCGGTAGGAGGGGCAAAGTCGCGAATCGGGCTGGACCTGCATGCGCAGACGGTGGAGGAACACCAGGAGAGTGAGGCTCCCCTGAAGAGGTGGGGTCTCAGCCTCATTCTGGGCTCCCCAGCCCAGGGAAGAGAAGTTTCCAAAAACTCTGTAAAAACTAGAGGGGATTCTGGCTGTCTGGGTGAGATAGAAGGAGACAGAAACCCTAGACATCCCTTTGAAAGGCCCAAGCACAGGCTCTCTGACCTGCAGACACTCACCAGGGACACTGGTGGTGGGTCAGAGGCTCCGGTGGGGTCTGGACAGGCAGTTACCATTGTGCCTTAGTGAGGGGGAGAGCCTACAGGGGCAATCTACAGACCAAGCCAGCATGCCTATGCAAACCCCTCCCACAGGGCCATTTGGAAGTGCTGGCCTGAGGAGATCAGCCTGCCCCACCCAACCTTCAGATTGCCTAGGGCTTTTGTCACTGGGTGGCTGCCACACTCTGCACTGGTTCAGGGCCAAACATTTGCTTCTGGCAGCCAGCACTGTGAGTGTGCATGTTGGGGACAGTTTCAGGCAGATCACTGCTGCCAACATGAACTTGGGTGGATCTTGAGGATCTCTGGGCCAGTCCCAGACAGCAGCTGGTCTTGCTGTGATCTGTGACTTTTGTGGGAACACGCAAATGGTTACCAAAGTTGCAGCAAGACTGAGGCTGTATTGATCTGGCAGTCATTGTCTCCCTGAGACCCCACCCCACCCAACCCACCGAATGCCCCAGGTGGCCCATTAACAGTCAACCCACTACCCTGCTACTCCCCTCCTCCCAATCCACACAGGAAACAAACTTTGCTTAGCACAGGGTGGGCGCTGCCAGGAAATCAGTTGCTGGCAGACTTCTGCTGCCTGCAAGAGCTGCAATATGGCATGGGGGAGATCACAGGGGTCTGTGGGACCGCCCCAGATGGCACCTGGTCTCACTGTAATCTGTGACTATTGTGGGAACACACGGGCACAGAAGTTGCAGCAAAACTGAGGCTGTATTGGCCTGACAGCCCTTGTCTCCCTGAGATCCTGCTTCACCCAAGCCACAAAGTGCCTGCAGCCCTTTGACAGGTAGCCTCCCTTGCCCTGCTTTTCTCTGGGGTTGTGCATTCTGTGAAGGCAACTGACCTTGGCTAGCGCAGTGAGCACAATTTGGGGAAAACAGTTGTGGGTAAACCAGTTGTGGGTAAACCACTGCAGCCTGTATGAGCTGCAATATCTCTTGCGAGGATCTCAGGGGTCTGTTGGACCACCCCCATCGCAGACAACAGTAGTTCACGCTGTGATATCTGACTTTGGCGGGAGCCCGCAGTTCCAGAGCTGGCAGCAAATCTGGTGCTGTGTAGGTCTGATGGTCCTGTGTCTCAATGAGTTGATGTCCCACCTAAACTACAAATTACCTGTGGCAAGTCTGCTCCCAGGCAACCTAGTCCCATCCTGTGCTTTCCTTGAGTCACAAATTCAATAGCAAACAACAGCACTCAGTTTATGTGGCCCAGGCAAAGCCCATTCACCTAGGAAAAGGATTCGGTGGTGGGCCACACTCTCACACCCACGAGCTTCAGTAATTCTTAAACAGATCTCGGGTGTTTGCAGGCCCGAGGTGGGCAGCAGCTGACCTTGCTATGATTGGAAACTTGTACAGAGAGCCACAGAGACAGCACTAACATGTAAACTGACACTGCAGTGGCAGGGGGAAATTTACTCAATAAATTTAGGAAACTCCCGGGGTCCCTGCACCACCCAACATGCATATCACCCAGAGGCTCTTCAAGTTTCAGAGACTTATGAGCAACTGACAGTCAGTGTCATGCCTTGAGGAGCACTGGTTCTTCTGCTAAACAGCCCTAGGCCAGGTATGGGGGATAACTTGACCGTGGCCTATAGCGTTGTCTCTTCCACTTACCTGTAGATTCAGCATAGACAACAACCATCTGTGGATAGCTTTGTAGCTCTAACTAGGTAGACCTGAGTAATCAAAGGCAACAGCTGACCTCTGCCTACTGGGGAGCCCCTCCCAAGGGGCCACAAAACTAACACACTCGGATGCTGGCACTAGACCACAACAGAGCAACTCCTGACTAGTCCCATAAGTGGAACACACAAAGGATGGTTTCAACAAGTACACAAGCCTGGTAGGACAAATCCCACTCAGTAGGGTCAGCCCCCACACAGCAACTCTTACCCTGTGGGTGCAGCCAATTCCCACAATTAGTCAGCCTGAACGTTAATCCACTGATGTACTAACACCAATAAAAGCTTAGCTACAACAGAAGATCACACACAACCCACACAAAGATCACATCCAGAGCTCCTGGCACAGGGGATCAGGGACAGTGCACCACTGGGCCACACAGGACATTTCCACATAAGACCACCTGGCCACAGCTGAGAGATGAAACAAATATTCCTAACATGAATAAATGAACACAGAGAGGCTAATAAAATGAGAGAACTAAAGAACATGCCACAAATGAAACAACAGGAGAAAACTCCAGAAAATAAGCTAAATGAAATGGAGGCAAACAACTTACTAGAAACAGAGTTCAAAATAATAGTTATAAGGATGCTCATCGGACTTAGGGAGAGAATGGATGAGCACAATGGGAACCTCAACAGAGAGATAGTAAGCATAAAAAAGGATGTAGAAACCATAAAAAAGAACCAGACAGAAATGAAGAATACAATAACTTAATTGAAGAATATGTTAGAAGGATTCAACAATGGATTGGATGAATCAGAAGATCAAATCAGTGAACTGATAGACAAGGTAGCAGAATACACCCAATCAGAAGAACAAAAAGAAAAGAATTTTAAAAAATGAGGATAGTTTAAGAAATCTCTGGGACAACATGAAGCATAACAATATCCAGATCATAGGAGTACCTGAAGCAGAAGAGAGAGAGCAAGGGATTGAGAATCTATTTGAAGAAATAATTACAGAAAACTTCCTTAACCTGGCAAAGGAATTAGACATACAAGTTCAGGAAGCACAAAGAGTCCCAAACAAGAGGAATTCAAACAGACCCACACCAAAATGCATCATAATTAAAATACCAAAGGTCAAAGACAAAATGAGAATCTTAAAAGCAGCAAGAGAAAGGCAGCTAGTTACTTATAAGGGTACCCCCACAAGAGTATCTGATTTTTCAATGGAAAATTTGCAGACTAGAAGGGACTGGCAAGAAATATTTAAAGTTATGAAAAACAAGAATCTACAACCATGAATACTCTACCTAGAAAGGCTTTTGATTAAAATAGAAGGTGAGATAAAGAGCTTCCCATAGGGAAAAGCTTAAGGAATTCATTGCTAACAAGCCAGTATTACAAGATATGTTAAAGGAACTTCTGTAAAAAAAGTAGAGGTAAAAAAGAAAAACAAGTATGAATGATAAAATGGCAGTAACGATGTACCTATCAGTAATCACTTTAAATGTAAATGGTTTAAATGTTCCAATCAAAAGACATAGGGTAGCCAAATGGATAAGAAAACAAGATCCATATATATGTTGTCTATAAGAGATCAAATAACAGTCACAGACTGAAAGTAAAGGGATGGAAAAAGATATTTTATGCAAATGGAAATGAAAAAAAGCCAGGGTAGAGATACTTCTATCAGATAAAATAGACTTTAAAACAAAGACTATAATAAGAGACAAAGAAGGGCATTATATAATGATAAAGGTATCAATAAAGCAAGAGGACATAACCTTAGTAAACATATATGCACCCAACATAGGAGCACCTACACACATAAAGCAATATTGAATGACATAAAAGGAGAGATCAACAGTAATACACTCACAGGAGACTTTAACACTCTATTGACATCAATGGACATATCTCCCAGACAAAAAATGAACAAGGAGACAAGGGGCTTAAAAGACACACTAGACCAGATGGATTTAATAAATATTTTCTATTTTACCCCAAAGCATTTTACCCCAAAGCAGCAAAATATACATTCTTCTGAAATGCACATGGAACATTTTCCAGGATAGACCACACATTAGGACACGAAACAAGTCTCAATAAATTTAAGAAGATTGAAATCATATTAAACGTCTTCTCTGATCACAATGGTATGAAACTAAAAATCAACTACAAGAAAAAAACTGGAAAATACATGAACACATAGAGGCTAAATAATATGCTATTGGACAATGAATAGGTTATCGATGAGATCAAGGAAAAAATCAAAAGATACCTAGAGACAAATGAAAATGAAAGCATGACTCAAAATCTGTGGGACACAGTGAAAGCAGTCGTAAAAGGGAAATTCATAGCAATACAGGCCTACCTCAAAAAACAAAACCCAAAAAACAAAAAAAAAAACAAAAAACAAGAAAAAGCTCAAATAAACAATCTAACCTTACACTTAGAAGAACTAGAAAAAAACAGCAAACAAAGCCCAAAGTGAATAGAAAGAAGGAAATAATAAAGATCAGAGCAGAAATAAATGAAATAGAGTCTAGAAAAACAATACAAAAGATTAATGAAACCAAGAGCTGTTTCTCTGAAAGGATAAACAAAATTGACAGACCCTTAGCCAGACTAGACTCATCAAGGAAAAAAGAGAGAGGACTCGAATAAATAAAATCAAAAAGAAAGAGGAGATATCATTATGGACTCCACAGAAATACAAAGGATCATAAGAAAATACTATGAGCAATTACATGCCAACAAATTGTACAATCTGGAAGAAATAGATACATTCCTATAAATATACAATCTCCCAAGGCTGAGTCAAGAAGAAATAGAAAATCTGAACTAACCGATACCACCAATGAAATTGAATCAGTAATCAAAAACCTCCCCCAAAATGAAAGTTCTGGACCAGATGGCTTCATAGGCAAATTTTACCATTCAAAGAAGGATTAACACCTATTCTTCACAAACTATTCCAAAAATTTCAAGAAGAGGGAAGGCTTCCTAACTCCTTTTATGAGGCCACCATTATCTTGATTCTCAAAGCGGACAAGACAGTACAACCCCCCAAAACAAACAAATAAAAAAAAAAAACTATAGACCGATATCTTTTATAAACATTGATGCAAAAATCCTCAATAAAATATTAGCAAACTGAATTCAGCAATACATTAAAAATATCATACACCATGAAGTTGGATTTATTCCTGGGATGCAAGGTTGATACAGTATCCACAAATCAGTTAATGTGATATATCACATCAACAAATTGAAAGATAAAAACCATGTGATCATATTGATAGATGCAGAAAAAGCCTTTGACCAAATCTAGCATCCATGTTATAAAACCTCTCAGCAAAGTGGAAACAGAGGGAACATACTTCAACATAATAAAGGCCATATATGACAAATCTACAGCTAACATCATACTCATGGAGAAAGGCTAAAAGCATTTTCCTTACGATCAGGGACAAGACAAGGATGCATACTTTCACCAGTCTTCTTCAATATTGTATTGGAAGTCTTAGCCACAGCACTAAGACAAGAAAGAGAAATAAAAGGTATCTGAATTGGAAAGGAAGAAGTAAAACTCTCGTTATTTGCCGATGACATGATACTATATATAGAGAACCCTATAGGTTCCACCAAAAAACTGTTAGAACTGATCAATGAATTCAGTGAAGTAGCAATATACAAAATTAATATTCAGAAATGAGTGGCATTTTTATATACCAGTGATGAACTTTCAGAAAGAGAAATTAAGAAAACAATCCCATTTACGATTTCATTGAAAACAATAAAATACCTGGAAATCAAATTAACCAAGGAAGTAAAAGACTTGTTCTCAGAAAATTGTAAGTCATTGAAAAAGAAATTGAAGAAGATACAAATAAATGGAAGCATATACCATGCTCATGGATAGGAAGAATAAACATCATTTAAATGGCCATACTACCCAAAGCAATCTATAGATTCAGTGTAATCCCTATTGAAATACCAATGGCATTTTTCAGAGAGACAGAACAAATAATCCTAAAACTTATATGGAACCATAAAAGGGCCCGAATAGACACGGCAATCTTGAGAAAGAAGAGTAAAGTTGAAGCAATCACACTATCTGATATCAAACTGTATTACAAGGCTACAGTAATACAAACAGCAAGGCACTGGCTTAAAAACAGATAGTTGATCAATGGAACAGAATAGAGAGCCCAGAAATAAATCCATGCCTATACCCTCACTTAATATATGACAAAGGAGGCAAAAATATTAAATGGGGTAAGGACAGTCTCTTCAATAAATGCTGTTAGGAAAATTGGGCAGGTACATGCAAAAAAAAAAAAAAAAAAAAAAAAACCAGAAAAAGAAACTGGACCACCTTCTTACACTGTATACAAGAATAGACTCGAAATGGATTAAAGACTTAAATGTAAGACCTGAAACCATAAAACTTCTAGAAGAAAACATAGACAGTAAACTCTCTGATATTGTTAACAGTAAGTCCTTTTTGGATATACCTCCTCGGGCAAGAGAAACAAAAAGAAAAATAAACAAATGGGACTACATCAAACTAAAAAGTTTTTGTATAGCAAAGGAAACCATCAACAAAATAAAAAGATAACTGACTGAATGGGAGAAGATATTTACTTATGATACATCTAGTAACAACAACAACAACAAAAACAATAAAAAACAATCCAATTACAAAATGGACAGAAGACCTGAACAGATATTTCTCCAAAGAGGAAATACAGATGTCCAATAGACATATGAAAAGGTGCTCAAGGTCACTAATCATCAGAAAAATGCAAATTGAAACCACAATGAGATGTCGTCTCATACCTGTCAGAATAGCTATCATCCATAAATCAAAGAACAAGTGTTGGTGAGGATGTGGAGAAAAGGAAACTCTCATATACTGTTGGTGGGATTGCATATTGGTACAGCCACTTTGGAAAACAGTCTGGAGGTTTCTCAAAAAATTAGAAATGGATATACCTTTTGACCCAGCAATTGCACTTCTGCGTATTTATCCAAAGAAAACCAAAACAATAATTTATAAAGACCTATGCACCCCAATATTCATGGCAGCACAATTTACAATAGCCAAGATAAGATACGGAAGCAACCTAAATGCCCATCAACAGATGATTGGATAATGAAATTATGGTTCATATACAATGGAATATTACTCAACCATTAAAAAAAGAAATCCTACCATTTGCAATGACATGAATGGACCTAGAGGTTATTATGTTGAGTGAAATAAGTTAGACTTATATGCGGAATCTAAGAAAGAAAAAGAACAAATTAATCAAAAACAGACTCACAAATATAGAGGACAATCTGGTGTCTGACAGAGAGGAGGGGGTTGAGGGGCTGGAAGAAAGGGGTGAAGGGTTAATGAACTACAAACTAGTAGTTGATAGATGGTCATGGGGATGGGGAGTGTGGCATAGGGAATGCAGTTAGCATTAATGTAATGGCTAGGTGGAGAGCCTGGGAAGAGAAAGAGCAATTAGGGGGATCGTTTCGTAAACTATATAAATGCCTAACCAATGTATTATATACTTGAATCTAATAATAAAATAAAATTTTAAAAAATTATGAAAGTAATAATACATGCAATTTAAAGTCTTGTGGGACTAGAAGCATCTACTTCTGCTGTTAGAGAAACCACTGTTGTAGCTGTTTCTTCTAGTATTGACACTGAATTTCTATAATGCACATAAACAGATATATCTTTATCAGTTGTTTATATTATTTAGTCATTATCATGTAGATGAGGTAAATCTTCCAATTGAGTCTACAATTTAAATTTAAATTCTATTTAAATTCTAATTTGGAATCTCTATCTATTATGGCTGCATTGATATTGTTAACTGCTGAGCCAAGTAATATAATTTGATTGTTTCCTTTCTTGCACTTTTGTTTCTTCTGAAGTTCATAATTGTTTCATTTAAAAATTTGCTGCATATTCCTTGAAGCTGTTGCAGTCTTCTCCCTTTTTTTTTGGGGGGGGGTGAGTGCTGAGTAAATATATACATTTATTCTGTAACTTTTTAGAGAGGAAAAAGTTTCAATTACTCTAGTGTAAATGTAGTAACAGATTTCAGTTCTTTAAGTAGTTGAGAAAGTTTTGCTGAAGTTCCAAACTTTAAATAAACAAATTGGTAAAACCAAGGAGCAGAAGGACTTTCATGACCCCTCTTGTAACTTTCAAATATTGAGCTTATCTTATTCTTCCTTGTAGCATTGTGTTTTAACTGTCGACTTTGCTCTATTGCCCAATAAACTAGATGTTGCGGCTCTAAATAGCCCTTTATGTCTGTACCTCTCCAATTGGGCTGTTCCTGGGGTTAAACATTGCCCCAGGATAAACACGGCCCATCCTCCTCAAACACTTTGAAGGGGAGCAAAAACATATTGAAAGAAATTCTGATACATTTCTGACTAGAATAAAACATCCACAACAATTTTAAGAAAATCTTGCAAGACAATTTATGGAAGCAGAAGACTGCTTCACCTCTCTTAGTGGTGTGTGTTCGCTCCCTTCCACTATGAGGGCTATTTGGGAGGAAAAGATGAGGAAGCCTGCTTTACGCCAGGCCTGTATCTATGGAAAAGGTCTTCCAGCTGAGAGAAGTGATCTCCTGTGGGTCTCTGAGTCGCATCAGCATGGCTTTGACTTGGTCCTTCAGACAGTGTCTTTCCAAATTCCAAATTCTTTGGAGCAACTCCAGTCTTGACGTGGCTTCTGTATATCCTTAGTTATGGGACTTCTGTTCAGCTACACTTCAGGTTGTTCTCAATGGTAGTTGTTCTGTAGTTTAGTTGTAATTTTGATGTTGCAAAGTCTTCTTTAACCATAAAAGCCTGATACTATAATTGTCTACGCATGCAAACTGGTCGTATAACCAGTATTTCAGCTGGACTTTTTTCCCTAGAGCCACAGGGTGAATCAAAGTTTTATGAAGCCTGACATGTACACAATTTTGGGGGGCTATTCCAATGAAAGAATATAAAAATTGGTATACAAAATTAAGCATAAAATGAATATTTACTTAAGTCAGAAAAAACTCACAAATTTCAAAAGCTGAAGCTACCATAAATATCGCAACATCCAGAAAAATAATATAATATTTTAAGTAATCTTTTGACAAATCTCTAAACTCCATTTTCCCTATACTTCTTTGCTGCACACTCATTGGTAACTGTCCATAGAGAGAAAAGAAAGATAGTTGAGTGTTTTCTCTAGCATGTTTCTGCTTTACTACTGATGTAAAGTCCTTTATGGCATGCTCATTTGTCACCTTCATGTAATGAGTCTGCATAGTGGATGACAGAAGTATCCCTACCCTAAAGGTACATGGTGTGACTGCAAACCACATATCGATGCCCCTCTCAATCCAGCCAACTTCTTAGTAAGATAAACAAAAGCCACTGACCCAAAGAGAAGTGTGAAGGTGGGGGAGTTGGAGTGGAAAGTGACAGTGGTCATCTTAAGTGATTATAGTCAAAATAACTTTTGTTTTCATAATTTACAAAAACTTATGACCATGTGAAGATGTTGCTAGGGCACACAAGGGGCCCTTGACCTCAAGCTCTTTTAGACTCATTGTCCGTCTACTTCTGTACCTCCCCCCAACTCCCCTTGCCACATAGCCAGTCTTGTGTCCTCAGCTCCCGCCAGAGAGATTGTCTCTAAGCCTGTGACAGAGCAGTTATCTTGGGACTTCCCACTCATCCTGAGAAGTTTCTGGACTTTTCTTATTCACCTGAGTTGAATCCTCTCTTGCCTGGATTCATATCTCCTTTGGTTTATTCCCTTGTTTTGTCGAAGCATCCCTCCCCCACCCCACCCTGCCCCACCCCCTCCAGTAGCTTTCAGGAAAATTGTGTAGGGAAGGGACATTCTTTGATAGATTGATTGATCATCTGTGGGACTATAGAATTCTAAGTTGAGAATAATCTCCCTTCAATGTTTTGTGGTCCTCACTTCATGCTTTCTAGCTTTCAGTGTGCTGTTGAGAGATCTGACCCTAGTCTAAACCTTATCTTTAGTATGTGAACTCTCCCCTCTCTTTAGGATGTTCCCTTAACCCTGGTGTCTGAAAATCACCACTGATGAATTTTGGTAGGAGCCTTTCAGTCATTAGACCAGGCTCTCACCAGGCTTTCTTAATCTGGGAGAATGGAAGATGATGTAAGAGAAACGACTGAGAATCAGGTGATTGATTTTTTGGGTTAAGTTGAGGATTCTGCTGTTACTTGCTTGAAATCTGCTGTTGTGTCAGGCACTGCCTTCCTCCCCTGCTCAGTGACCCCAGGGTTGTCATGGAAAAACTTCAAGAGACTCGTGTTGACATGCAACATTAACATCATATTATTATTCAGTATTTACCTCCGAATCTTAGATTTTAGGTTTTTATGCCGCACTTACTCTTTTCAACAATTGATCCATATTCTGAATCAAAAATATAAATTTTAAATTATTACATTAAAAGTAAGTGCTAAGTGTTGATAAGTGAAAGAAGCAAATCTGAAAAGGTTACATTATATATGATTCCAATTATATGACATAGAAAAAGCAAAACTATGGATGGAGACAATAAAAATATCAGTGGTTGGCAGGGTTCCAGAGGGAGATAGGGAGGCGATGAATAGATGGAACATGGGATTTTTAGGACAGTGAAACTATTCTGTATGATACTATAGAAGTGGATACATGACATTATACATTTGTCAAAACCCATAGACTGCACAACACTAAGAGTGAACTCTAATGTAAACTACGAACATTAGTTAATAATAATGTATCAACAATGGCTTATCAATTGTATCAGATACAAGATGAAATAAGAAAGTAAAGGAAGAATAAAAGAAAAATTACAATGAAAATAATTTTCTGTACTTTTGAGTTATTGGGATTACTCACAAGAAGAACAAGTAAATTTAAGCAAGGCCTATGGTTGTAAATAGAACATCTGATAAAGTAACACTGACTGTAAAAGATGAACAAATAATGGGAGCCAATAGTTTCCAATAATAATGATAATAATAAATTAAAACAAGTTATTTATATGGTGCTTTTAGAAATAATTTTGCCTCAGCAATCTATCAAAAAAAGGCCTTAAGAAATGTTCCCAAAGAGACATTTTTAGGTTGCATTTTCTTATTATAATATAATTAAATTAAAATAGAACTATCATATGATCCAGAAATCCCACTTCTGGGTATATACCTAAAGGAAATAAAAACAGAATATTGAAGAAATATCTGCACTCCACGTTTATTGCAGCATTATTCACAGTAGCCAAGATATGGAAACCACCTAAGTGTTCATCAGTAGATGAATGAATAAAGAAAATGTGGCATATATGTACAATGGAATAGTATTCAATAATGGAAGGAAATTGTACCATTTGCAACAACATGGATGGTCCTTGATGTCAAGTGTAATAAGCCAGACAGAGAAAGACAAATACTGCATGGTATCACTTACGTGTGGCATCTTTAAAAAACATCAGAGTAATAGAAACAGAGAATAGAAAGTGGTTGCCAGGGGCTGGAGGTGGGGGAAATTGGGAGAAGCTGGTAAAATGGTACAAACTTTCAGTTATAAGATGAGTAATGTTTGAGGATCTATTGTAAAATATGGTGACTATAGTTGATAACACTGTATAGTATAATTGAAATTTGCTAAGAGAGTAAACTTAAGTGTCCACACTAAAAAAAAAAAAACAAAAAAGAAAGAAAGAAAAAAAGAAAGAAAGGAAGAAAGAAAGAAAGAAAGAAAGAAAGAGAGAGGGAGAAAGAGAGAGAAATAAAGAAAAAAAGAAAGAAAGAAAGAAAGAAAGAAAGAAAGAAAGAAAGGAAGGAAGAAAAGAAAGAAAGAAAGAGAAAGAAAGAAAGAAAGAAAGAAAGAAAGAAAGAAAAAGAAAGAAAGAAAGAAAGAAAGAAAGAAAGAAAGAAAGAAAGAAAGAAAGAAAAGAAAGAAAGAAAGAAACATACATGAGGTTATAGATGTGTTAATTAACTAGATGGGGAATCCTTTTACAACGTATTGATATGTGAAATCATCACAATGTATACTTTAAATATCTTACAATTTTATATGTCGATTATACCTCAGTTAAGCTGAAATTTAATTAAAAAGAAACACCTTAGGAACTCTGTACAGTCTTTTGAAAGTTAAAGAGAAAAAAAATTAAAATAATGGCAGTTTTCCAGTCTCCCAGGGCTTATTCCTCCCCCACAGAGGTCTTGTTAGGAGTCTCTGGGGAATGTTCCCCCTCCCCCATCCCTGCTCTTTCTGTGGCTGAGTGGTCTAACAGAAAGCAGCTCCAAGACTCTCCTAGCTGGCCTTGCGCAGGCTGGCCTCACAGATCCAGTTGTAGCGCCTCTGGCAGACATCATCATTCCACTTGCCACCAGTGGAGAAGTGGGCACAGTCCTCGCCACCACCCAGCTCATGCCCATGCCAATCATCTGGCTGGTCTGGTTTCCAGTTTCTGAAGGGAGAAAGCAACAGCAAGCTAGGAAGGTCAGATGGAACAGAATCCAGGTCTGGGAAGAAGGAGCAGTGGGCCAGATTCTTGAGGAGCAGAGCTAAGGGAGGAAGATGGGCACAGAAAGTCAGGGTGTACTTACTTGAAATTGGTCTCATAGTCTGTCCCATCCACCCATTTCCAGACTCCTTCAAGATCAGTGAGGCCTATCCAGGTGTATGAGTATCTTACATGTTCCTGGAGAAAATTCTGGGATGACAGAAGGACAATGGTGACTTCTCTCCATCCCAGCCAACTCCTTGGACCAAGAGTCTAAACTTTACATGTCAAGTCAGTTGAGGAGATTTGGGATATTTATCCGAGTGTCCAGGCCAATTACTGTCATGCACCACTTAACAGGGATGGGTGATTTCGTCATTGTACAAACATCATAAAATATACTGACACAAACCTAAATGGGATAGCCTAATCTACACCTTGGCTATATGTTATAGCCTGTTGCTCCTAGGCTATAAACCTGCACAGCACGTTACTGTAGAAAATAACACAAAATTAAATCAAGCACAGAGAAAATGATGCAGTCAAGAGAAGCAGTAAACACAAGATGTATGAGGCTGCTGCTGGCATAACATGGCATATTGTTTAAAAGCAAACTTTTTTTTATAAGCAGAAAGAATATGCTCTAAAATAATAATAAAAACTGTAGTATTATAAATACATTACCCAGTAACATAGTTATTTATTATCATTATCAAGTATTATGTATATAAATGTCTAGCCACTACACGTACAACTGAAACTAATATAAAATAATATTGAATGTCAGCTCTAATTGAAAAATAAAAATTAAAAAAAGTGTTGTGCACTGTAATTGTATGTGCTGTATTTTTATATATATACAACTAATAGCAGCACAATAGGTTTGTTTATACCAGCATTACCACAAACATGTGAGCAATGTTGCCATGTTATGATTTTACAGTGACTATGGCTCACTAGGAGTAAGGAATTTTTCGGGTCCATTATAATATTATAGGACCACTATCATATATGTGGTCTGTTGTTGACTGAAACATCATTATATAGCACATGACTATAAATATCTGGCTTAGATGGCAGTGTTTTAAAAATTCTCCAGGTGATGTTCCTGTACAGCCACAGCTGAGAACCACTTCCTTAAATGGGATATATCTTAGGACCTAAGCACCAGAACCCTCACCTGCTCCTCTCTGGAGTTGATGACCACCAGGTGCGCGTTCTCCAGCTGGCAGTACTTCTCAGCCTCAGGCCAGGGCTTCCCAGTACGAGAGAACCAGTAGCAGCTGCCTTCATACTCCAGCCAGTTAACAGCACAGCAGGTATTTTGGGTGTCTGAGAGGAGGGAGTCGAGGAAGGTCTGAGGGGAGGGGGTCAGAGATGCTGCCCAGTGGGACCTGAGCAGAAAATAGAGCCAGACACTCCCCTGCACACCCCTCACCATTGTTCTTGAGAGCAGCCATCTGGCAATTCAGGGAGTTCAAGTCTTTGGCCAGCTGCTGGACTCGCAGGAGCATTTCGGAATAACCTGGGACATACACAGATGGGCAGTGAGGACAGTACAAGGGGCTCAGCCTAGTACCCTTTATACCCTCCCACCATATTATGCCCAGGTGGAGGGAAGAAGAAGCCTGACCTGCTTTGAGTTCTTGCTGCTCTTTCTCCAGCTTGCTCTCCAGAGAAAACACCTTGTCATTCAAGCTGCGGGCTGGAGGAGAGGGCACTCAGCACCCCAAGCCGCTCCCACCCCCAACTCTGTGCTGAGAGCCTGGCCTTCACTCTTGCACACATACTCCTGAAGGATCTCTCACCTGCTTGCAGTTCCTGCTCATGGTTTTTCACCATGGCTTTCAGAGATGTTATCATTTCTTGCAAACTGCCATCTGGAGGACATGGAACTCAGTGCTGGGGAGTCAGCTCCCACCCCCTCCTCCACCACACCTCACCCCAATCCAGAGCCCTTTCCAGTGGGGCTTACCCTGAGAGTGCAGTGCCTGGACCTCAGCCACAGTATGTGAAGTGACATTGCTGAAAGTTGTTCTCAGGATCACCAGGTCCCTCTGAAACTTGGAATCTGATCAAGTGGATGGAACAATCAGTGCTCAGATTTATTCAGCTCTCTCTGGACCAGTACTGAGCAGGGCACTAGTTGTGCATTGTCTCATTGGGTCCTCACAGCGACCCAAACCAAAGGGACAGGTGCTATTGTTATTCAAAATCTCAGATGAGGAAACTAAGGTATAGAGAGATTAGGTAATTTGGCTACATTACCCATGAATAAGTGACAGAGCCCGCAGCCATTTTTATTCATCATGATTGTCATTGGTGCCCCCATCACTGTACCCCACTATTGCCCCCATCCCTGCCCACTCTGTGACCCTCACTTTGGGATCCAATCACACAGATGCCGACCAGCAGGAGGAGGCTGAGGCCCACGGAGAGCAGATGGGGACGGGGTCCAGAGCAGAGATGCTGTAGGAAGGGCTGGGAAAGAGGCACCCCTGTTAAGAGAAGAAGGCATCAGGGCAAAGAAGTGCAGGACATGAGAGAGACAAGGGAGGAGAATAGGGCCACAGGGACCTGTCAGGGATGAAGGCTGTTTTAGGTAAACCTAGGGGGAGGCTGGACATAGAGAATCATAGGGCAAGAGATGCCCAGGCCTCTGCCCCTTCATGGACCAGCACAAGTTCTCAGTTACATAAGGCCCTCACACACAAGGATACACTGATGAGGTCTGGGGGAGGGGACAGGAGAACACAGAACAGACTGGGGAAACCAGGCCTTCAGCAGGCTCATGCTCATCTGTGTTGTCAGGTTAGCAAATGTTTCCCTTCCAAACTCAATTATTCATTTCTCCCAGTGCAAATGCTTATGCCTCCCCCAGGGTATAGGTAGCCAGGCCCACTATGGTCCTCCCCGTCCCTGTCTTTCTGAGGACCTTGAATCCTCTTCATAATGGAGCCCCCAGGGGGTGGGGCCCCATTAGTGCACATGACATGTCAGCAGAAATCATGAAGAGGGTATTTTGGGAGATACCATTCTCCTTTCCTCTTACCATTTCTAAACCCCTGGCTTTTCTCACTCTCCAAGGACTGGAGGTCTTCATACTTCATTGACATACTTGGATCAACACTGAGGCTGTGAAAGATGAAATGAAGGCAGGGCCAGAGCCAGACCGGAGCTGGAGTTGGGCACAGGGGAAGCTGGGACTAGGTTGGAGCTGAGGTCAAGGCCGGAGCTGAGGTCAAGGCCAGAATTGAGGTAAGAATTGAAGTTCTGGCTGAGAATGATCTGGGGGTTAGGGCTAGAAATAATGGGCCTGTGTTTGCAGCTGAGGTTGGAAGTGGGGTCAGGATTGAGCTTTGTGCTGGGGTTTGGTTGAGTATGGGATTGGAGGTAGAGGTTAAGTTGGAGCTAAATGTATCGCTAGGACTGGGTCTAACATTGGGCCTGGAATGGAGGGTGCATCTCCTGCTAGGATTGGGATCAGTACTCTCAGTTATTAAATCTCCAAGCTGCCTTTTTATATCTCTTCCCATTAATTTCCCCCTGAGACCCACAGTCCCCTCTCCATGCTTTCTCTTACTCCCTGTCCCCTTGGTCTCACCTGTATCCCCAGCCCCATTACCTGTGGAAAGTCTGGAGGCTGTGATTCTTGGGTTTGCTGTGCAGCAATGAGCAGAGTTGGAAAAAACTAAATCTTGGAGTTTGAGTAGAGGTGAATTAGGGAGGAGTCAAATAAGTGACCAGAATTCTGCTGGTCTTCCTGTTTGAAAGCCCAGGAGTCTATAATCTGGAATCTCCCATTTCTTCAACTTTGGGCAGTCAATAATTGGAACACAGACAGAAATCGTGTGACTGGGGGCCAGCTTTGCTCTCCTCTTCCAGGGTGTGCCTCCTCCCCTTCTGCTTCTTTTGAGCTTTCCTGACTTCCTTATTTTTACCATTTAGGAGAAGGGAGCTGGACCAGCAGGGACAAGAGGTGCAGTCTGTTGTTTCTTCTCTGCTCCACACCCTCTTTCACTTCTTGCATCTGAATTTTCCAGATGTTGGTATCTCTACCATTGCATATCCGGGTCCAGAGGAGCCCCTTTCTTTGCTCTTGCTCAATTATGACCCATATTTCTGTCATCTGAGCTTCTTTTGGGGCTTCAGCCATCAGTTTCCCACATTTCTGGCCTAGCTCTCCTGACTCCACTCACAAGAAGGGAAGAGGGTGTAGGAGAGTATTCCTGGCTGAAATGGGACGGGAGGAGCAGGGGACAGGAGCAAACTTTTACTGAGCATTAAATCTGTGATGGGAATTGTGCCAGACACTTGCTGTACATTAACCATTCAGTTCCTACAAGAACCATGGGAAGCATTTTGAACGATTAGTATTATTGTGAAGGTAATTTTGACCTTGTGGACCCCTGACAAGGTCTCAGGGATCTTAAGGAGTTCATGGTCCATACATTGAGAACCTTGGTGTAAAATAACTAATATTTTTATAATGATCTTGTATCCAGCCACATTGACAAATTCTTCTGTTCTAGAAGTTTTTAAAAATGCTAGCTTCTTGCATAGTAAGCTGTCAATTACAACATCAATTATTAGAGAAAATTATGTCAAAACATTTTATTTTATATTTTCCTGCATGTTACATTTTCAGACTTATACATTATATATTTAAAGTGAGTTAAAATTTATTTAATTCATTAATGAGGGAGTCAATAGGATGGTAAAGCTAATAAAGAGGAATATAAGATAGAAAGAAATATTGATAGGAATAGAAAAAAAGATTGCTAGAATAAGATTTCTAAATTAGATGCAATACTTACTTGCCCTACAAGACAATAAACCTGTAATTTTTGAGTAATCTTTCCTGCCAGACAGAATTCATTTGCATTGCTATTGTACAAGAATCATTTACTTGTATATAAGCTTTTCTATAGAGTCTTAACATACACTAATCATTTTACATATAATTCAAACAAATGCATATTTCCCTAAAGAGTTAAATTCTTGTGTGAATCTCTTAGACAATATTCGAGTATGGCAATTATAGACATGCATTTATTGTTTTGCCTATCTCTAAGTTTTGGATATTTTTTCTAAAAAGTCCCCCTTGTGGTAACAATCTCAAAACATTTTTCTTTATTACCAAAAAAGGCTGGCATTTGTTCTGATTTGTTTATATAGGTACAGCATGAAGTACTAATGAACTTAAATAAGCCTCCTGTACTGTGGTTCGCAAATCTAGAGCCATATAGTATTAATCTACCAAAGTCTAGGAAAATTTTGTCTATTGAGCATGATAAGACTGAATTAGGTTGTAATACAATTGTAAATAAATAAGGTTCAAGATGAATTATCTTTACTGAAACAATTCAGCATATTCACTGGCACCTAATACTCAGAAGTCACTTATCAAATACTTTCTTTTAAATTTCTAACCACAAAGATAATGAGAAACATTTTGCCTTCATGGGGCAAGCACAGCAGTGCACATTCACTGTCTTACTTATGTCAATGCTACTGCTCTCTCTCATAATGTCCACTCCACTGTCAGTTCTGTGTGCACTCACTGTTCTCTATCTCAATCTAGTCCAGAGGGCATCTAGGACTTTTATTACCTTGCTGTTGCACAAAATATCATGGTAATATATTATATTGATAACATTATACTAATTTGACCTGATGAGGAGGAAGGAGCAAGCACTCTTGATGTGTTTGTAAGACACATGCACTCTAGAGGAGGTGAATAAACTCTGCTAACATTCCAGTGGTCTTGGGTACTTCAGGCTGCCCTTCAAAAGTTAGGGCCAAGTTGCCACACCTGCACTGACCATCAAGAGGAAAGAGGCAAGATGCTTTGAACGTCCTTGAGTTTTTGAGAAAATATATAGCACATGTGGATTTGTTGCTCTGAACCACGAACGGAATGACCTATAAGGCTACCAGTGTTACAATAGGCCTAGAACAAGAAAAGGCTTTGTATCAGATTCAGACTGAAGGGTAAGACTTTCTACTATTTAGACCTTACAACTGAGCAGACCCAATATTATTGGAAATATCTATGACAAGTAAGGGGACTATACCGAGCCTCTGGCAAATGCCAGTATGGAAATCACAGGGTAGACCCCTAGGACTTTGAAATAAAATAGTGCCCTCTTTTGTTTACCACTATTTTCTATTTGAAAAGCAGCTCCTGGGCCTGCTCCTAGGGCTTAGTAGAAATTCAAAACCTAATTACTAAACTTTAAATGACTATGTGACCTAAAATTTCCATCATGATCTAGGTTTTATGTGATGATCAAATTCATAGAATTAAACACAGGTTGCAATAAATTGTAAAATACAAATGTTTCATACATACAGGATGAGTCCAGGGGGCACTATTACTTTTGTAGGTGGCTCACACTTCTGTTGTACCTGTTCCTAATGCTTTGCTGCAGTTTCTTCAGTTCACATCTAGGACCTCATAGGGAGTTCCATATAATTAGTTAATGGGAGAGTAAAAACCATATTCTTGATTTGAAGATGGCTTTTCAAGTTGTGCTAGCAACTGTGCACACGTATATGACTGCTGCTGTATAGTCTTACTTAGGGGATGCCCTTAAAGGCAATGATGAAGGGAATTCTTTCAATAGGCAGATGTTTGGGCAATATGTTTTGTTGTCCATCTTAGGTGGGAGGGGATAGTAGTTTAATGAATTCACTAGCTGGTCAAAGCCTTGGGAAAAATAAGATTGGAAAAGTGTTGACAAGTGTTTTGGGGGAAGAGATATATGGCTGAACATCTCAGAAGGAGCATATAGGGTGAAGATATTTGTATCCCATTTAAATGCTCACCAAAGGACAGCCACAGATGAAGAAGCTCTCAATAACAAGGTAGATCATATGATCTGCTTCGTGAATGCCAGTCAATTTTCCCTGGTGCTTACTCAATGTAGAAAGTTACCATGGCAGCAGAGATGGAATGTATATATTAGCTCAACAACATCGATTTTCTTTTCCAAGGATGACATGGCTATTGCTATTGCTGAGAACCCAACTTGCTCAAAGCAGAGACCAACACTGAGCCTTGCTTTGGTGTCATTTACCATGGCAGGTTAATTACATTGGACCCCTTGCATCATGAAAGGAACAGCAATATACCCTCAGAAAAATAAGCACATATTCTGAATATGGATATGACTTCCTTTCCCATTATGCTTCTGCCAGCATCTCCATTCATGGATATATATATACCATGTTATCCCTCATGCTATCATCTCCAACTAAGGAACTCAGTTCATAATGAAGGAACAATGGACTGATATCTGTGGTATTGCCATGTGAATAACACTCGGATAAATAGCTTGACTGAGTGGTAGGAGAGTTTTTTGTAGGTGCTATTACAGCACCAGGTGGGAGAAAATACCCTACAAGATTGGGGGTGCTGTTCTACAGGATACGGCATATTCCTTATACAATATATGATGCCATATCCCTAATGGAGATAGTGCACAAGTCTGGGAACCAAAGTATGAAGGTGGGAGTGTGTCCTCTTACTAATTTACCTAATATTTCATTTACAGATTTTTGTTTCCTGTCTGAAGCTCTTAGTGCCAAGGAATGCATGTTCTCACATGGAAAACAATCATCGTTCTCTTAAACTCCCACCTAAGAATCACTCCTGTTCATTTTCGGTTCCTTGTGCTGCTGAACCAACAACAGGCAGAGAAGAGGGTTCTTATTCTGGTGGAAGAGGTTAATCCCAATGACCAAGGGGAAATGGAAGGCCATTACATTGTAGGGGGAAAGAGGACTATATTGGAAACCCAGAGGAGTTGCTGGGGTGGCTTTAGTCCTTCTATGACTGGTAATAATGGTCCGTGGCAAATAGTGGCAACCAAGGCAAGATAGAAACTCTAAGGGCTTGTGTTTTGTGAGGATGAAAGTTTGTTTAGCCCACCAAATGAAAAACAACCTTATAAACTGAGGTTCTAGCAGAGGATAAAGGGATCATGGAAAAGTGAGTGGAAGAAAGAAGCTATGTATACCATTTTATGCCTCTTGACCAGCTACTGAAAATGAGTAGAATTGTATTTCATGTTAATTTATTCTCCCTCTTCCCCTGCTCACTTATAAGAAACGTCTTTGTCAAGTCTAATATTACATTTAGGTTCCAGCTGAAAGGATGACTGAATATCATTATCAATCGATGAGACATAAACCACTTGTGTTTACCCCTGTCACTGGGGACATGGATTTCTTCAGCCAAGTGAAGACCAACAATGAATGCTGAGTGGCAAAAGTAAGGGACAGCGCTGGTTATTCTTGAGTCTCCTTCCAGACACATTCTCCATTCTTTTCTGCCCTATTGTGCTCTAGGAAGCTGAGTGCTATGGACTGCATCATCACAACACCCTTGCCATATGACATATTTTGGGTCTTTCCAATTGAAGGCACTGGTAAATAGCTCAGAAGACAGGAAAAGAGACAGGTATATATTGCTTTTCCTGCTCTCCTCTAGTTGTTATGGCTCTGGTGGAACTGCCTTCTAATGCTCCTGGCAAGTGGCCCTCTTCCATGCTCCAAAACCTCTCAGGGCTCCACTATTGTGTTCCTGTCTCTGCTTTCCCCCTAGCTGTGGGCTCATTGCTGCTCCCAGTTACCGGGGGCTTCATTAAGCTTTGTTATTTTCATTTCTGCTCACTCTGAAAATATCCCTTCATTAAACTCTTTCCAGTTAAATCCTTTTGTGTTGCTATCTGTATCTTGCTGGGACTAACAAAAACTTTATGAAGAAATTATAAATGTTTACCAAAGGACACGGGGAAAAAAAACCCTCTCTTAGGAAGTCAACAGGCTTTTCAAACTCAGCGTGTCCAAAACAAAGCTTATCTCTCCATCCCACCCATAGAACCAGCTTCTCTCACAATCTTCCCCATCTCAATGAACTGAGACTTCAACCTTTTAGTTTCTCAAGCCCAAAACCTGTAATTATCTTTGACTCTGTCATTCTCTCAAACCCCTCATCCAACCCATCAGCAAATCATGACAGGTCTACCTTTAAAATACATCCAGACCGTAAATGCTTTTCTCACTCCACTTCTATTACCCTGGCCAAGTTATTATTGCATCTCACCTCAAGGTCTTCATACTCTCCTCCTTGCTGCCTTTCTATAAGTCACAACCCAGCAAGCAAAATGATCCTGTTATAAAGTGAGCCTCATCTTGTGATTCCTATGCCAAAACTTTCCAAAATCTTCGTTTTGGACTAACAGTAAAGGCAAATCCTTTCCAGTAGCCTTCAAGACCCAGTTGCTCCACACCCCTTGACCCTTTAAACTTATCTGCTACTCCTTTCCCCCTGCTCAGTCCACTCCAGCCACACCAGCATCCTTGCTGTCCCCTGAACACAACAGTCATTTCCCTGCCTAAGAGAGATTCTAAAATGAATGGAATATATCTTTCTCTCTGATATAGAAAGAAATTTATGCTATATTATTAATTTTAAAAAGATAAGGTACAGAAGATGACCCCATTTATATATAAGATAAAAGCTATAACATATTGGTTTTCCTTCTCCACCTTTCAAGGCACTCAAGTTCCCTCATCATGTGTGCATGGACTCAATGAAGCCTTCTTAGTAGTATTTACAGGGCTCATTGGTGGGAACTAAACTCCTTTTGTGAAAAGAATGCATTTGCAGAGAGTACAGGCCAGGATGTTGGGCAGTACTAAGTTTGAATCCTGGCTCTCTCTTTTATGAGATTTTGAGCACATCATTTAATGAGTCTCAGTTCATCATCCAAAATGCTTCCCAAGGTTCTTGTAGGAATTGAATGGTTATTGTATGGCAAGTTTTTGACACAATCCCCATCGCAGATTTGATGTTCAATAAAAATTTGCTCCTGTCCCTGGCTCTTCCCCTCCTGGTTCAGCCAGGAAATCCTCTTCTCCATCACCCTCTCTCTTCCTTGTCTTGAGTCCTTGTTTGACTTTTGCTTCTGAGTGGAGGGAAGGCTAGAGCTGAGCCAACCTGATGAAGCTGGATCGGGGGTTCAGATTCTAGGAGCCCAGGTCTGCACTGGATAAGAGAAGAGAAATGGGTTCCTCTGGACCTGAGTCAGAAATATCTGGAGACCAACAATTCTGGGGGAATTCAGAGGCAGGAAGTGAAAAAAGATGTGATAGTAAAACAAACCTCACCCTTAGCCCTTTCTGGTCCTGCTCCCCCACCCAAATGGTAAAAACGAGGAAGTCAGGGAGCTAGAAAGAAGGGGAAAGGAAAAGAAATGCACCCTGGAGGAGGGGTGATATATGTGGATCATCCCCAACTGCCACCTACGTAAGCCTTTGTCTGTGTTCCAACCCCCTTCTGATTTACTGTCCACAGTTGGGGGCTAGGAGATCTCAGGATACAGAGTGCTGGGCCCCTCCACACACAAATAAGAAGGATTCAGTCTCTCAGCTTTATGGCCCTCCTCCACTCAGAATTTCCGGACCCTGGTACCTGTATTGCCTGAGGAAACCAGAAATCATGTTCTCCAACTTTCTGCATATAACTGGACTGGTGAGGCAGGGAAAATATCAGAAAAAGTAAGAAAGGGTGACTTTGTGTTATAGGGGAAAAGTATAGATCGCAGATTGAATCCCTAATTGGAGGAGATAAATTGAGACTCTGTCTCCACTGACTTCTAGACCAGTTAGCCCCGAATCAGCACAATCAAAGCTCTAACTCCAGCTTCAGGCTCAGCCTCAGCCTGAACCCAAACCCTAGCCCCAATTTCAGTCCCAACTTTAGCTCTAAATTCATCACTGAATTCAAGCTCAGTCCCAAATGAGGGTCCAACCTGGCCTGCCCCAACCTCAGCCCCAAACTCAGTCCCAGACCCAACATGAACCCTTCCCACAATTTTAGCCCGAGACCCAATCTCACGTTCAGCTTCAAACACCAGACTTTTGTTACCCTCATCTTAATTCCAACTTCAGACCCAGTCCCAGCCCCATTCCTAATCCCAGCACCAGACTCAGTGTCCACCTGACCTCATTTCCTACCTCAGAACCAGGACTTGATCCATCTCCAGTACCCATCCCAGGCTTCTTCAAAGGGACCCTAACATCTGCCCAGGCCAGTGTCTCTGCTTTCATCTCATCTCAGCTTTCATCTCAGCTTCTGAGACCACTTTGGTCCAAGGATGTCAATGAAGTAAGAAGACCTCGAGTGCTCAGAGAGTGAGAATAAACAGAAGTTTAGAAATGATAAGAAGACAAGCAGAAGACCCCAGGGATAGGCCCATCCCTAAAAGTTTTAGGGGCCTGAGCTAAATCTTCTTGAGCCCACCCCTCACTTGCTCCCCTTCTGGTTCAGTCCTGTCCCTTGAGGAGCCTGGGGACACACCTAAGGACACCCCCAGCCCACAGTCCACAATCCACTCACCTCCTGACTGCTGGCCATGGCCACTGTGTGGGAGATCAGGATGCATACACTAGAAGCACGGTCAACCCAAGAGAACAGGCCCAGGGAGTTGATGCACCCTAGCCCCTCTCTGACACAGGCTCAGGGCGTTTGGGGCAGGTGATATGGGCTCCCAAGTGTCTAAAGGGTGATTCAGAAGAGAAGGTATGGCTCAGGGTGAGCATGTAGATTCCTCCTTCCATGGGAAAGGATAGAGCCAGAGGATGGCCAATGAGGGCTCCCTGAAGTGTGAAGCCCAGAGGTTCAGATTGCCAGAGTTCGAGGACAGCCCTGCTCTAAAATATGGTGTCTCTCCCTATATACCTGAAGGGTTTCTGCTGTCATGTCTCCACTGGACTGTGTTTCTGGGGTCCTGGTTTTGCTCCTTCCTATGATTTTGGCTGTTGATATTAAAAGTCAAACTTTTGGAATTTGAAAAGTCTTTTCTCTCCTCCACCAATTGACTCTTATAAATCTAGAATCACCTTGGCTTTGAGAATGTTGCTTCTTTTATGGATTTTGAAAATCTATTCAGATATCCAGTTGAATCTTTTTTCTTGGCTTATGTTCGTATCTGCTCCAAACTCAGGGCAGAGAGTATGGAGAGCAATCGCTGTGCCTGAGTGGTGAGCAGGCAGTGGTTACACCGAGGTTTGATTCCGAGGACCTTATCTGCTGTAAATATTATTATTGTATACTTTTCATGTAATATCTTTCTGTACTCTTAGATTTTCTACACTGTATTTTTAATTAAAAACAAACAAAATGACATTACAAATATCTAATTAGAAATTTTTTACCAACTTTTACAAGCTCTCCAAATTTGGAATGAGTGACACTGTAATTGTCACTCCTACAACAAAGACAAAATCAAGCAATCCCAGCTTGGTTGGGTGTGGCAGTGTCACAGGTACCACAAAAGGGAGGCTGTTACAGCTCTGAATGCTACGGGTGGGTTGGGTTAGATAAGGGTGTGCAACTGGCAACAGATTTTGAATATTAAAATATCAATATCCAGAAAGGAGGGAGAGACTAGGAGGAAGCATAACTAATCTGGCACATCAGGAGGTCTGCAAATTGAACAAAAAAGTGTTATTTAAAAGCTACATTTTCACTCATGGACATGGACTGTAGACTAGTGGTTACCAGAGGGTAGAGGGTAGGGGAAGAGGGGGGATGTAAATGGGGTAAAGGGGGTCAAATATAGGGGCATGGAGGGAGAATGAAGTGGGTAACGGGTATCAAATATATGGTAGCTGAAGGAAACTGGACTTTGGGTGGTAAACACACAAAAGAATATATAGATGTCAAGTTATAATGTACACCTGAAAATTATATAATTGTATCAACTAACGTTACCCCAATAAACTTAATTTAAAAATAATAATAAAAAGAAAAAATAAAACACACACACAAAATAAATAAAAGCTACATTTTCACAAATTAAAATGACCACCACTACCCTGAATTTTCTTCTGTCTGGCAAGAATACATTTTAAAAGAAAATTGTTTCTTAATTTTAGGAAACTTCTCATGCTGGCTCTCTAATTATGCAAACAAAAAATTATGCCAAAAAAAATTATGCTCCCTTATTCAAAATTATACCAGGCCCTTTTCTGAAAAATGACTTCATTTCAAAGGAGATAAAATGGCTCTTGGGGTGATCATATACAGTTTTCTAAGTTGCTTCTGGAAACCAAGAGTCTTAAGCAAGGAAAGGGGTGAGATGGAGAAAGGGATGGTGTGACACTTGTTTGTTCAGACTAGTCTGAACCCCTTTTAGAGTCTTGTATTAGAAGGACTCTTTGTTATAAACTACAGGAAATATCTGGATTTAGGTAATGCAAAAAGACCTTTTTTGAATCATTCATTCCTTTTACAAGGGTGTCTTACACAACCTGTTATGGATTGATTTGCGTCTCTCTAAAAATGTATGTGAAGTCCTAACCCCCAGCAGTACCTGTGAATGTGATCTTCTTTGGAAATAGAGTGGTTGCAAATGTAATTAGTTGAGGTCAAATTAAAGTAGGGTGGGCCTTTACTCCAATATGACTTGTGTCCACATAAGGAGAGAGGAGACAGAGACACATGGAGGACAAAGCCATGTGACCATGGAGGCAGAGACTGGAGTGCTGCAGCTGCAAACCAAGGAATATCAAGAATTGCCCACAAACCACCAGAAGCTAGAAAGATGCAAGGAAGGATTCTCCCCTACAGATTTCAAATAGAGCATAGCCTCTTGATTTCAGACTTCTAGCTTCTAGAACTGTGAGACAGTACATTTCTGTTGTTTTTGTGGAATTCTGTTAAGGCAGCCCTAGGAAACCAATAGGTGATTCAAGGGCAAGTAAGTGGCTGAAGCCTTGAGATAGACTGGAAAGGGGAGCTGAAACCTTAAGGGTCTCTTTATTTACTTCACCGTCAGCTTTATTCCTCTTTCTCACTGCAGACCATCATTCTCTGCTCTTTGGCCAACACCCTCTGTGGTCATTTTCAACTCTTTCCTATGCAGGTCTGTGGCAGCAACCAGTCCAGGGTGGCTCCTTAACCCCTTCACTACCAAGGACTGAATTATGATTGATTCAAACCTATTAGAGAACACCAACTCTTTTTTGTTGGTATGGATTTAGGGGTAGACACGTGACTCAGTATTGGCCAATGACACCTGCTGGAGCCTCTGCAACAGATTTTCATCCCTCATGAAAAATGAAAGATGTCTAAATGAGGAACCCTCCTGTTGTCTTCTTGCTGTGGCTATTTCCTTGTTGAGGATATGATGTTTGGGGCAGTGGCAGCTGTCTCACGACTATGAAAGGAAAGCCAAGAGTATGGAGTCTATTTAACTGCTATAGCAGTGTGAATGTTCTATGACCACTTGGGGGAACACAGAGAGCTGGGTGTTTAGTGGACCCAATACTGGCTTAACACTATGCACTGAGTACAGGGCTCTGCATCCTGCTTCTCATCTGGAATAAAAATATACACTTTAAAAAAATTAATTAATTTTTTTTTATGGTGACATTGGTTAATGAAATCCAAAATGCACTCCTTTTAGAATTAATCTACTTGTAGTTTAGGGGGAAAAGGACAAGAATCTGAACAGAATCTGAAGAAAAATATATGAATCATTGGCTAGAAAGGAATACAAATGCTTCTAGTCATGCCCCCAGAATTATTAGAATTTGAAATGTCAGAGTGAGTCATAGCTGGTCATGTTTTATAAGTGAAAAAGCAATCCCATTGTGTATTATTCACGTGGTGCACGATTACTTTGTGGGGGTGGATGGGAACAGTCTTATTGTCATTTGATAGAATGGATTCGGAATGAGAAAGAAAATCATTAAATAAATTGGAGTAAGCAGTGCACAACCTTAATGACACCATCAGTTTTCCACCGGTTGATTTGAGAATAAGGGGCAAAACACTGTCCCTTCTACACACACAGACATATCCACTACTATATAAATTTAGCCAGTTCAAAAATTAACACATAAACTCTCCAGTTTCATACCTTGACCATGGTGAACTGCAACTAGGGATAAAATAATTCTGTCCTAAAAGATCATAAGGAACAGAATGCTTACATAAACTAGACTGCCTTAGACAGCTGTAAGAAATTGTATAGGTGGCAGATGCAAAAAGCTAAAAAACAGTTTGTTTCCTTTTGTCAGCAAAACTGTTTGTTGAGCTATGTTCTGCTGAAGTCCTCATTGGGTTCTGTTGATCCAGCAGATAGACATGAGTGAATGGGAAGTAACTTTGTTTACATTACATTTTCCTGCCATCTGACCATGCACATTAATCCTGAGATTTTTACCAGTTCACTGACCACCAATCAGAGCCAATCTTGAGATGGTGGTAGGTCTGTTCTTCTCAACATTAGGGACTAGGACTAACTTCCTCTTGCCTTTGCTGTCCTCATTCCACCACTGCTCTTCAGGCTTTTTCTGGATTCTCAAAGTGTCTTCTTTCTTAAAGGCAAGATCAACATCATACTCATTAAAGTCAAAGAGGGGTTGGGTCACACATCCTCTGGTTCTTTCTGCCTGAGAATCGCCCCAATTCCTTGCCTGGCCCTGGAAGCTTGTTTTCTCAACATCGTAGCATCCAAATGGTACATTTTGAAGAATTCCAATAAAGTAGGCAGTTAATCAAATTTCTGATTTTCTGTTTGTATTTCTGAAGGTACTCAACCCAGCTACTCCGCTCTTCCAAGTAGAAGTTGCCCACCATGTTCGTCTCCACACCAGTGTTCTGAGACACTGTTGTCATGTGCATCTTCATCAGCACCACCAGCCCCACCAACCCCACCAACCCCAGCAGCCCAGCAGCCCCACCAACCTCACCAGCCCCAGCACCCAGTGAGCAGCAAACCAGCTCAGGTCTCAGCCTCACTGTTGTGTCTGAAATGGTGGCAGCAGCTGTGAGCAGACTTCACTGGAAACCTCTCTAGTTCTTTTGGTAGTTTCTTTTTTTATTTATTAATTTTTTTCAAATTCCCTTCTACCTACTAGATATTATTATTTTATATTTTCCCAATAATTCCAACATTGAAACTCCACACAGTTTTATTCTGTTCTTTGCTATTTCTGCTGACTCTCATTCCTAATATCCCTTTTTCTTTTGTGTTTTGTGATTTTACTTTTACACTATAAGCTCTTAGTTTTTGGAATTTTGTCTCCCAAAATTCTTTCAGGTCTGGTCTGGTAGTATATTCTTCCAGAGAGGATTTGTATTTGCTTCTGCTAGATGCCTGAGGTCCTTCCAAGCTGAAACTACTTTAAATATATCACTTAGCTATACATTTCTTAGACCTCAAATGATGTGTGTATTTGTGCCCTGATCCTGCTTTTAAAGGCAGGCTACGGTTATAAATTTTTATAAGAATCCCCTTTTCTTCTCTGGAAGACCAGTGTCCTTCTTGTCCTTTTTGTGGTCCTTCTTGAGGTTGCTTTTACACTAACTCCCCACCTCATGTGAGCCCAAGCCTTCATCATTTGCTACATAGGCATTCAGTTTGAAACTCCATGTAGCTCTTCAGGTGGCTATCTGCTTTAGCCTTTGCTTACATCTCTGGATTCATGCTTTAGCTATAAGAATCTTCTTACTTTCTTTCTAGCTAAGCCACTAATTTAAAAATAATTTTTTTTAATCCAGCACTTTTAGGTATTTTATAGTGGGAGTTTAGCTTTCCTATTGCTAGAAAAAGAACTTAAAGCTACTGTTCTACATTTATATATCTTGTATCTAGCCACCTTGCCAAATTTTCTTATTAATTCTGATAATTTTTTTTATATTAGAGCCTCTTGTGTCTTCTAGGTATTCATTCCTATCAATATATACTTCCTTTTTTATACTTGCTAGAACCTCTGGGCATTGTTGGGCAATAATGGTGGTAATGGGTATCCTTGCTTTTTAACGAAATGGATTTAATAATTTTCTCTTTAGGATATTTGTCTTTTTTAAGAAATAGCCTTTATTAAATTTAAGAAGTTTCCTTATATTTCTATTTTAGATTTTTTTAAATTAGAAAATGGCTGCTGAAGTGCATCCAGCCCCTCCTCAGATTTTTCTGGTGTGATGCTACACCCAGATTTTAGCCATGCCTTGCCTATTCACACTTCCGTCATTTACCTTTCAAGTGGGTTGAAGCTGAGGATACGAGAGAGAGAGAGAGAGAGAGAGAGAGAGAGAGAGAGAGCGCTCTAAAGATGTGGTTTTCAAGCTGGATTCAAATGATAAAGGGCCTTGTGCTCCTGGCTAAGGAGTCTGGAGTTTGTCTTAAGGGCAGTGGGAAGCCTTTGTGGATAGATCAGAATTGAATTTTGAAAAAAAAAATCACTCCGCTGCAATGAAGAGAATGGATTGCTGGGACCAGCTGGAGGCAGGGAGACCAGTTAGGATGTGGGTATGGTCATCTAGACTGGGGAGGAGAGAAATGCATTTACTTATTTATTGCTGTTATATTGATGCCCACTTCATGCCAGACATTATGTCCGGTCCTTTACACAGATTATAAGTGTTTCTTCCTGCTCCTTGTATGTATGTGTGGTGGAAGAAGAAGTTTTGGTAAAAATCAGAGGGAACAAATCACATAAATAGTAACAAACAGGAAGTCCCCACCAGAGTTCCAAGAATGGGCCCCTTCCAAGTAATCTTTGGTTTTCCAGCCTCTCCGAGTCCCTTCAGTCACCAACAATGAGTTCATAGATGGCTTCACCAAAAACTCTTTGTGTCCTATGCAACACTGATTCTTTTTTCTCCTTCCTTACTAACCTTAAATGGTGTTTAGGAACCCATCCTACTCCATACAGTCATGTGCTTCAGGTGAGTCTGGCTCCAGCCCAGTCCTAGAGGTAGGACCTGATGAGAGTATACCCTTTGTCAGTGGCTAGTTGTGGACACAGGATATAAATCAGGCCATGGGTGAGGGGCTATCTCCTGGGGGCTGTAGGCAAAGATTTCCTTACTGCTAAGCGGAACACACTGAAAGAGATATGCTCATTTTCTTCTGCATTGTTATACCTGAATGACATATCTGAAACTGCTACAGCCATGTTGCAACCTTCAGAGGAAAAAAGCAACACACTGAGGTGACAGACTGTAAACATAGGAAGAAACTGATTCCTCAATGATGTTGTTTAGTCTTCCTACCTCTAGTTTTATTGATATATGAGATAATATACTTTGTTATTGTACAAGCCAAGTTGTTACTTGAAGCCAGCAGCATTATAACTAATAGACATGGTTTTTTATTCATAGCATACACTGCTTCTGCATTCTCAAAGGGCTTGTGATGTGCCACCAACATGATTTTCCTTTCTTTCTGGGACTGATATTACTATAAACTGCCATCGACTGACCTTTCAAGGCACTGCCACTTCTCATCGCCATTCTTAATACTGAATGGCATCGTGGGATGTTGGACCCATAACCCAAAGACAAAGATGAAAATGAGAGTGACTCTCAGAGATTGGAGGGGTAACAGGTAGAGTCAAGGAGATATATGTACGATGGTCAGCAGAGCCAGAGGCTATTCAAGAGTCCAGCAAGTCAGTGCCAAAATGGGTAATTAGATTTGGGAGGAGTTAGGAAGATAGCTTCCTTAATAAAACCAAATTGGATAGCTTGCTTAATAAAACCAAACTGGACAGCTTCCTTAATAAAACCAAACTGGAAACTCAATGAGTTAGCTCAGGCGGGAGAAGCTCAAAAACTAGACAGCAACTCTCTTAGAGCCCTTTTTGCTCTGCCTCCATCCTGAAGGCGCAAGTGTACACAAGTCCTCTCATGGATCAACACTCTTCTTAGGTTCACTAGCCCAGGTGAACACTTAAATACGTAAGCAAACACTCAGGGATCAAAAGCTCTCCTGTTTGTTTATTTATTTAGACAAACAAATTCTTAAATAGTGCTTTTTGATAGGAATTGTCCTAAACACTTAACAAATATTAACTTATTTAATCCTCATAACAACCCTAAGAAGTTGTGCTGATAGTAACAAAGTGCTATCATCATCATCATCATCACCTTTTTTCTTTCTCAGAAGTAGGTGCTATTGTATTGCCATCTGTTTTATGGATAAGGGAACCCTTGCACAAATAGATTAAGTAATTTGTTTTAAGTCATAAAGCTGATAAGTGGCAAAGCCAGAATTTGAACCCAGGCAGCCTGGTTCCAGGGTCAGTGTTCCTACCACCATGCTATATTACTTTTAATATTGAGGGTATTAAAATACACTCATATTTCACATTAAGTATAATATTTTTGCTGTTAAGAGTTTTGAAAAGATTTTTTGTTTTAGAACTATCAACAAGGAACTCATTGAATCTATCATTGATTGGCTCTGATTTCTTGGCAATTATCATGAATATATAGGAAATTCTGGGAAGTGAGAAAAATTAACTTGCAAATTGTTTCGAATGTAATGAAATTTCAGGAACATGAAATTTAACAAAGAAGTAGATTGACTAAGATTATGTTTTGCAGACATTTATTTAAATATTTAAACATTCATTAGTTTAGATTTTTATAGTTTTCTTTTTTGTATATTGGAGTCAATAAACTTTTTCAGGTCTGTAACATTTCTGTAAGCACTCAGAAATCTTTAACCCTAGGTGCTGTATAATCAGGGAATAAATGAGCTCTCCTCAAGGACAACAGGCGAATAAATCCAGAAACACAAGCCATTTAAGAATAGTCAAGCTTTATGTATTATGGAGCTCAGGCTCTGATCTTACCCCACTTTGCTGCCCACTTCTCTCAGCTCTCACTGGCCACTGTCCTGGAACATCTCCCAGACCCCTGGGCCCAGGAGGGGTAAGCTCATAACCCATAAATCAGGATGCCTCTCCTAGGCAGCCAATCAACCAGATGCCCAAGGCCTTGTCCTTATCTCTCCTAGGCTTACTCAGTTGTGACTTCCCTCCAGGCCAGACTCTGCCTCTACACTCTTTAAACTAGTTATTAAAACAAACATGGTTTAAAACAAACATGTTTTAAACTAAGATCTGTCTCATTGCAAGAGATTCTTGGTTATGAATCAAGAAAGAGAGATATGACCAGAGCTTGAGACAGAGATGGATAAAGCTGGGAAAAGCTATTTGTCTGAATAAGATAGAGGGAAGGAACCCTTAGGAAGAGAGGCTGTCCACTACTTAAAATGCTTTGAAGATAGGGGAGAGGCAAGGAGAAGTCTTTGCAAAGGAAATGACATTGAAATGTAGGCGGGGCAGAGATAATTCGAGGCAAACAAGAGGAACTCTGTTCAGAAGAAAGGGCACAGAAAGGAAAAGGCCTACCTTGTACATAGACAAGAAGAGATTTGTGTGGTATCAGTGGCAAAAGTCACAACTTCTTTAGTTCACACACCCTCCAGGTGCTTTCAGGATCTTCCCAGGGTTCAGTCAGTCACCACCCCACTCCTCCCAGTGTCCACACAGGGATTTCTTCCTTGGGAAAAGATTACACATATTAGATCTCTAGAATGTCTAATTTACATTTCTACAGTTGCAGGAAAACCTGTTATCTGACTCCCTGTCTCCTTCCACCTTGGCTTCTGGTCCTGGTTGAAACTATTCAGCTGGGAAGCAGATTGTGGCCATTTGGGGCCACTGCAACCCTAGGGCAGATCTGGGGGTTGTCAACAGAGTCCCCTAAGAGGCTGAGTCCTTTAAATCAGATGTGAGGTTCCAGGCTGGGGCTGGGAAGGTAGACAATAGGCCCAGAAAATTGAGAGATAGCTGAAAGTTTGGGTACTGCAGAGGGGAAACAATAGATATTACCCCTTGTCCTTCTGGTGTGACTCTACCTCTCAAATCAAGACTTGAGGAGCACAGGGAACTGGAGTAGAGAGTGGATTGAAGTAGAGATGAAAGGGTGACAACCTGTGGCCAGAAATTGGGAGGAAACAAAATGGAAGTGAACTCCATTTGTAGAGTCCCTACCATGTGCCTGGAGTTGATCTGGTCCTTTTTAAACCTTATTTCACTGAAGTCTCACCAACAGTCTAGATGCCTAGAAACTGTTGTAGTTAAAAATCAAGAACTATGCTTTTAACAATTTACCTTATTCAAGTTGCTTTTGTAGGATGCATGCACACTGCTATCTCAATTCAAATCCCATTTTCATCCTGACAACTTGCTTTTAGTGAATATTTTAGGCTGCCTTGCACCTGAAAATTTTCCTTTGAGAAATTCCTATATTATTATTATTATTATTATTATTATTATTATTATTATTCCACTTTATTGAGGTGTAATTGACACGTTCCACCTTATTATTTTTTATGAGAGGCAGAACTCATCTACCTGTAGACATCAAAAGCACCAGGTGCTCACTTTCCTTCTTTCACTCTTTCAGATAGAATAAAAGAACATGACCAGGGTTCAGGTGGTCAGGAATACTGATCCTTGACTTGGATTTAGAGCTAGTGGTGAATGAAGCAGAGAAGTTTCTGAGCTTCAGCAGTTTCCAGGCCCTGTAGGCACAGAGGGCCAGTAGTGACATCTAGTGTCCAATGATGACAGCAGTGGCCTTAGTAACCCACTTAGAAGCCCAAGATCAGTTGAGTCAAACACCAGGAAGTCTCATATTTTTGCATGCCTCAAATAGAGCCATATTTCCTGTGGGTAATGCCATCTATCTTTATCTTTCCCCTTCCCTCCCATGCACCTTCTACAGAGGGAGCCCCCAGTAGGTGTACCCAAGGAATGGCTGGGCTCAGTTCAGGGTTTCCTGAAGGTTGCAGACCCCCGAGGCTCCCAAAACCTCCCACAGCAGTTCCCATGTGAAAACCCCAGAGCAGTTTCAGAGTTCACAAACAGACATACTTCCAGATCCTATGGTCCCCAAAACAAATCATGTACAGACTTTGACCCTCTCTTCTGATCTCCCTGAAGACCTGACCTGGCTCAGTATCTACTTTTGGGGCATTCTCCATGTGGGCAAGCATTACCAATTTGGTCCATCAGCAACCCCTTCTTGTAATATTGCCACAAACTGTGGAGGACCAGTCTCTGAGTCCACTCATGCAATGAGTCCCTTGTTCAGTGTTTCTCTCATTCAGTCATTCACATTTGGCACCTTTGGATGTAAAAGATCCAGAAATCAATAATGTAAAGTTCCACCTCCAGGAGCTATATGAGGGTGAGGGGAAGAAGACAGAAATGATGATTTCACCACAGTCTGAGAAGCGCTCTGATGAGGATTAACTAGGCAAAGGAGGAGGCATCTAATGCAGATTAGGAGGTGTGGTCACGATGACTTCCTAGAGGAGACCCTGCTGCACTATCAGTGGAGAAGACTTGGGGAGAAAACAAATAATTTATCTGGTCATATAAAGCATTTTTCTATGAAAGTATACATTAAAGATTATGAAGCAGAATGAAGTAGGATGCAAAATTCCACGTGAATTTTCAATATAAAACAAGATATTTCAGAGAAATTTCCTAGACATAAAATGTGTATAACCCCAGACTCTCCAGATCCCTCTGACTGTGGTATGAGTCCTCTTTCCTCTGTGTTCAGCTTCCAACATTAGTGAATATTAGTGAACATTAATTAGGGAATCAGTCTCTGGGAAAACATTTAAACTCCTTCAAGACCTTTCATAGTGGGACCCTCTGCCCCAGCAGCTTTGTCCTTCATTGTCCTACACTTTCTCTGTTCTCCACACAGCAGCTACTTACAGATCCCCAAACAATAAACGATGTGCCAAGCTGGTTCATGCCTTTGTGATTTTTCCCTTTGCCCAGAATGCCCTTGCCCACATCTCCATCTGGCAAACTCCTACTCATCATTCAAGACCCAGCTCAAAGGGCTCCTTTTCTGTGAAGCCTTTCCAACAGGCCTGAGCAGAATGAGTCAGTTCCTCCCATACACCACTCTTTGGTGTCTGTGTTTCCTTGGTTGAGATTTCTCTATTTCACTTTTTCTCTAATTTGATTATGGGAGCTTGGAGAGGAGAGGCTGTATTATTTATATTTGTATCCCTAGCCCTAAGCATAGCATCTGGCATGGTAAGTGTCTATATTTTGTGGAAAGGAGGAAATGACAAAACTTATTTTAATTCCTTTCTTCTCTTTTTTTTTTTTTTTAGAGTCCAGATAGGGAGACCAACATTTTCTTATAAACTTTGGAAAATGGTAAAATACTCACCACATAGAAAAAAAAAATCTTGTTTAACCTTTTTGTAGAACATTCATATCTTCTAACCTGTATTGTTCTACTGAGAACTCTGCAGACCAGTGTGGTTCTTTGACCTTGAAGCACGAGAAGAAGTAGTCAGGCGGTGAAAGCACAGTGGTGTTGAAGGGTCTAGCAGGTTAACCCAAGTCACAACAATAGAAGCAATAGAGACTGACATATGTTATGTTCCAGGCACTGTTTGATGTCCCTTACTCATATATGTATACACAGTGATCTACTTAATCCTCATTAAAAACTTTATCAGGTAGCTACTATTATCATCCCTATTTTAGAGGTGAGGAAAATGAGGCACAGAGGGATTGAATAACTTGCTCACAATAATACAGCTAATAAGTGGCAGAGATGGGATTCAAACCAAGGAAGTCTGTTTAGCTTGGGAATCCATTCTCCCAACTTCAATAGAATATTAACTCCATAAGCAAAAGATGTATAGTGATGGTAATTTTGGCTAAAAATACAGGGAACATGAGGTAGAAGAGGAATGTGCCTTTTCACAACCAATCACCCAGCCCTAAGCTCCAGGATGCCCTCTGGGTTCTTAAATACCCTTTGAAGGTGCTAGGCCTAACTGTGTGTAACTCCCAGACACAAGGGGCCTATTCTCCTCTTTGAAGAAGTGATTTGTTTCAGTTAGCTTCAGTCAGCTTGGAGCAGAGTCATCACCACCCATTTCAGGGAGTGGGCTCCCTGACTTCCTGAGTAGCTGAGGATCTGCTGGCTCTACCTCCCAGGTGCCTTTCAGAACAGCAACCCAGGCTACAGAAACCAGTGACACCACTTTCTAAGAGTATACATGGCAGGACCTTAAAGCTTCGTGGACTCCTGTACCCTACCCAGGACATTTCATGCAGAGGGCATGACATATGCAAAAATTCAGGAGTAAGAAAGACAGACATGTTCATTGAGCAGGTGAGACACTGGCTGATGGTAGGGTGTATGAGAGAAGGAAAGGAAATGGAATGGAAAAATATTCTGAGTCTACTTTTGGTTGTGAAAGGCCTTATACCCGAAGTATAGAGAAATTTGATTTTTTTTTTTCCTCCTATAGGCAGTAGAGAGCCATCAAAAGTCAGGCTGTGAAACTGTTTACAATTTCACTACTTAAGAAGCTGTTTTTTTCTTTAGTTGCAGAAACTTCTCAACAATTAGGAAACACTGCCATCATGTGGCTTTTGGGTGATGCATGCTTCAAACTATAAATTTTTGAATTTTCTATGATTTTGTTTAATAATTAAACCAAAGAACACATCTCTTGATTCAAATAGCTGAAGTAAAATAATGGTAATCTTAATCCTTAAGGATACCTTTTTATAAATACTTTCAAGAAATCAATACCTGGGTTCAATTCTCAAATTTCTTACTTTGTTTTTATAATTTTAATCTCTAAATCTTTAGTTATTCCGATCACAAGGATCTTTTCCATTCCCAGTAATCCCTATCTTAGAATTATAAACTGGCCTGGAAAAGGCTCTGCCATTTCCAGGCCAGTTTGGTGTCAAACTGTCTCCAAGCCATCTCCCTCCACTGTGGCAGATTCTATTTCAGTCCTAGGTCTTCTTGTATGATCTTGTTCTCCTCGTATGGCCCTGCAGTTGAACAGACTCAAATTCAAATATTTCCACCATTTTTTAGCTGGGTGATTTGGGCAATTCACCTAACCTCTGGAAGCTTCAGTTACTTCATCTCTAAAATGAGGGCGACACCATCTTCACGGGGTTATTGTGAGGATGAAAAGATGACATGTGTAAAGAGCGCCTGGCACATCACAGTCCCTCATGATAAGGAAATCCTCTTCTTTCCCCTAAGTCCTTGCCGGGATATTATTGTTGATCACGAAACAAGCACTCTGTAGAGGTCTGTGATTTGATATCCAAGATTTACCTGGTCTTCCAGTAACGTTTCCTGAAAACAAAACTGCTCATCCCCTCAGGTCTTGGGGTACCACCCCTATTTCACTGCGTTGCCTACTGATCTTGTGCTTGCTGAGGACTGCTATCCACAGGGCTCCTCGGTGCGCTGCAGGCGGCAGGTGCGTAGCCCTGGGTGGGGCGGGTGGCATTCATTTCTCCCTCCCCACCACCCCCCACCCCGCTCCCTTTTCCCGGTGTGTGTGTGTGTGTGTGTGTGTGTGTGTGTGTGTGTGTGTGTGTGTGTGTAATTTAATGCCTGTGGAACTCTGCTTCTGGCCTCAACCTCGGCTCGGTGGATTGGCTGTTTCAGCTAGCCCCCGCCCTCCGTACCACAGCGTCCCAGGTGGTTCAGGTCCCTGTGGAGACCTCTGTTTACAGAGAGAGCTGGTCCAACTTAGGCTCCATCTCTGCACTCGCTCCCCTCTGGGGCCCTGCCCTCCCGGGAAGAGGGAAGAAACCCGGCTGAGCCATTTCTCGCCCTTTCCCTCCCCACACCGCCTGGAGAGGTCGGGTAAGGGGTTAGGGTTACGTGGAGGAGGGAGGTCCCAAGCCAAGGGTATCAGCTGTCAGTCCTTTCGGGTACCTCACGCGGACACGGGAGTTTTATCCCTAGACCCAGCTCCTGCTCCCTCTGCCCCCGCCCTATAGTGCTCAGGGTGATGCGCCCTCCCTGAGCAAGTAGCCAGGAGCTGGATCTCAATGATGCCAGGTTCCTAGAGGAGGCACAGACATGGAGACTTCACTCACAGGTGTTCTTCCTCCCTCAGACGGCGATGACTCCCAAGCCGGAAGGACCCCCGGACGGGGGCTGGGGCTGGGTAGTGGCGGCTGCAGCCTTCGCGGTGAATGGGCTCTCCTACGGGCTGTTACGTTCTCTGGGCCTTGCCCTCCCTGACCTCGCGGAGCACTTTGATCGAACCGCTCAGGACACTGCGTGGGTCAGCGCTTTGGCCCTAGCCGTGCAGCAGGCAGCGAGTGAGGGAGGCCCCAAGGTGGGGGTGGAGGGAAGGAACGGGAGTGGAGGGACTGTGAGTTTAGTGATGGGGACCCACCTGATTACCAGATAACCTGAGAAAGGGCAATGGGTGGAAACAAGTTCTAGAAGAGTGGGTCATGAGGTTAAGGCAAGCAGCTATTAGGCTGGGGGAGGAATTCTAGGCAAGGCAAACAGCCAAAGAGAAGTGCTGCGGCGAGTTTCGCGGCCCAGGGCCGCGTCTTCCGTTTACTCCGCTTCCTTGTAGGCCCAGTGGGCAGCGCCCTGAGCACCCGCTGGGGGGCGCGCCCCGTAGTGATGGTTGGGGGCATCCTCACCTCGCTTGGCTTCGTCTTCTCGGCTTTCGCCCGCAGTCTGCTGCACCTCTACCTTGGCCTTGGCGTCCTTGCTGGTGAGGGAAGAGGCTACCTGGGTTTTTAAGGGTAATGGTGAATATAGGAGCTTGTTGGGTACTGAAGTCCAACTGAGCAGGGGCCTCCTCCTGGAGAAGGGCTGGGGTTGCTGCGCAGGCATCCCCGCTCCTCACCCGGTCTTATCCATTCACAGGCTCTGGCTGGGCCCTGGTCTTCGCGCCTGCCCTCGGGACTCTCTCCCGTTACTTCTCCCGCCGTCGAGTCTTGGCCGTGGGCCTGGCTCTCACGGGCAACGGGGCCTCCTCGCTGCTCCTGGCGCCCGCCTTGCAACTCCTCCTAGATACTTTCGGCTGGCGGGGGGCCCTGCTCCTCCTTGGCGCCATTACCCTCCACCTCACCCCTTGTGGTGCTCTGCTGCGACCTCTGGCGCTTCCTAGCGACCTTCCAGCTCCACCCCGCGGACCCCTAGCTGCCCTCGGCCTGGGTCTCTTCACACGCCGGGCCTTTTTAGTTTTTGCTCTGGGCACGGCCCTTGTGGGGGGCGGGTACTTCGTCCCCTATGTTCACTTGGCCCCTCACGCCTTAGACCGGGGCCTGGGTGGGTACAGGGCAGCGCTGGTGGTGGCAGTGGCTGCGGTGGCGGATGCGGGCGCCCGGCTGGTCTGTGGGTGGCTGGCAGACCAGGGCTGGGTGCCCCTCCCGCGGCTGCTGGCGGTGTTTGGCGCTCTGACAGGGCTGGCGCTGCTGGCTGTGGGATTGGTGCCAGTAGTGGGGGGCAAGGAGAGCTGGGGGGGCTCCCTGCTGGCCACGGCTGGGGCCTACGGGCTGAGCGCCGGCAGTTACGCCCCTCTGGTTTTCGGTGTACTCCCTGGGCTAGTGGGCATCGGAAGTGTTGTACAGGCCACCGGGCTGGTGATGATGCTGATGAGCCTTGGAGGGCTTCTGGGCCCCCCCCTGTCAGGTAAGAGCCTGAGCCAGCAGGTCCCCTTGCCACCATCCTCTGCCCCTAGGGTCTGAGGTCTCTAAATTTCTTTCCCCTTCCTCCCAGGCTTCCTAAGGGATGAGACTGGAGACTTCACTGCCTCCTTCCTCCTATGTGGCTCTTTGGTCTTCTCTGGCAGCTTCATCTACATGGGGCTGCCTGGGGCACTGCCCTCCTGCCATCCAACTTCAAGTCCAGCCACCCCTCCCCCTGAGACGGGGGAGCTGCTCCAGGTTCCTCAGGTTGCCCAACTCTCCCCAGGGGGCCCTCACTCCATTCTGGACACCACTTGTTGACCATTTTCTTTTTGTGTGAGCCCTCCCCTAATAAAGAATTTCTGGTTTTCCTGCAAGCTCCAATTGTTAGCCAACCTAGAATGCTGAAAACATTCTACTTAAGGTATTCAAAAAGGCTGGTTAAAAGAAACAGGATCCCACTAAGCCCTGGGGGAGGGGAAGGGTATCTGTCCAGCCAGTCCATTTCTCTTCACCCAAGTTATTACCATTATTATAACAGGGAATCTTTGAGAAGTTGTCTGCCTTTCAACTGTAGTTTGCTTGAGGGGGAGGAGGACTCATGGGTGCTACTTGCCCCATACTCATTTCCCTTACTTAAAACTCTTTCTTAAATCTCAATGTCCTTCTACTGGCCTGAGGTAAGTACAAGAATCCTGGACCCAGATTTCAGCTCTCTTGGCTTTAGCTTCGTCCTTCAAACTATCCACCACACACACACACACACATACACTGTGTCCCCACCGTTCTCTTAATTTCTTTTCTAAGTTACAGGGAATAAAGGGAAAGAGGAAGATCAGTGGGCAAGTAGGAGCAACTGTGGTCCAGAGAGCAGAGTACAGGGTTAAAATGCTCAAGGTCACCAGAGCTCTTGGAGACCTCCCCTCTACTCCCCAGCCACAACCCCATCCAGCCAACCCAAGCATAGAGGCCCCAGCTCTTTCTGAGTTTCTAATTATTCTCTAGTTTTCTTATTTAGTTTTATCTCAAAATGGGCATCCCTCTTTCCCAAACATCTGTCTTCAAAGAAACTTAGTGGGTAACACCAGGGATCACTTGTAAAACATAATAAGTCTCTTGGCCTTTGATTTTCACAGTTGATTCACAGCTCAGTGGAGCAGGCTGAACTCCTGGATCCTGCAGAAAAGGTTGTGGGAGCAAAGAAGAGATAGAAGTCCTCAACAATATACAAAGTGTTGGTATACACATTGCAGGAGCCCTGGGCCTGCTGTGGCAGAAGATAGATCAAGAATAGATTAAGGCACTGTGGTTCTATGGGCATCAAGATGGGGCAGGAGGAAAAGACCTAAAGCTGCCAACCTCTGGCTTTCTGGGTCTGACAGCCCCTTATTGAACTCAGTCCTCTCCTGGCCCTTTCTTGGGCAGGGGGACTTTGATATCCAGTGCCTCTGTTACAAAGTCCTGGGGCTTTGAGGTAGGAGCTGGGAGGCAGACGTGGTGCAGAATGATGAGGACTCCACTCCCTGCAAGAAGGAAGGCTCCAGCCACCACAAAAGAAGCTGTGTAGTTGCCTGTCACATCCCGGAGGTAGCCTATGTCCAAGAGAGAAAAAGAATACACATGGGTGATCTGTTCCTGGGACTGATGGATCAGACACATTTTTGGGTGGAAGGAAGAAAATAATCCTTAATCCATCAGCTTGGAAGAGTTAGAACTGCCAAGGTAAGACTGAATGAGCTTGAGAACTCTCATTTCCCAAGGGGCTTCAAAAGGTAATTTCAGTCACCTTCCCATCTTCAGAAAGGACTTCCAAACCAGCCAGTGGGGATTTGGGGAATCCAGATCAAGTCAGGCAACCTGTGCCTTTTTTTCTGGCAACTGTGGCCTTCCCTTCTATATCTTTGGTTAATGATTAAGAGGAATATGTTAAGGGTCTGAAGGTTCTGGCATCTGGAGGCTGGAGATCTTTGGCCAGATAGCTCAGATACTCGGGCTATCTTTCCCAGTGGGCCAAGGGAAAGGGCATACAGTGACATGCTATGTGTGGCCAGGTCCAGCTAGGTCCTCTGAAAACCCAAGCTGCAGGTACCCTGCCAAGGGTTTCAAATAGTTCCTTTTAGTCTTTCCATAGCCCTAACTTCTTTTCCCCATGGACCCACTTCAGGCTTCCTATGATTTGGCTATATAAGCCGTGTAGTATACAGTACCAGAGCACAACATTTATATCCACTATAATGTGAATAGTCCCCTGCCTGAATGGTATGACATGGCGGCCCTGGCCACCCAGAAACCCCATTCCCCTTACCTGACAGAGGAGCCCCCAGCAGCCCCCCGAAGCTCTCTACCATCTGCACCAGTCCCAGGCCACAGTATATCCTTCCAGTCCCCACCAGTTCAGGCAGCACGGAGAAGGCCACTGGGGTCAGGGCTCCTGATGTGAAGCCATAGGCCACGGCGAGAGTCACCAGGGCTGTGGGAGCCTGAGCCACGGGAAACAGGGCCAGTGACACCCCAGTCAGGGTGGTCCAGAGCATCAAGAGTCGTGCCACAGGCCCTGGGACTGTGTCCCCTAGCCACCCAGAAACCACACGCCCCACAAGGTCAGAAATAGCAGTTACTGAGAGTACAAAGGCAGCAGGCAGTGGATCCCAGTTCAGGTCTTGGAGATGGGCCAGGAGGTGCACATATGGAATGAAGTAGCCAGTGTTGATCAGCGTAAGGGCAACAGTATAACAGAGGAAGGGTCCATGATGGAGGAGGGAGATGAGTTGGGCCCCAGGGCCACCCATGGCAGGGTCCTCAGTCAGACAGAGTGGACGGAGGAGAGCACCACAGGCCACCAGGTGGAGGGAGAGAGCGGATACCAGTAGTAGGGCCCCCCGCCAGGCATAGTGGTTGAGCAGCCATTGGAAGAATGGGGCAAAGGCAAAGGAGGAGAGGCCCACGCCTGTCAGTGCCAGCCCTGTGGCCAGAGACCGTCGGCGAGAGAAGTAACGGGACAGGCAGGCCAGGGTTGGAGTGAAGGTCAGGGCCCAGCCACAGCCTGTCAAAAAGGAAAAAATGGGGGTTGAGGGGCTCTTAGGAAGTCAGCGGATCCAGTAATCCCAACACTGTCCAACAGCAGAAGGTAGCACAGACCAGGGTTACAATCCTAGCTTTGATACTTTCCAGCTGTATGACCTTATGTATTTTACTTAATATCCCAGCCTCAATTTCCTCATGTGCAAAATGGGGGTAATATACTTTATGGGATTATGGAGGTTTGGAGATAATGTTTGTAGAGTAACTAGCACAGAATTTTGAGTCAGACCTGGGCTCTACCATTTCTGGCTATGTGATCTTCATTTGCCAAGTTGCATATGCTTCTAAAGACTTGCTTCATCTGTAAACAGGATAATATCTATTTCACAGCCATGGTAGCTGACACAGCTTTATAGTATGGAATTCCTCCTTTTACCCTCCAGTCCCACTAGCCCTGGGCTTGCATATTCTGGGCTTATTATCTCTGGATTTCCTAATCGCCCCACGTGTTTAGATAGTCCAGAGGGCAAAGACTTAGGCATTTGACTTTTCTGCTTGTGCCCAGGGTCTCACCTGAGAGCAGCCCAATACTCAGGTATAGGTGGGTCAAGGAGGTAGCAAAGGAGGCGAGCAGCATTCCCATAGCAGCCAAGATGCCACCAGCCATGACCACGGGCCTGGGCCCGAACTTTGTGCTCAGGGCACTGCCCACTGGGCCTGTGGAAGAGAAAGGGGGTATTGTGAGGGGATCTCAGGCGTCCTTTCCAGCACCTCCCATCTCTACCCTTCCCCTTTTCTGTCCCATATCCCCTCCTCCTGCCGAGAGTTGCAGGACACCGAACCCAGGCGCAGCACTCACTTCCAAACTGCTGCATCGCGATTCCTATGGAGGTGATCCAGGACACGCGCGCTGCTTGCTCCTCAAACGCAGCCACAAACTCCACAAAGAAGACGCCGAAGGAGCGGAGCACCCCGAACACCAGCGCCGACTGGAAGAACGCTGAGAGCACCACCATCCATCCCCAGCCCCCGTCGGGGGGCTCGGCCCTACGCGCCATCTGGGAGGTAACAGAGCTGTCGCCACCAAGAACCCCCGCGGTAGCTGGGCTCAGAAACCACTACCTCTGTCCAGCCAGCCAGCCAGCCAGCCGGACGGCATGGGGCTGCTCAGGGAAGGAAAGGGTGGTAGAGAGGAAGGTACTGACGAGAGCTTCAAAGCCGCAGAGAGGCTGCGTGAGGCGCCTGCGCCTTTCTCCTAGCTGGGCGATATTGGTGGAGAGAACAGGCGGGTGCTTGCCTCCGCGATCAGCGCCCGGGGGCGTGGCTCCGCTGGCCGCTGGCAGAGAATCTAGGCTGGGGTGGGACAGATGGTAGCGTGGGTTCACATTGCGTAGAGGATCCAGGGGGAGGCACTGGGTTTGGGCCACATCCTTGAGGCACGCCGTTCTCCGTATGGATTATCTGTTTTATCATTGCAAGTGTCAGCACCTGGCCTGCTGGGCGAACATCCACCTAGTTCGCCAATGAGGACGCGGGACTACTGAACAGGGGCGGAGCCAGAAGAGCAGGGCGGGGTTTAGAGTACAGTTCTGGATCTGAGCCTTGAGTGGGGAGCATGCGTAAAGAGGGAATTTTAGGAGGCCGGTTAGGTGGGCACCACGTGACGCAGGGACCTACGAAGAGACTGCTTCCGCCTCTTGTTCACCTAGCCCGCCAATTCGTCCAGATTTCAGTACCAAGACCCGCACATAAGGAGTACATGGGGGTCGGTGGCGGGTAAACTGGTTCAGGAGAGGAAAACATTCACTTGCTTATAGGAGCCCAGGAGTTGCAAGGTCAGGTGTGGGGGTGCTAGGGGTTTTGAGATGAAATTAAATAAAACACCTGACCAAGCTCCTGAGTCCACTAGAATCTAGATGCCTGGAAGACTGAGGGGTTCAAAGGCCAAGGCTAGAGACAAAGGGAATGGGATGCTGGATTCCTGGCGTTCATTTGTGTGATGTTGCTTGTTCCCACTAACAGGAAACCTACAAGTCAGAGACCAAAAATAACTGGGGAAAGGAAGGGCGGGCCTTGCCAGCATCATCTACCCCTTCTTCAGTGGCGCTGGAACCCTTTCCTCTGTTCCTTAGTAATAACCACTTCCTAAACAGTTTTTGATCTCATAACTAAAGAGAAAAGCCATGACTACTGGAGCAATTGGACCCTCCTACTTAACCAGTATCCTCCACCTTATGTAGTACTAATGGCTTTGCTGCCTGTTTCTTCCTGATAAAGCTCCCAGGACCTTGAAGCTTGGACTCAAGGGTTAACACTCAGACAAATGTGTGCAGGAGGAATGGGGAGAGGGAAGCTGTGTGATTTTAAGGAGCATATTAAGTTTTATAATTTTACTTGTGAAATAAAAATCATATCCAAAAAACATTTTTTTTTTTAAAAAAGAAAAACTTTGGGTGGTGATGAATATGCCAATGATGTAAAAACTGGTGTGGTGGTATAACACAGTAGTTAAGAACAGTCTTTAGAATCGTCCTTTCAATCATGGCTTCACTTATTAACGTAGCTAAGATATTGAACTTCTTAGTTGGCTTCTCTATCTGTAAATTGGGGATAATAATAGCACATACTTTTTAGGGCTGTCAGGGGAGTTGAATTAAGTAACCTATGCATCAAAATGCTTAGTTGAAGGCCTGACATGTCACAGGACATAAGTAATATTAGCTAGTCTCATTTTCGACAGGGGATATGCCATAGTGGGAGAAGAAAGGTTTTAGTTTAGTGTCTTTGTTTCTTTTTTTGTTTGTTTGTTTTAAAAATCTAATTCAGGTCATGCATTTTAAAAGCCTGAGAAACACAATCTCAAACTGTAAATGTTGGAACTGCAGAGACCTTGTTAATGAACTTATTTCAGAGTCCAAAAAGAGGGTAACTTATCGAAATTAGTGAACCTTTACCCTCTGCCCAGAGGGAAGAACAGAGCTGTGCAATCAGGATACATACAGAAAGGATGGGAGAGAAGTATGCACTTGTTAATGGATAGATTTCAAGATACCATTGCTGGAGGAGGGATGGAGTTGGCATGTTGACTCTAACCACATAATCTTTTCACTGCCACCTCCAGCCTCTATTGTTCTCATAGGATCCAAGTCCTATCAATTTTCCTTGGTGGTGGTGGTAGGGGGTTTCCAGCATAGATTCATCCCCCATCCTCTTGGTATCATTGGTGGCTTCCTGGTTTCTCCCTGCCTCTTCCACACTTCAGGCAGGAAGTGGCTTCAGAACAGCAGGATGCAGGTGGCTCCGGAGAAGCTTCATGAAGTCACTGGTTCCTACACAATGAGCCGGAAGGCAAGGGCAGGGAAGGGGAGAACAAGGGCCATTTAAAATGTCTGGTGGGATGGGACAGTAGAATGGGCACAAAATCCAAGATGGTATGTATCCAGCTTTACCCAGTTCCCATATCCCTCCAGGCAAGAACCCAGGACACAGCAGGCAGCATAGAGGCTTCTTTATTCCATGATTCTGATCTTGCAAGATCTAACATCCCCACCCCTAGGCTCTCTCCACCTGCGCATCCAGTCTGCTTAAAAAAAAAAAAAAAAAATCGTTCCTTCTCACATCTCTCCTCTGCTTTCCCTCCCTCCTTCAACTCTGCAGTGGGGAGTAAGAGGGAGAAGAGTATCTTTCTCACCAGTTATCAAGTGACAGCCACAGCCACTAGTACTGCCCTATCTTGATGAAGCTCCACCTCACAAATTCAAAGTGCTTTTACCCTCCATTCCATGCCCCATAATAAAATAGTCTCCAGGGCAAAAAGGGCGGGACTGTAAATCAAGGCTTCAGAGTATCATCTTACATTTCAGACATTCCACTCAGTTAAGAGGCAGCCTCACTCCTTTCTACCTACTTGTCCTACACCAGAGACTGTGCCTCTTAACCAACATCTTAATTCTACCTGGTTACTTGGTCCACTAGAAGGTCCATCAGTCAGTCAATCTTTTAAATCTTGCAAATCTCTATCTCAATAGTAATCCCAATCATAATCCCAAACTAGCAAATTCACAATGGAACTCAGCCCCTTTACTTTCCCTGTAGAGGGAACTAGTGCATTCACTGGTTCCAGAAAGGAATGCAGAGATGGGAAGACCAGGTCATAGATCCAGCTTTTCTAAGCTAAGAAAATTACCAAGCACTTGTGACTTCCAAAGGCAAAGAAGTTTCTGGAACCTGGACATTTGCCGGAAGATGTCCAAAAACCCACTTAACGAAAAAGGGGTTTGTCTCAGATAGAGAGAACCCCAAGGTACATTCAAGCCTAGATGCCTCTGCAGTAAAGGACTGGTCACATGACTCTTTACTGTTTAGTCAAGATAAAGAGTTTCCTAATTTTCCCCTAAATCATAACATTCTTAGAGACTGGGCAGAATCAGAAAAGGTTGCATCATCTCTGATAAGGAATTTCAGATCTCTCCCCATGGAGAGATTAACTCAGTGCTAAGAACAGGCCTAGTGGGAGGGTGTGGGCTTTATTATGGCAGACACAGCAGAGTCAAACCTAGGTGAACAGACTAATAGGATAGTTAGGGGCATAAAGACAGAGCTTCTCCAATCACTTTCCCTCCCCCTGCCCCTTGCCCCAGGAACAAGTCAGTCAGTTCCAAGACTGACAAAGCCCCCACACCGACAACCCTCAGGAGATATCATCTCCATTTCAGTATTATAAAGGTTCCCATAACCACTGAAGAACAGAGGAATCTACTGAGTTCTAGCCTGCTAGAGAACCTAGCAGGGATAGAATATCAGAATACCAGAGAAAGTTCCTGACCCAATTCCACAAACCCACATGTTCCCAGAGCTGCCCTAAAACAAATAAAAGTTCCAGACCTAGAATTGGAGAGGCAGAACACAGAGAACCCCTTTCTCCATTTTAAACAAATAAGCACACACACAGGAGAAAGAATAAAGATAAAAGTTATGGCAATAATAATATAAAATACTCAAGCCAAAGAAGACAGCCAAGTACTAATCTCTGCCAGCAGAGCTCTGACCTCATATTTTGTTTCAGGTCACTTTTGATCACACTTGTAGAAGAGGGAAGTGGGAAATGCAGCAATACAATGAAGGCCCTGGTGCAACCCAAAGGCCTCAATAAATTATATTTACAGATAAACCAAATGAGATGGGGGCCACAGGTGGAGAACTCTTCCCTTCCTTAAGGCCTCTGGTCTCTCCCTCCTCCAGCTCCTAGTTTTATCTCTCCTGAGAAACAATTTTGATTGTGGGGAAGAGGTTTTGACCAGCAAAACAGAGGCAGATCAAGCCGGGATCTGCCACCCCTGCTCTCCCCGGTGAAAAATACTGACATGGTGGCAGTTTCTGATACTGGAGGGGCCTTGCACACTTCCATGCCCAAGTCTGACAGAGAAGCCAGGCATAAGCTGTAAGCTTTCCCAGCTTCCAGAAAGTGAGTGGTGACTGGGCCGTCGCTCAGCTAGGGCCCCCCCAAAATGTGGTAGTGCACTTTGGTGTTAGTAGCAGCTCCGTGTTTCTGGCGCAGATGCAGCCGTAGTTGACTCTTGTGCCGGAAATGCAGGCCGCAGGGGTCGCACTGTGGGAGGACAGCCGAGTCAGGTCGCCCACCCACAACCACCTTTTAAGTGTTGAGGGAGGGAGAACTGTCCAGCTTTCTGCCGAAGAGAAGATCATCTTCAGTCCTCATGTCCTCCTAAATCCTCAGGGGGAGGCCAAGAAGATTGGCGTCCCTCTCCTCAGCAAAGGTTTTTCCATCGTTTGGCTCCTCTTCAGGAGCATAGCATCCGGTCCAGGACCTTACCTACTATACCTGGCCATCCCTCCCCGGATCCCCGCCCCTTACTCAGAATCCTACCTACGGCCCCGCCCCTTGCGCACACGGACTCTTCCAGGACACCACACAGTTTGTAGAGCTCTAGTGACTGCTAGGCCCGCTCCTCCCTCTCGGAGCCCCGCCCCTAGGTAAACCGCAGGTAATTCTAAGGCTTTGAGGCCAGGCCAGGTTGGGTACTCACGTGGTAAGGCTTCTCTCCTGTGTGGATGCGAACGTGGCTCTTGAGGGTCTGTAGGTGGCGGAAGCGAGTCCCGCAGGTGGGGCAAGGATAGGGCTTCTCCCCAGTGTGGATCAGGACGTGCGCGCGCAGATGCGCTACCTGGGGTGGGAGGGGACCTCAGATCGCGCCCCTGGGAAGGACAGAACCCTCCCCATACGCCCCGCCCTCCTCTCTTGCAAATTTGCCTTTGAGCTGGTTCTGAGACTTAATCTGTACCTGCACGAAGCGCGAGCCACAAGTCTCACACTTATAGGGCTTCTCTCCCGAATGGATGCGGCTATGCGTTTTCAGGTTAGCCGGCCGGTTAAAGCGGGCTCCGCAGATGGAGCAGTGGTAGGGCTTTTCCCCTGGAGGCGGGGAAGAAGGGAGGTCAGGGACTCGTCCCTAGGACACCTGTGGGTATGAAAGCCAAGGCCCTCTCCTCCCTGCTCCTCTTCTACCTGTGTGCACCGTGCGGTGACTGGCCAGGTTGCCCTTGTAGCGGAAGGCAGACCGGCAGAGCTGACACTTGTAGGGCTTGTCTTCATCCTCAGGAGCCAAAGGGTCCAGCCCAGATGAGCACCCAGCCACAGCCTCGCAGTTCTGGCAGCTGAAAAATTCACTTCCTGGGGAGGGGGTAGGGGTTGGTAATGACGACAATACTAGGGAATCCTCAAACCACACAGAAGTAGGTTTTCTTTTTCTCAGTATACTGTCAAGGCTTCTGGGGCTCGTTTGACTTGCTGGAAGTCACATGGTTAGTAACAGAGGAAGCCAAGATCTGACTCCATGTCTATCTGACTCCAGAGTACTCTACTAATCTCTTCAATGGTGGTGGTAGTAGGTGGAGGCCCCTCCTAGTGGATGGAGGTTTCTGTTTCTCTCTTCTCTTGCACCACTCTGGATGACAGCATACCAGAGAAGCCCTGCCAAGCCCTGGGCTGACCACTCAGCACTGGATAAGAATAGGCCAGAAGTTCCCAAACACTGCTGCTCATTGGAAGCTTTAAAAAATACTAGTAACTGGCTTCCACTTCCAGACATTCTGATCTATGGGGTGTAACCCGGGCAATGAGATTTTTAAAAGCTCTCTAGGTGATTCTAATTTGCAGTACATAATTGGAATAGGCCTTTCCTGAGGCATTTTTGGCCATAACTTGCCTTGAGCAGCCACAGAGGAAAGCCCAGAAGGAGGTAGAAAGAGGGGCTCTTACCTGGTGGTGGATAAGCCCGCCCAGAGGGTGATGCAATGGTCTCTTGAGCCTGGGGTATGATATGGGGTGTATTGACTGGAGCCCCACATTTGAACTGTACAGTCACAGCAGCTGGAGAGAATCTAGGCAGAGTAAAAGGTTAAGAGAGATTATGTGGAGGGGTTTCTCTGCAGGAGAATTTGGAGCCAAAGGCCTACCCTCCGGAAGTAAGCCAGTATTGACCAATGAGCCATATCCAGTTGTGCTGCCAAAGACCCACCCCACTAAGTCTAGTCTCTGGCCAACTTCCTAAAGTGGGCTAGTATCCCTGGTACCCACCCCCTCACTCCCAGCTCCTGACCACCCAGGCCCAATAGCTCTGCCTCCTAGCTGAGGCTAGCCACTACAAATTCTTGGGGTTCCAGTTTCTGTACCTGCTCTGGGGACCAGGAATGGGTCCTTCTTCGCTGCCACTGCTGCTGCTGCTAGAAGCCTCATCTCCACTGGGAAGCCCAGCTTGGGGGCAAAGTTGAACAGAACTCCTCTCCCCCGCCAGGCTCCCTGCTTGGGAGGCCTGAGAGTTTAGCACGATGAACTTGTACTTTTTCCAGTTGCAGGCCTTGGTGTCTGGGCTGCCTGGACTGGGGGGGCCTTGACTGCAGCTGCGAGACTCAGTAGGTGGGTCTGGGTGCCCTTCGGAGCGCCTGGGACTGCCTGGTGGAGGGGCCGTTGGGGGCGTGGGGGGTTCTGCCTCCAAGGGCCGCAGGGAGATGCCCAGAGGTTCATAGCTGGGAAAAGTGCGATGGACATTAGTGCTCTTTCCTAATCTTGGCCTCTGCCCTTGACACCTGGTATATCACCTCACCCACTGAGAACACTGAGATGCGGCTCCCTCACCTGGCCTGGATGAAGCGGTGGCATGCTTGGACGACATGTTCCATCTGCAGGTAGGTGGCAGCCGCAAGAACGGCTGGTGCAGTGGCCAGAGAAAGACGGAGGCGCGAAGTGTACATGAAGTCCAGAAGAGGAGCGAAACCTCCAGCTTCGGGACCCCCAGGCAGGGAGAGCACATCCACTCCCACTCCTGCACGTCCTCGGAAAATTGAATAGAAGAAGCCACTGGAGAAAAGGCACATAGGTCAAATTAGGGGCTGGGGAACTAAGGGAGACCCGGGCCACCATATAAAGCCACGCCCCATAAAGAGCCCCGCCTCCTCCTCACCATCACCTCGCCCCAATTCTGGGATGCTCCGCCTCCTGCTTCTGGAAGGCTTTGTTTTGGGTTCCCTCTCAAAGACCTTATACCTCTCTCCCTTTCCCATTTGGTCCCTCCCCATCCCATGAGGCTCCCCTCGAACCTGCAGGCGATAAGGACTGCCTTGTGCGCTCGAAGGGGTTGCCCGCCAACCAGTAGCGTGACGTCAGTGAGGATCCCGCGCAGGCGCAGCTCATTCAGGTTGCCGAGCACGTCGGAGGAGTGGCGAGTGAACTCACGGACGTAGCCCAGTGCTCCCTCCGAAGTAGCGGTGGAATCCATGGCGACGCAGGCCTGCAGTGCCAAGGACTGGGCTCAGGGATCCAGGCAGTCCTAAGACGCCTTCCCTTCCGCAGTTTGCCTCTTTCTCCTGAGGTGCAACCAGAGCCAAGGCTCCAGCTCACGCAGCCTCATTTAATTCATTTTGTTTTTTTCTGCCCACCACCGCGCCATCGCTGGCTTTTTTTCCTCCAGATTTGAAGGTTCCCACACCGCGGCGTCGATGGCGAACGTGAGGAATCCGGCCTGCAGCGCTTCCAGCAGCCCCCCGCCCCCACACGCCCCTCTGCTTCAGTGCACGCCTGAGTCTTGGGTATTCGACCCTGCCTGGAGACCTCGGATGACTTGCGGTCCACAAACCTTCAAATCCCAGTTGAAGCTCCCTCCCCAAACCACGAATTCTACTACTATCTAGTTCCGGATCCCTAGCTTAACCCAATTTTGGGGCCTCAGTCTTCCTACCACCGTCAAGCCCCAAATCTCTTCGGGGACCCAGGAGTCTGGTTCCCTCAGTCTCCCGTTCTTACCCCCGTCCTGCAGGGGCTGTGGCTTCTCTTCTCGTGGGGGGCGGGGTCTCTCTCCCCTGTTGGCCTCGGCTCCTTTATCTGGCCGGGATGTCGGGGGCGGAGGTGGAGGTGGGGTGAACGCCTGGGTCTGTATCCTTCCTTCCTCACGCTCCAGATGGCGAGCCCGGGGCGGGGTCTCCGGCTCTAGGGCGGGACCTCAGAAATGTTGGGTGGTCGTAGCCTAAGAGGTCTTAAGTCACCGAAAGTAGAACCGAGATGGAACAGTGGAATTGGGGAGAAGGTTGAGGATATAGAGGTTGGAAATATAGGTGACTGGGTCATCGGTGTGGTGGGGCGGCTGAGATTTCAAAAATTGGTGTGTTGGCTTTTAGAAGGTAGTGTCTGTCAGGAACCTGTTACAGGAGAATGAATAGAGCAAAATTCCCTTTCCAATGTACGCTATTACGGGACCTAAAAGGGAGCCCAACGAGGCACCAGGTTTGGGAAGGCGATAGTGGGCTCCTGTGGGGTCTCAGACAGCTGGAGGGGTGTTTTGAATGACAGGTTCCTTTAGCGGGGCATACAAAAAGGGGGGCTCTGACTGGGAGGGGTAGGGAAAGGGCGGATATGATTTCTAGTTCGTTTCCTTCCATTGTCCTGCGACCGGACGGCTCCGCCAGCTGCTTCCCCTGGAGGAGGTGGGGAAAGCCCCGGGTGGGGGCCGAGAGACGCTCAGGAGAGCTAGGCGTCTAGACTCTTGCGCCCGACTCCCTTCTGAATCCTTTTAGGGAACCAGAGAGACAGACTCCCGCCCAAAGCCCGCTCGCCCTCCCCCAATCCCATCTCACCAGAGCCTCGGACACCCGCCCGTCGGCTACGCTCGGAGGCTGGCTGGACGCCGGGGTCCAGCGCGGCAAGTAGGCAAAGCTCGGCAATGTTTGACTCCTTCCACGAGGGGGCGGACGAGCACTAGCTTCGTCTCACCCCGTCTTCTCCACCCGGCGCGGGGTTCACTCAGATTGGGGCGCAGGATCGATTTGGTCTGGGCAGCTGAAACCTTCTTTCTCTTCCCCTTTGCGCTGATTTATTTTTCTCCTTTGTCTCCTAGGAGGGGTCTAGTGTTGGGCAGTGAGAGGGAGAGCTAGACGACACAGGGGACTTTCCTCTGAGGCTGGGGTTCCTACCTGGCGTGAGAAATCTGCTGGCTTTAGGAGCAAGGGAAATAGGTGGAACAAGGAGTAGGGTCTGAGCCCTGAGAGCACAGGGTTTCCCTTTCTAATTAGGATAGATACTATTATCTATCTTTAGAGGTGGATTTTCAGTGAACATTAATATGAAAGTTGGATAGGGTGAATAAAGAGAAGGGAAAACAGGGAGGGTCTCAGGGTAAAAACAGGGAGAGAAGGCAGGAGGGGCCTGTTAACTCTAATTTTAAGTCTCTGATCTGGGATATAGGCAACGGTCGCACCCTTATATTTTGAGGAGATGCTGGATGGGGAGGAACAAGTTTCATTGGGAGAAGGGAGGCCAGAGCTGAGTCCAGCTGCAAAGTAGGACTTGGATTTTGGGCTCAGGAGAGTCTCCTGTTGCCCAGGAATGACTGACCATTTTGATCCATGGAGCTGCATATCCAAGTCTAGAGTCCTCCCCTTCATATTCGAGGGGTCTGGGCACTGGGGGCTGCATTCAGACTTGAGGGCAAATGGTAAATTTGAGGCATGGAACTGATTTTGAAGCTATAGTAGTTCTGGGGAGTCTGACATACAATTTGGAGATTATTATCTTGGAATATCCGGAGAACCTTGCTTAGTGCTATTCAAAAGGTGGATAAAGGTTTTGTTTTAGTGATTCATAGTCATTTGGTGTATATGGACAATCTGATTTCAAATAGTCATGCTGATTTGGTAGTACATTCTGTTTTGGGGTGCCATATAAGTTTTAAGGCTCAGATTAGATTTGGGGGGCATGACATTGAATTTGGAGTTTCTTTTTAGCTTATGGTGGAACATAATAGAAACCTGGGAGCAAGTTTGAAGGCCTATAATTATAGGTCCATGATGGAGAGCAAAGCTTTGTATTTGAATGTTGTGGAAACTTACTGTGAGGAGGGGATATTCCTGTGTATGCATAGATAGCCAAGATGCTTTTTTTTCTTGGCAGAGAAACAAGGTGAGGGCCTAGGGTAGGAGACTAAAGTTTTGGGGTATCCTTATTTTGGGGTGTTTTGTCACTCTTTAGGTCCATTCGGTCAAGTTGAGGGATGGGTCATAAAGTGAGATTGACTTGGGGGGGTCACTTAATTTGGAGCACAATGCTGGTTTGGGATGTCCCTTGCTTATATCTCCCTTCCACCCCAGATTCTAGGAATCTCTTTCTTTAATGAACCCCCAAATATGACCAGGATTTTAAGGGAGAAACTTGGAAAGAGAATGTATTTCCTCATTCCTGGATAGATCTGAGGTAGAAAAAGTAGTTTTAGACTCTGGACCTTAATTTCTTAAGGAGCATGCCTTAGTTTGGGAAAATGTGGGGGGAAATGGGGTGTCTTATGGCTAAGCGGACACCCTGACTAGAGCAGTGCTGTTGGACTGTGCTGAGGAGAGGTGATGGTCAGTCAGGTACAAGGATGTGATTCTAGTACCCTGATTTTCTAGGATAAGAGCCCCAAACAGAAAGCAGACAGAAGACTGGGAGTGTGGGTGAGATGGGGGGAGGGGTTCCCCACGGCAGCAGGGGCTAGGGGGTAAGCCAGGCCAGCTCTGCACGCCTGGGTCCCTGCTCTTTTCAGCTCTCCTCCCCTCTCTCCCTCCCACCGCCCACCCCCCCAACCCAAGGAAAAAAAACTGCCTGTGCAACAGCAATGGCAGATTCCAATCCTCCAGGCTTTCCTGAACCACCACGGAGACCAGCCAGGGGGGAGGGGAAGGGAGGATCGGGCTTTCCTGCTTCCCTAAGACTGGGGCTATGAGCTTGACCTCCTGGCCCCTAGCTCTTTGAGGAGTGCCTCCCCTCCCTGTCTGGAAGCCAGGTGTCCTGGACCCTAGCCCCCGAGCGGGGGGGGGGGTCTGGAGAGACGGGGAGGAGGAAGGAGGGAGTGACTTCCAAAATTGGCATCGGGACAGAGCAGGGCTGGCGGGAGGCAGGCGAAAGACAGAATTTTCCTGAAAAAACGGGGGTATCTGAGGACCCCAAATTTGGGGAGCTAGTCCAGGACTGTTCTGCCAACATCCTAGATTTTTTGGGGATTTTTTGGGGCCCCCGGGACCCCTCTAGATGGGGTGAGGAATGTAGTGTTGGGGGAATCTGACTGGGGCATTGCAGCTGCCTCTCCCGCCGAGTTGGAGACGGATGGGCTGGGACGGGTTTGGGGGGGTGTCCCCAATTCTGACTGGGAGTGGAAGAACCCCCTCCTGAGCTCTCTTGTGGGGGTCCCCCCTCCCTAGGGCACTCCCCACTCCCTGAGCCAGCCGAGAGGAAGGAGGCCAGCGATGCGACTGGGGTGGCTCCTTTCTCCTGCACCCCAAATGTGAGGGATGCACCCCAAATTTTGCTCCCTTCAAAATAGGGGACCAGGATCTCAGGGGAGAGTAGCTGAGGTAAGTGGGGAGGAAAGTGTCCCCTGTTTTCAGGAGAGACGTGGCGGTTGGGGGGGAGGTTTGGAGGTGCGTGCTTGGGTGGGGTTGGGCTTTGTCAGTCTTGGAACTGGGGGGATGATTGGAGAGGCTTTCTCTTATGCCCCTAAACTGCAGTCCCTCAGATGGAAACCAAAGGCTGAGACCAGAGGGCCCCCCAGCATCCCTAGCTGTTAGTATAGTGTTTTATTTCTGATTCACCCCCACAAAGGCTCTGCCGAGGATGGGAGCTGGGGGCAGCTATTCAGTTTGGGGGCTGTGGAGGGTGGCGTGAGGAGCAGGAGGCCTTGGCAGTATGTGCTGTAGGACATATAGGGGTTTCAAGTGAGGTGGTCTGGCATCCCCTGGGCCTAAAACGACTGCTTACACCTACCATCTTAGATCTTTTTGATTGCTAAGAGTTTTGGGGGGTGTGTCGGAGGGAGGGTGGTAAAAGGAGGAATAGGAGATGGGAGGATATCTTTTGGGTTTTAGAGGATATTATTTTGATTTGTGGAAGGTATTTTGGCCCTTGGATTTTGCTTTCGGGGGGGTGCTTTTAAAAAATCAAGCCCTGGACAGGAGAAAAAGGCTGAGGGAAGGCCTACTGTGGGGGTGGGGAGAGGCATGTTTGTCTCAGCTTAAACGTGGCTTTCTGGGGTGGGCACGCCTTCTTGGGCCTGGTGGATGAGCTGATGGGCATTGTTGCAGGGGGTGGACTTTGGTCCTGGGGGCCATGGGAAATGGAAACAGCACTGGGAGTTGAATACCTGGCCCCCAGATCCAAATGGCTCTTTTTCCTGGGCCCTGCTGCTCCCCTTTTCCCCTAGCCTCCATTTCCTGCCTTTGGCCTCCATCTTGTGGCAGGCCCAGGGCCCAGGGCGACTTCCGGCCCCCCTCTCCCAACCATGTTCCGGCCCCACCACCTCTAGATTGCCAACTTCCAACCCTGCTGTCCTTGGCCTTGTCTCTCCTGGCTTTCTCTTGGGTTCTGACCCAGAGAGAGGAAGAATGGACACAGGAAGCCTTAGGTCCCTGCCCTTGCTGAGTCAGGAGGCAGTTTTTTGGTCCCCCATAGGCATTCCCTATTTCCTTTGCCTCTGACCCCACCCTAGGGATCCCCTGAGCAGAGTTTCTAGAAAGGGAAGATGGTTCCAGTCTTATTATACTGCAAACTCTTTATGTCCCTTTCCCTCCAGTTGCCTGCTCAGCTATTAGCCCTGGTTTCTTGTTTTCCTCAACCATTCTTGGGGCCATGTTTGCCTTTTATGCCTTCTATTTCCCTGCTCTTGGTGGTGGGGGTCTTCCTAGCACTGTCTTGTACTCCCTCTCAACCCACCCCAGTCCTGCTCCCGCCCCAGCAGCACACTGTGGTTTGTACGGCACTGTGGCCACGTCCAAACCACACTGTGGTGTTAGAGCGAGGGTGGGGGAGGCACCGCTGAGGCTTGGCCCCGGGAGGCCACCCTGGAGAAGTGACACAGAAAACATCTGGAGCCTTCTTTTGAGGTTGGGGATGAGGGTGGAGTAGGGAAGAGGGAGATATGAAAGCACTAGAAATAGTCCCCCTAAAATCCCCAGGGCAGTCTCAGGAATAATGACTGCTGAGACCCTAGGAGTAAGTTCTGCCTCCAGAGAGCAGAGTGGAGTCTTTGTTGCCCATATCCAGCTCCCCTGGCTTTAGCAGCACAGAAATATTGGCACTGGGAAGAGAGTCTGCCAATATTGGCTGAGCTGCTCCAGGCAGGGTGGTGAGAGCTGCCCAGGAGGGGCTGAGCCCCTGGGGGTTAAGGAGAGAGAGAATGGCCCTTTGCACTCCAATGTTAAGTGAAGGCACCAAGCTGAGAGGGAAATCTTTATTGTTTTCTGTATAAAAATGTCCATCAGATGGAGATCAAAGGGATTGGAGGCAGATGCTTATACAGAAACAGCAAGGTGGGCAGCCAGAGCAGCCTTTCGACCCTTTCTCACACAGGCTTTGCTCAAAGTCCCAGGCGATCCACAGGTCCAGGATAAACAGCAAGTGGGGTCAGAGGTGGAAGGCTCAGCGAGAGAGTAGAGGAAGATCAGAAGAGGTCATGAGAAGGCCAGAATCCAGGGTCAGGCTGTCTGGAACAGGAAGTAAAATGGGCCGAGATGGAGAGAGCCCCAACTATGCTTCCAAGACAATTCTTGCCTCCCCAAAGCCCTAGCTCATTACTCACCCAACCCCCTGCCTGCACTGTGAATAGGAGAACATTTTCTTCCAAAGCCCCAGTACAAAGGAAGAGGCTCCTGCTGAGACCCTCCCCTACCATCATAACACTTCCTCCCCAACCCCATTTGCTGGTGTGGGAGGAAGAAGACTCCTACCCTGGTCGAAGTTGAGTTTCTTGGCTGGAGGAGTTTCTCCTAGCCCTTCGATATCCACCAGGTCACTGTTGGCGTCAGAGTCGTTCAGAGCACTCAGTGTCACATCTGGGAGAGAGGCATAAGCTAGGTTCTAAGTTCCCTGACTGCCACCCTGGCTTCCCAAAGCTTCGAGCTCTTCCTCTCTCTTCCACCCCAGCCACTCTCTGGGAACCTTCACTGGGAGAGGAAGAGAGATTTGTCCTTCTTTAACCCATGCCCAATTCAATGAACCTCAGATGAAACCTTAAACCCTAGGCAGCAACTCCACAGCCCTCACCAGCTTTCTGTTTCTTTATGGGGGGACCGGCGTCAGGGACACTGGAGCTGCTTGGTGGAAGGGCAGCAGGAGGAGGCGACAAGACACCAGATGACACCTTCTTGGGACCCTTCTTGGGTGACTCAGCTGGAAGAGGGATACCAGAGTCTTCATATACCTTGCGCTTCACAGTGGCCTTTATCTGAGCCCTGAAGAGATAAGAAGGCAGGCAGGTCAGGAAGGGAGTCATCAGAGAGGCTGAGGGAAGAAGGGAGGGGAAGGATAGGGGTAATGGGCTACTCTGAAGGAATAGTGGGGAGCCCCTTCAGAACCTGGATAAGAATCTAAGTTAGAGCCCCCACCCTGTGGTAGGGTTCTCATTTTCCTGAAGCTTTCACTCACTTAGGGCAGATGGAGTGTGAAGAGTGGATTTCCTGAACTGAGTAATGGGAAGGGCCCATGTCCTGATTCTTTTCTGGGAGAGATGTCTGGATGTCAAAGGCTACCAGGTAAGCCTTGGTGATCTATAGGTACCTTCTGATCAACTACTTCAGAATCACAATATCCCTGGAAACACTGCAGTAGTCTTAAAAGATCTGTATAAATAACTGGCAACTCTCATCAAATTACTGGGTATCTCAGGCAACCTAAAATCAAATTCTTGGAAGGTCCTGATTACTTCAGCATTTTTAGTAACTTCTGACCAACTGTGACAACTCTTTTATCCTCAGTCCTTAAGAGGATGGTAACAAAATTAGCAACAAAGTAGGAAAGCTGTTGAGCTGGGAGTTCTGAGAAAGATGTAACAAGGGGTATTAAAGAAGAAAGCTGCCCACACCCCCCGTTTCTCTACCAGCCAACCCTCCCTCACACTGTCCGTTCCTTGATGACACAGCTGATGTGATTAAGATCGTCCCCAAATCGCTTCACAGCAGCCCTCAGCATCTCTATCTCCGTCTCCGTCCACTTGGCACTGTCAGAAGGGGAGAGGGAATAGCGAAAGTGGAAACCGAGGGGTGTGGAGCCAGCCCCCAGGCGATGCATTCCACAACAACCAGCCTCCTCCCCCCAATCCCTGGGGTCCCTCCCATGGATGCATAAAGTTCTTCAAAAAAAAAAAAAAAAAGCGCTTAAGACTCCGCGGACCCCCAATCACACTGCAACAACTGCCACCTAATAATAAAACCTTTCCCATCAACTTGAAACAACAGCTCACTGAAAATAATTCAACAAGTAGGGGGCCTTATAAACAGAAACCCTGAACACCAGTATGCAGCAGTCTGCGGGAATTCCACAATTTTGTGGGTGGGTAGTGGTGGTGGTCTATGGTCTGCGAGTTCGCAGTAAGGTAGAGCTGTGAAATGAGTCCGGGTTATGAGCCTCAGTCTGATTTTATCTGTCATTTATTCAACTATCATTTATTAACACTTACTCTGCGCTGTGCCAGGCACAAAGGCAAACTAAAACTAACATCTGTCCCTGCACTAGAGAGTGTCCGTGTCAGTGATCGAGTCTAAGCGTCCGCTCTCAGCGTCCACGTCTCAGTTCGGGCTCACGTACCCGGCGGGGGAAGAGTCGGCCACAGGATGCAGCTGCATCGTCAGCTCCCCGAGCTTCGTAAAGGCAGCACCCGCGGCGGAGAAGATCTCTCCAACCTGGGGGCGGGACAGCATTATGGGGGGCCGGAGCATACCCCCGCGCCGTCCGGCCGGGACGCCCTAGCTCCACCCCAGGTTCGCCTCCCTCCCGGGGCGGAAGAGCCGGGAGCCAACAGGGGGACCCCACCCTCCCGTGGCCGCCAGGGAGCGCTGTACGCGTGGGAGGTCGAACCTTTGTGGACGCTGACGTCATGGCCCCGCGCGCCTCCGCACAGAGACGCTACCGCCGCCGCCGCCGCCGCCACGGAGCCCGGACCACGGAGAGCAGGAGGATCGAACGGCTCCAACACGCGCAGGAAGTCCCGCCCCTCTTCATAGCTGATTGGCTCCAACTCGGCCGCTCAGCGACTCAGCAGTTTCTTAGGCTGCCTCAGCGCACTGAGGGGAGAGTGGAAGACACCGCCTCACTTCCGGCTCGGCTTCACTCCACTGGCGTCGAAGTCGAGAGGTCGGGACTTTATTTGGAATCCGATCTCCAGCCATTGTGCCCGCCCCCCAGGCCAAGCAGAGACACAAAGATTGAGAGCAGTTTCTCTTTATTGTGGTACGGGACAAAGTGAGGGGTCCGGAGGAACAGGTGACGGCCAGCCCCAGCTTCCCTCCACGGGGGCCGGGCTCCAGAGAGTAGAGAACGAGGGATTCAATCTTCGGGGAAACCAAGTCCCGCAGAGGGCGCCATAATGGAGGGTCAAGAGAGGGTGGGGAGAGTCTTTAAATAGAAGAGGGGGTCGAAGAGGGTAAACGCGATCGTGCTTTAACGCACCATATATTCCTTGCGCTTATTGAGCCGAACTTGACAGAAAGAGAAGCCTCCGAGGAGGAGGTAGAGGCCTGCAGCGATGAAACAGTTGTAGCTGACTTGCTCGTAAAGGTTGTATATGTTCTGGGGGCCATTCCTATGGGTGAGAATTAGGCAGAGATGTCAGAAACATTAATAGTCAACATTCACCGAGCACTTCCTATGTGCCAGGTACTGTTCCAAGTGATTTTACGTGTGTTACCTTATTCAATCTTCACCCATAGGGTGAGTTCCATTATAAGCATCCACTTTGCAGAGGTGGATGGAAGCACAGAAAAATAAAATACGTAAAGAAGCCACACCTGCAGTGGTGGTTTAGGATGGTCGCTGAGGTCTGACTTCCAAGACCAATCCTAACTACTCTAAAGAGCAGTTCTCTGCACCTAGTTCCCTAGCCTTTGGGTCCCACGCATCCAGCCTCCTGCAATTACCCGCCCACAATTCTGACCACAGGCTGAGCCACCTCCCGCCTGCCCCCCGCCTCACCTCTCCCACCTGACAACTTACTCAAAATCTTTCTCCGTGAAGGGAACGTCCTCAATTAGCACAGCAGAATGGACGTTGAAAAAGATTCCAAGCATAATCTGAAAAATGGGAATGGAATGGGTAGGTTTTGACCTCAAGCACTTGACTAGTTCACTCCCTAAACTTCCACTTCCAATGCTGCCACATCTGAGTTTGAGAATTACCAGAATGAGCTAGGATTAGAGGTGGCTGTCGCTGGATTCGGACTGAGTCACCCGGAACAGAGCGTGAGGTGGTGACATAGAGATGACTGGGGCAAGGGCAGGAACAGTGAGCAGCCCAGGAACCCAGTCTATCCTCCTCCCCAAAGGCGTCATTATCACGGGACAGGGTAAAGGGTTGAGGGGAAATCGGCAGTTCATATTATTTCTTCCTGGAGTGCGGCGGAGAGAGCCCTGGGGAAACAAGGCTCTAGCTACTCATTTCGGGAACTAGCACTCCCTTTCCTCACAGCCCTCCATTCAGTTCAAGCATCTCTCAAGAATCCAGCTCCTCCTCTTACCTTGAGGGGTCTCCAAATTTACCATCTCCCATTCCAAGCTCCCGATCCCTCCTCCACTACCCGCCCCGCTCCAATTTCCTATTTCTAATCTCAGTTCTGCCTCGTCCTCCAGCGGTTAATTAACAACTCTCTCTAGTCTGTTTGTTGCTTTCTAAGGCCTGGGGTCTCCAAGTCTCCCAGCCCTCCAACATCGAGGCCCATTAGGCCCTCTCCGGTTCTCGCCAGTCAGTACCCTCACCAACATGATCACTCCCCAAGCGCTGAGGACGATACCGCAGGCGGCCAGCTTGGGCCCACAACACAGAAGCGACGCCATGAAGAAGGGAGTCGGGTATCGCCCAGATAAAGCCCGACTGGAAAGGCGGTGAGGGGAAGACCGAAAGAGCCAAAAGGGGAAAGAGAGATGGACTCGGGGGCTGGGGCCGCAGAGGACCGAAAGACTAGAGGGCGGCCAGAGGGCGTGGCCTCGGGCCCCAACCATCGCGCCGGGGAGCGCCAGGAGAACGTTGGAAGACTCCGCGTCCTCCCGCGGCTTCGGTGGGAAAAGGCGGTGTCTAAACCAAAGCAGCCCCTCCAAGTCCCTTATTGACCCATGTAGCAAGTATTGCAGGAACAAAGGCCTCCTGTTTCTTGGACCCTGGCCCCCTCCAGGTTGGAATGGAAAGAGCCGGAATATCACGTGACCAATTTCGGCAAGTCATATGACGAGGAACAGGCTGTAGCCGGTGGTTGGGAAAGATTCTAAGTCTTGGCGGAAGGCCTGGTAACCAGGGGTCCCCAAACCCTGGCCATAGACCAGTACTGGTCCGTGGACAGTTAAGAACCCAGCTACACAGCAGGAGGTGAGTGGGGAGCAATCTAAGCGCTAGCATCACCGCCTTAGTTCATCAGGCATTAGATTCTAATCGCACCCATCTCTGGTGCCAAAAGGGTTTGGGACGCTGCTTGTAACCTTGGCGATGAGTTCTTCACAGCAGAGGATTGTAACTACCTGATTTTTTCCCTCATACTATAGTTTCAGGTGGTATCCTGTGATGGCAATACATAGAGATTTACACTGAGAGAAGGCCTCTCCTCTCTCCTCATCTCTTACCTTTTAAAATAGATATTCTGACAGTAAAAGGAGACAGGAGACCCTTCCCTAGGGGCCAAGCATACTGTTGTGGCTAGAATGTTTTAAAATTTTGGAGGGTTCTTGGCACTGGAAATACTTAAGAAACATTTTGTTATCTGAATAGTTTTTGATGCCAAGTTCAGGAAAAATATGACGTAAGGAAAAGTCCAGGGAAAGCAGATTCTGAGCAGGTATGAGAGTAGTCTTGCTAAATGTACTAGAGAAAGGAATAATACACAAAAATGTCACTTTGCTTCCCTACTGTAAACTAAAGAAAGGGAGTATAGGTCCTTTGAATAAGGCATGGTACAAGATTTTAAAAATACGCATAGATCATCCTCTCCAAAGAAAACGTTCATATACTTCACTGATCACAGATTTGTAATAATTATTCAGGGAAATAGGGGTGTTTAAAGAACACAATTTTACACTGAGCTTGTGTTTAGTCTGGTGAGGACAGTGATGATAGCATAATTGAGAGGGGTCATTTTGATTCCAGAATGAGACAAACACTGTTGTTAATGGTTAGTATAACTTTGTGGCATTTTAACATTTATTTTGTGCACATTGTTCTGAAAGTGTTATGAAAGAATTTGGAACCTGGGAAACACATAGAGCCTCCAGCATACTAAAGGGGCTTGAGAGATGAATTTCATGTTTCTTTTTGAGACTGTTTGGAGAAGAAAGCCATTTGAGGGTGAAGATTTTTTTATTCTGCTCTGGGAGCACCATTCTTATTCTTGGAATTTTGGGGGTAGGTGTGTGAAGAGGAGGAATGGGGATGGAGCGAAAGATTCCAAAGGGTCAGGGATTTTTAAGTTTGCCATTAAGCATGAAGTGTAGTTCTTGGGAAAGGAGAATTAGTTGAAGTAGTTCATTTATCTAAGAAATCTTTCTTGCCTACTGCTGACAGCATTCTCTGGATGTTTGCAAGTAGGGTCAGTGCCTCAGGCTAGAGCAGGGTACCTTGTGCAGGTACTGTTGCTGGGGGCCAAATTCAGCCTGCAGTCTGTGCACATCCCTCTAGCAAAGCACAGATTTTTGTTTGTGTGTGTGTGTTTTGCGTTTTTAAATAGTTGACTAAACCAAAAGAATATTTTGTGACACCTGAAGTTCACATTTTATTGTCCATGAATAAAGTTTTATTGGAACAGTCACACTCATTCATATTCATATTGTTTGCGGCTGCTTTTCTCTACAATGAGAGAGTTGAGTAGTTATGACAAAGATGGTGTGCGCTACAAACCCTAAAACTTTGTTATCTGGCTTTTTATAGAAAAGGTTTGTAGCCTCCCTGGACTAGTGGGATACTGATGTAGGAGATTTAGATAGGAGAAGAAATAGAGCCCTAGCAGCAGAGACTTAGGAATCTAGGAAATTCAAAATGGAAATGTCAGTCCTAAAGCTGATCTGAAGTTTTCCAGGTGGGATGGGGGAGGGGGGAACCTTAGTTCTCAGATGGTGATACTATTCTCTATGCGGCTGGGCTTCAAGTATTCATAGGGCAAGTCAAGTTGCTCATTCCGGGCTGTAATTTCCCTTTCCAAGTTTTCCAGGTCTGTTTGGAATTGGTTTAGTACAGCCTTGGCCTTGAGGCCTGAGAAATACTTTTCTTTGTGATGCCCCAGAGGCACCTAAGAAAGAACAAAGAATCAGTGTCAGGTATGCAGGCAGAAGAACCTAGAACTTAGCCCCTCACTCTGATGTTTTCCTTCCAACTGTCATTTCCTTTCTTCAGAATTCTCTCTTACCATATCTGGCTGGCGTCGACCTAGATGCCATGTGATGGTCATTTGAAGACAGCTCTGTTGAACATCAGGTAGTGAGCCCATCACTATGGCCATTGTAACATCTTCCTTGGTAGTGGGTGGGGGCATCCGCATTGTGCATGGGGCATTAGGGACCCAGGCATACCACTCTAGCTGAGAAAGAAAGTACAACCCTAGTATCTTGGTACTTAAGGTTTGAATCCCCATCTCTCCCTTTGTCATCCCAAAGTCTGGACACTTGCTTTCAGGGTCCCAGGTTTTCAGCTAGTCATACCTGGCCTTGATTGATGGCCCCATGCTGGGCACTGCATGTGAAGACACACATGGTAAGGAAATGGCAGAGTTGATTCTGGGACTGGAAGGAGACAGGGAAACCTGGGCAGGCAAGGAACAAATTTAGCGATTACATCATGAGAGGAGATAAATAGAAGCTGATATCTTGGGATATCTATATTTTGGAATTGGTGGGTATTTGTTCATTTATTCAAATATATTTGCCTCAGACATAAATTTCAAATTCAGGCTTAAGCATTATAGGTTAGGCCAATTACTTAACCTCTCTGAACTCAATTTCTTCACCTGTAAAATGAGGATGATATCTACCTTATAAATGAGATAATGCATCATAATCAGCTGGTACTCAGTAAATGATAATTATTGTCATTATGGAAGGTTTAGGGGCTGAAACGGTCAAGTTATCAAATATTCTCTGCCTTAAAAAGTGGTTAAGAATTTAGGGCTGCTTCCTCCTATTCTCAGGGAATTACAAATGCCTGAGTTATAAGGTGAGGAATTACAGAAGTCATAGATTTCTAGTGTCACAGCCAAGAGAGGCTTTCCACAAAGGTTGCTCAGGCCACTCATTTTACAGTGGAGGTGGGGACTCAGAGACCCAATAACTCTATCTGTTAAGTGGAACAAATATAATTACTCCTTTTTTATAATTAAAAAAAAAATCAAAGACCAGAGAGATTAAACTGCTTGTAAGGACACATAGTTGGAAAAAGGCAGAAGCTGACCTTGAACTCTGGTTCCTGACTGCTATTTTAATTTTGGCACATTTTCTCTAACAAGTCTGCTGGGAAAATTAGGCAAAGGCGAGCTATGAGAACTGAGAGATAGAGAATGAGAGACAGGTAGTGGAGGTTAAAGTTAATATGTGAATGTTTTATTTTCCAAATGTAGTAGATGATGGTTGGGGAAATATTGTCAGGAGAGTAAGAAGTGTCTTTTGGGGACATGCGGAGCCTAACGGACAGTGCTGAGACGTCCTGGAGACATTTGGTCCTGGAAGGGTGGGAGTGGTACAGCCTTAGATTACCCAGAGAGAGGCTTCCCCAGAATGTAGGTATTGGTTTATTGCTTGTTGTATTTCCAGAGCCTACCCATAATGGCTCCCTAGTAAATGTCTTTTGGCAACAGTGTTAGTGTGAAGTGTGAGTAGTAGGTACCAAAGGACGATTTGAAGCAGTCCCGGCTGGCCCATATGTATGAGAGAGAGGGGGTGAACCTAGAAAAGTTCAAGAAAGGCTGTTGCTTCCCCAGCGGTTAAATGTGGGTGGGGTTGCTTGCTAAAGCTAGTGACTAGATCCTAAGCTAGTGGCTAGATCCCACCAGGGGTGGGGAGGAGGCTGGATTGGTCAAAGGAGCATGAGCCCCATGGGACAGGGCACTGAGTTTGGGTTTGAGCCAAAGCTTGTATAGTACTGAGTTTGTACCTAGAAATGACCTTGTACTGTGGTAAAGTGTACAATATGCTTAGACCCTCTGTGGGTGCTGGATAATAGCAGGAAGAAGAGAGGAAAAACAGTGAGTTATTTTGAGCTTTGGTGGAAAAATCTTCCCATTCATATCCTCAGGTGGAAAAATAGACAATCATGAAGACAGACTGTGAGCCCCAGTGGTGCCTGAGCAGATCCCTCACTGGCTGTGGTTCTGGACTCACTGGGCCTCATGCTATGGCAAGTTGGGGGCATCTGTGACTAGGTGTGGGAGATAGACAAAAAGGCTGATGGCCAGGGTCCCTGAGAAGAAGAATCCTTGGGTATCTAGAATTGTCTAGAGTCTCAAGAGGTGGGAATGGGATCCAGATGCTTCATGTATGGAGGGAGAGCAGGTGAAGAGGGGTTGGGGTCATGTCCCCAGAAGGGCAAGGCTGAGAAGGGGCTCTGGACAGAGTGTCCGATGAACCCCCTTCTCTGGGGAGGGATCTCACCTCGGTCCTGGGCCTGGCACAGCCCAACCTCAGTGATCTCTCGACACCAGGCCTGCAGCTCAGGGTCACCTCTCACGACATCATCCCCATGGTAGAAGAGGTGGACAATCTCCTCCACATATCTGCCCAGAGGAAAAGGGAGCTGAGCCCCTTGAGAGTAGAAGGCTATAGCCTCTAACCTCTGCTCTGTTTCTGTGATCTCTGTCCAACAGACTCCCATTGTGTCTGAGTATAGATCCTTCCAGACTTGCCTTTTGGGACATTCCCCAGCTCTTACTACACACTAGAGTAGAAAGGAGTAAAATATGGGTCATTAGTTCTAGGAATTCTCTATACATGGTTGATAGCCATCCTTCCTGACAAAAGTCCTGATTTGTCCAAATCCCTCAGTCTCCCCCATCCACAGCTTTCCTGGCCTAGGCTCTCTACCCCCATCCCAGTCTCTTCCTTATTAGACCCTACCACTGACTCCTCACTTTCTTCATCTCTCCCAGGATTGAATCCTCTGCTCTACTCCCCCTGTCTGGACCGTTTTTGTTTCATCTTCCTTTTGTTCCATGCTGACTTCAGCCCCAGTTACCCTCCATTTCTCAGCTCCCCAATTACCCTCCATTTCTCAGCTCCCACTCTCACCCACCGAGCAATGACCTTCCAGAGCCGTAAAGCATCATGGGCATAGAGAGCACTTGGGATTCCCAGTAGGCCCCGGTCAGCGAGATCGTCAGGAGGACAGAGGGAGCGGTAGGTCAACTGAGTCATGGCCCGACGGAGCAACTGCACATGGCCCCCTCCACCTGTGCTGACTGCCTGGGACAAGAGAGATGAGAGGCTTTGTGAGGAAAAAGGCAGAGCATAGTGTATAAGTGGTTCAGATGTGGAGTTTTCACATTTAAAGACATCAGTATAAAGGGACAGGCTCCTGGGTTTAAGGGTCAGGGCATTCACACAGGTTGGTCTGGGATCCTGAAAGTGGCAGGAGATCATAGAGAGTTTGATGATTAGGTGGCCTCACACCCCATTACTTCCTTACCTTATCAAATATACCTCCATCTGAGATGAGTTTGGTCCGTGCTCGGGTGTTGATCTCCATGGTGTAGCGCATGTGTGGGATCAGGAGCTGGATGGAGAAGATTGGAGGGGGTGGTTAATGGAGACCGTGCTTGGGTCCTTCCTTATTAGGGAGTGGCATCCAACATATTGGACTTCTCTCCTCTTGATACTTTTCTTCCTGTCAGTGTCTTTGCAGGCTGGTCTCCTTCTGCTTCTCTCTGATCACGTAATCTCATGCTCTTTACTCCCCTGTGAATCAGGCTCTGGAGCTAGACTGACCTGGGTTTTAACGTATAGTTTGCCACTCACTTTGATCCTTGGACCTTCTAAGGGTTAATCTGTCTCATCTTCTCTCTATCACCTCATCTGCCTCATCACCTATGTAGCATCTCATCTGTCAACAGGGTGATGCTTATGTGAGTGATATATGAAGAAGCTTTAGTACATACAGAAGGCCTCAAGTCACAGCTGTTATCATTTATCTTCATTATTTATACCTTGCGTGTAGGTAACTTTAAGAATCAGCCCCTCTTGATTTTCTTTTATACTTCTATCATTTGTGTCCTCATAGCTTATATTTTCCTCTCTATTCATTATCAAAGCCACACCTTCATTTTCTGGTCACTTCACTGTTTTTTTTGGGGGGGTGGGTACCTTTCGTCAGAATAAGAAGAGCCACATTGAGCTACCTACTTAAGCAGCAGAGGGGCTGTCATGGAATCTGCCCCACCCCAATTAGGTAGTTAGGCTCCCTCTATTTTTAATAGCTTTTTAAAAAATAGCTTTTTTGAGGCATTAAAAAAGGCCACCTGATAAATCACATACATTTTTTAAAATTTTTTTATCTCAGACTATTTTGTCTTCATTTCCACCTGGTTTATATACAGGTTTCATGCAGTGTTGGTATCTATCTGAGTTGTTGATACTGGACACAGAAAGTGATGCAAGTGAGACATCTGGTGTCAAAATGGCAAAGCAGCTTACATTAGTCTAAAACTTTTCAGATAGTTCATGAAAGATGCTGAGTGTCATAGCCCAAAGTCCACATGAGGAGAGACGACACCCAAGGAGCCACAACTCCTAATAATAGTAATGATAATTGTAAGAACTAATGGTTTTTGTAGCTTTGAGATGGCGTCACATTATGTCACTTTGATTCTTCAGCAGCCCCACAATGGAGCTCCTGTTGTCCTCATTTAGAGATGAGGACGCTGAAGCAAGCATCTGGTAAGTACCAAGATCAGGATTCAGGAATCCAACCCTAGCAGTCTGAATCCAGAGCCTGCATACCTAACCTTTATGACATTTGCAGATTCTCTTGTGTGTCCTGATAACAATCGGGTTTCCTATGTACTGAAGTTGTTTTTGATGAGTGGATATAGATAGGGAAAGGGATTAACTAGTAAAGGGGAATTTTAAATGTGAATAGAAGCTTAACCTTTTCAAGATGAGCAGAAGACAGTGATGCAGGAGCACCATGAAATAAGTAAAATCCAAGATTCTATTAATCACATGGGTCTCCATCTTGTCTGTGTTACCCCAGACTCAGTCAGGCCATAGCTACTATTGGCCAGGCCTAGGGGTTTGGGGTGTAGGCCCACAGCTTGAAACACTGTTCAGTTTTTCTCCTTACCAGGTACTTAGTGCATATCTTACCAACATTTCAAATTCCGTGGACCTGACACCGAATGCCTCATGTTTGCTTCCAAACTGGCTTCTTCTCCTGCTTAGCTGTTTTTGACAGTTGCTGTAGTTCATAAGCTTTTATCAGTGTTATACCTTTTCTGCCATATCTAAAGTGTCATCAAGATTTTGAGATCACTTTAAAGCAAGTACAAGTCTTATTTTGCTGCCTTCTTATGCCTAGTAGTAGATACTGAACTCACTTTGTTATAAAATTATAACACGCCCACCCTATGGGCTCTTAGGTGTTGCAGAAGCTTAGACCTCTGACCTTTCACTCTAGTCTTATTTCAAGGCATGTGCACCTGCTATTTCCTCTCTTTATCAAGTCTTTGATTTCCTTTTCATTACTGTCACTGCCTTGCATGTATTTTTCCTCCTCTTTGCTAGGTAGGTAGCCTTCTCTCCTTGCCTTGATCTGTTCATACTAAGCAGATTCCTCTGTTGAGGCAGGACATTCTCCATCACTACTATAGTGCTTATAGGGTGTTTCTTTAATTTCAAATTCTAGTTCCATATATTGTTCTCTGGTTGGTGATTATGGGCATCACATGTCTTCCTAGCTAAATAATAAATCTCTTAAGGCAGGAGCAAGGCTTTTGTTTTACTAACAATATTCTAGCAATACTCCAGTCCCATTGATAGATTGTCAGATCTCTGCAATTTCAGAAGGTTTCCTTATAATAAATATGGCCTGAAGAAATGTTAAGTGACTTGACTCAATTAAAATACAAGTCTTAAGATATTGATACAGTCTTCCTTCTCATCTCCCCTCTTTCTTTCACAAATTGATATAAATAATTTTTGCTACTGCAGTATCATTTGATATTGGCAATTTCCTCTCTGGGATCCGAAGGAGATGGGACATGGAAGGCAGAGGATTTACCTTGAAGATAGGGTGCAGTCCTGGGAGGCACCTCATGGTGGCAACAGCAACAACTTCAGCCACCAGATGAGTGTTCAGCAGATGGTATTGGAGCTGGTGCAGTTGAAAATCTGAAGTTCGGACCCAGGACTTTGCCAGGAGCCAGGCAAGTGGAGGATCTGAGGGCAGGAACAATGGTGGGATGGGGAAGCTGGGGCTGGGAGGCTGGATCTGGGAAAAAGAAATTAAGCATTTATTGAACTCCTACTTTATGTATGACATTATGGTCAGCCTTCTTGGGGGAAAAAAAAAAGTAAGGTTATTATTTTCCAGGAGGTTATAATCTAGTAGGAGGAATGAAGACCCTTCTACTTTGCATCTCACTAGCTGTGGTGCCATGTGAGTACCATGTAGTCAGGTTCAAAGGAGGAGAGATAGAAGCAAGCATCAAATAAAGAGATCCTAACAGTGGTTTGGGAGAAACATGATGGGAATTTGAGTTAGGGTGGGAGAATGAAAAGGGGAAGCTGGATGTGTGAGCAACAGGATTTGTTCACTGACTGTTGAGAACTTTGAGATAAAAGATATTCAGGAGACAATGGGTATTTAGAGTCAGAGGCTACTGAGAGATTAAACAGCCATTCTCAACATGTGTTTCCAAACTAGCAGCATCAGCATTATTTTGGAACTTGTTAGAAATGTCTAAGTTCTCAGTCTCCACCCCAGATATACTGAATCAGAAAATCTGGTAGTGGGACCCAGCAACTTGTGTTTTAACAAGCCCTTTAGGCGGTTTTGATGCACACTAAAGTTTGAGAACCACTGGGTTTAGGATGAGAACTCCAAAAGGCCATTATGACTCTTGAACGTGTACTTCCAGTTGGGTGAGTCGGGGAAATCAGGCTGCAAGCAAGGGGTGACATGAGGACACGTCTCACTGCATGAGGACAGAATTTGGGAGCCAAGAGCCAGGGAGCTGGATTCCTGGGTCCCAACCCAGAGATTGAGTTGAACATAGAGCAGTGTTGGAAGGGGGAATGCCCAGGACACCTCACCTGGATGACCATGGGTAGCAGCTTCCCACTAGGTTCCATCCTCATCATGACAAGGGGCGCAGCCAAATACTGCTTCTCTCCTCTGATCACATTGGCTGGAATTCCATCCAGCAGGATAAAGTCAGCTTCAAACAGGGAATCATTCTAGGGAAAGGAGAAATGTATCCATGATTATTAGAGTTCAACCCTCAGAGGGCCAGGGCAAAGCGATGAAGACATTTAAAGACATTTATCTAGCTTCTTGCCATCATCCTATATCAGTACTAGAGTCTTACTGGCAGATCCAGAGCATCTGGTGGCCCATTCCTCACATTTTAAAATAATGAAGAAACACTAGTGTGGGTTGATGCCGTGTACAGGATGTGTGATAGCAGATCTGGGTTTAGAACCAAGCTTCTCAGTCCAATTTGCATTATAGGCATCATAAACTCTTCTTGTCAAGATGGCCAGGCTCCTTCCCTATCCCCCAGGGCTCCCACCAGCTCAGCAAACACTCTTGCACTCCCTGTCCAAATCTCACCTCTTCTGCCAAGTAATCCACAGAGGTTCCCCTGACTACTACTGCCACTGAATCCAAACATGCATGCATGTGGACATGCTCATATTCAGCTTGCTCATCTGCCTCATATCCAGCTCATCTTTTCCAAACCCAGCCCTCCTCCTGGAGAGCTCACCAGTTTTCCCCACCTGATGGTGCTTCATCTTTCTCCCTTCCCTTGAATACTGGTGTTGGGAACATTGACATCAGTCAGGGAATATCATAGTCCCTGCTAACATCTCTAGCCCCATCTACACTCTGGGAATCTATGCTGGCAGCTCCTCATCATTTCCCCAACATTATCATCTCTGGGCTTTTTCAGTATAGGACTCTGTACCAAAGGACAGTGGTTTATCACAGTCTCTCTTCCCTGACTCATAGTTGGTCCCTCCCCTTCACCATTTCTCCTCCCCACACAGCCAAAAGGAGAACAATGGAGGGTAGGAAGAGGTACCTGGAGTTCTTTCTCCAATTGGGTCTGAAGCTCCTCCATTCCTGAGGGCAGCACTAGCCGGGAGGGTAGAGAGGTGGAGCGTCTCAACAGCATGGGGTTGGCACCATTGAGGAACTGGTAGCCAAAAAACTCGTCATCCTGCCAGCACTGGCGAACCTTCTCTGTGGGGTCAGGGCGGAGGGTAGGAGGATATTCACCATAATCCAGTGTCCCTCCTCCAGGCTCTACCACAGTGATTCAGGCAGATGATCACCCTGTATCCAGCCCCCCTGCTTTTTTTTTCTTGAGGACTTTTCTGAGATAACCAGGAACAATAAGGTCTCACCTGGCAAGGAGTTATGGGGAACTGTGGAGTGTGAAGGGCAGGTCATCAAAAGGGGCCATCAAGGGATTATAGAGACCTAGGGGAACCACTGACCAGCCAGGGTGCTCTTCTGGCCCCAGAAGATCTGATCAAAATTCTCCAGGTGCTTCCAGGAGCTCAGGAGGGTATAAGCACGCTTGAGCATCATCTCCAGTGCCCTAGGACAGGTATCAAAGTATGAACTCATTTGTTGATTCCTCAGCCCCTTACCACTTACCACCATCCTCAGATCTCCCTGGCTTTATTCCACTCTGAGCTCTGGGCTTTTCCTCACCCCGCCTTCAGTGTCCATTCAAAGTCCAGCCTCTTCTCCTCGTGGAATCTCATATTTAGAGGTAGATCATCCTCACAGCCTGCAGCTATCGTCAGGGGTAACCCTTCCTTCCAGGTGGCCCAGCTAGGAGATGGGGACAAGGCTTCAGGGAGGGTGTCCAGATCAGTGATGTGGGCAGGGTCAGGAGAGGGAGGTACGTCTTGGGGGCCTAATATGGATGGGTGGTCACCAGTATGTCTGTCGTCTTTCCTTCAGTTCCTTCTCTCGATGCTTCTGGAACACATCCAATGCATTGTCTCCTGCCAGGCGGGCTGGGGAGGCAGTAAGACTATTGGCCACACAGTTTTGTGTGATCCTATGCTTTCCCCTGCTTGTCCTCACCTTCCTTTTCATAGGCACAGTCCATGTGTTCATTCATGCCATTGCTTTTATCTCTGGCTCTGCCTCATTTCATTGATTCTCCAGACACATTTATCCCATCTTAGCCAACCTTGCACTCCTGATTTCACTTATCTCAGCCGTCATCTCTTGCCTTGAGACAAAAATTTCATTTTTGCCACCCTTTCATGTCCCTTAACTCATCTGTCCCTACCTGATCCTGTTTCTTCAATATCTATGATTGGATAAATTGCCTGAATTAATGTGATAAAATCTTAATCACTCCTTTGCCCCCACCTATGTGTACTATATATTGTTTTGGTGTGTTTCACTTCTTGAACCTCGCCTGTCACACCTTCAACTGTCCTCAAAGCTCTGTTTGCTTTCTTTAACTGACTTCATCTTAGACTTACCATTATAGTCTATATTTATTGACTTCTTCCTGCTCTTATAGTACTTATAGTCACCTATCTCAACGTAGTCATATATATATTTAATGTTTCCATCCTTGCCGTTCTTGTACTCCTTTGTCTCTATATTTATTTTTCTTATTTCCCACAGTAACTCAATATTTGCTGTCCTCATTCATCCCCATCACTGCCCTCACAGTTGTCTCCATGTTTTTTAACCACAGCACCTCTCCATGTCATACTGTTCACTTCCCTTAACTGTCTCCTCTCACGGATCACCCACCATCCCCTATTCTATATGCTACCCTTACCTGTCCCTGCCCTAACTTGTTTCCAGTCAAATACAGAACTCCTTTCAATGTTTACTCCGATTCTTCAATTTTCCAGCATTGCTGCAACTCCCATTCTTGTCCTCACCTTCTTGGGTAATGGGATCTACACATCACTTATTTCTCTGTCCAGTCCCACTTCCAGCCTTTTTAATTCTATGTATAACTTTGGGATTTTATAACTTTCCTTCATTTTCTGCCTTCTCCACCCTTAACCTGATGAGCACCCACTTTTTCCAAAGTCCCTCTCACCTTCCTCACTGCTACTTCCTCCCCTCCCCCGCGAAGTCCCGATGCCTCGCTCCCATGTCCGGGAAGCAGCCCCTCACCAGTGCCCTCCGGCAGGCTCAACACGCCTTCGCCCTGCACCCAGCGGTAGCATGGGAAGGCAGCCTCCACGCAGTCTCCGGGCCCTTGCACTGTGATGTGGTCGCAGAACCACGCGTTGTCCACCAGGGAGTGGTGTTTGCATAGCTTCACGAACTGCAGTGGCCCCAAGTCCTCGGGAACATCGTGCTCAAACTCCAACTCCTGTAGGGTGCAGAACCCCGCAAGACTTAGTAGCAGGCACCCCGGAGAGGCTGTTTTATTGGGGATTCAGGAGACCCTGTGGAGGCCGGTGATAAGGCATCCCTTTGTTCCCTTTTCCCGACACTAAGGTGTGGATCTGAGACACCCCTTGGACGCAAGGCGTTACCCGCAGTGCCTTAAAATAAGGACTGAACATCACCTACACCCATCCATGAACTGAGCTCTCGCCGCGCCGGTGCTCTCCGAGGACCTTCCCCTTTGACCACTGATCCCATAATGACACTGGCCTGTGGTCAATTGGGGAAGGAGTAGAGGCTGCTGGGGACCATGGTCGCGGGGAGGTAGTAAGGAGTTGAGCCCAGCCCGCGCCTGGGCTCTGATCCTCTCCCCGGCGAGGAGAGGCGCCGACTACCTTCCCCATACCCCAGCCCGGAAAGTCTGGAGCCGCAGCTGTCGCCTCCCACCACGAGCCCTGCCTGGTCCGGAACCTGGGGAACCGGGATCGGGGACCCAGCTTCCCCTGCTGACCTGGCCCCGCGCGGGTCGCAGCTGCAGCTCCAGCTCTGACTCTCCGCGCACCCCAACCAGCCACAGCTGCACACGGTTGTGCGACCCAGAGAAGAGCCAGGCCCCAGTGGCCACACGGATGCGGTAGCGACCCATGGCGGGCCTCTGACAACCTGGGCGATGGGGAGCAGGGTCCTGCACTTCTTGGGACAGCCCAGGGCCTTCGCCGTGTGTCGAGGTGCCTTAGGGCCAGTCGCAGGCCTTTAAAAATGGATCTGGGCCCCCACCCTCCTCAACTTTCAGCCTCTCCCAAGTCCCCGCCCCAGACTAGCCTGAACCTGCCAGCGGCTGAGCAGGCTGTGAGGAAAGGCCGCGCCTCCCGGCCGGAGAGTTAACTACGGGAAGATGAAGGGGCCCAGGCGTGGGAGAGGCCGAGACAGTTGTATGCGCCCTGGCTTCCTGAACCTCTCGCCAAGGCCAGGGACCAGGATCTTCAGGGTTGGAGGCAGCAAGGATGAGGACATTTCCCCAGGTCTCCAGGCCTTTTGGAGAACTAGGAAGAAGAGCTAGTGAGTTGACCTTGCAAACAGAGGGTAATGTCTCCCCTTTCCTGGGCTGGGATCTGGGGAAGGCGGTGGGCTGCCTCTGGAAGGCCAGCCTAGGAGGCTTCTCTGGGCTGCTAGACTTGTTATGGTCCAGAAAGTCTTCAGTTCCTGAATTCTACCTCATTTGAGCCCAGTCCTTCAGTAAATAACTAGAGGTTCCCCAGGCTGCCTAGAACCTGGAAAAGTGACAGCTCAAAAGACTTGCTCCCTACCTCTCCCTCAACCTGGTTTCATATATCCCTGCATTAGGATCCTAAGTGCACCAGATATTGAGAGAGGCCTAAAAAGCTGGTCAGTGAAAGCCTCCTTTTGTCCAACCTTCATAATGGGTGCAGAAAATGTTAGAGATCCGGGTGTTAAGGTGCAGTATGGAGTCACTTGGGGACCAGCATACATGGGCAATTCCCAGGAACTTTGCCCTTTCCAGGTGAATCCAACCTCTTCCCCTTTATTATATTCCAGGCAAATATTTATTCTGGCCTCATTTTACTGACCCTCGTGCCTGCTTCCCCTACCAGAATTCAGTTTTCTCCTAAAAAATTACATGTAAACAGATATGACGTTCCATTTCTTTCTTTTCTTGTATTTTTCCCCCCCACCCCCCACCCCCCAGGTTATTTCCTCCTGGTCCTTCATGGCACTCAGGGGAGAAAACCAAGAAATAGCAGTAGGGCCAGTGCTGGTTAAAGACTTTGTAAACATTAGGATTCAGGTCTCAGGATTTGTCACCCAGCAGTCAGATGAAGCTTCTCAAAGATCTCTATTTAGATCTTCTTGGTCCAAGTTATAAGCACTTGGCTCACAGTAAATGTGTCTGGTGGCCTGGGCTAAGCCAGGGCAAGGTAAATCTGCCTTCTTGAGCCAGACCCTCAGAAATGACTTGGCTTGTTGGTTACTGTTAAGGATAAAAGGGATTCTGGTTTTGTCCTCCAGCCTCCAGACCTCACGGAAGTGTCTAATCCATATTGGGTGCCCTTCCCCTTCTTATCTTCTAGGCCCACTCCTGCCTGCATCCTCTGTGCTCAGGACTGGTGTTTGCCATATGCTGGTCCCCAATTTCCTCCAGTTTTGGGGGTCACCCTATCCTGTAATATCCAAATAGAATGGCTCACATCCCTATCCTATGTGGAAGCTAAATCTGGCGTTTCCACACACCCTTCAGGGGGTCACTTTTGCCTAGAAAAGAATTTGTTACAAACCTGCTTCCAAAATCAGTCCATTCTTCAGCCTGCTTCCCTGCTGAGGATACCTTTTCTACCCACTCTAGTGTACTGTGAGGTCACACAGTCGTGGAGTGTGGGAATGGCGGGACGAGTACTTAATAACAATTATCCAAGCTATTGCATGTGCTAAATGAATGAATATTTTAAAACACTTAGACAATGCCTGGCACATAGTCCCTGTATCTATTAGCTGCTATTATTCTATTATTTACAGAGTGGAAACAATTTCCAATTGAATATCAGCATCACTCCTAGGAATTCCTCTGCCATTCTCTACCATGCACTGTTTTCCCATGTCCCTCCAGAGGCCCCAGCTTCCCACCAGGGATCTTAATCCTCCAGATCCTTCTTCCCACTTCTTTTGTTCTTTTTCCTTTTTAAGCACATGCATTATGTTGGGGGAATATAATTAAAAACAAAATTTACCAACCCAGGAAAACCTCTCCATGAAGGTAGCAGAGAAAGAAAACAGATTTATTATTGAATGAGCATTAAACCAGAGTGCAATATGAATCACAGGCAATCCGCTAAGAGACCATAAAGAAAGAAATCCCACCCTTTTATGTAGCCAAACAGATACAACCCATGACATACATGTTCTCAGGATAAACAATAATTAGTTCTCAAGTAAAAAGCTTGATGGCACCATTTGTCACGCATAGTTCATCCTAACTTTACCTGGTAATTAGTGACCATCTGTGTTATTAATAGGCTTTATCGTAGGAATAACAAAGTTCTTGTATCTTTATGACAGGAAGTAATTTTGCAACTTGGAACAAGGAGCCTACCTCAGTTAGGCTCTTAACTCCTCACAGAAATTAAGAGTTAGGGCTGCTGTCTCCCTTGATTTCAAAGAGATGGCTCCCAGGTCCTTGGGAATGACATACCTTGATCACAAAGTTGGCAAGAAGCTTGTTTAACTTCTACAAAGATCTACAACATTTCAAAGAGACAGAACTTAAAATTACAAGTTTTCTAAAGTAATGCTCTAAGAAAAGGGAGGGTGGGGGAGAAATCTTTTTTGTTTGTTTGTTTTTTGTTTTCTTATTATGGTGACATGGGTTAACGAAATCCAGTAAGTTTCAGGTGTACAATTCAACATAAGGCATATATATACATTGCATTTTATGTTCACCTCCCATAATTAGATATCTTTCTGTCACCACATATTCGACCCCTTTTATCCCGTCTACCTCAGCCCTCCATCTTCCCATGCTAAACTCTGGTAACCACTAGTATGTTGTCCATATCCATGAGTCTCTGCTTGTTTGTCCTGTTCGTTTGTTGCTTTTAGGTTTATATAAGTGATATCATGTAGTTTTCAACTTTTTCTGTCTGGCTTATTTCGCTTAGCATGTTGTTCTCAAGGTCTATCTATGTTGTCGCAAACAGCAATATTTCATCCCTTCTTATGGCTGAGTAATAATCCATTATATATATGTACTACAGCTTCTTTATCCAATCATCTGTTGTAGGACACTTCAGTTACTTACATGTCCTGGCCACTGTGAATAATACTGCTATGAACATGGGTGTTCGGATATGGGTTTTCAAGTCTTTGGAGTAAATACCCAGTAGAAAGATTGCTGGATCATATGGTAGATCAATTCTTAGTTTTTTGAGGAATCTCCATACCATTTTCCATAATGTCTGTACCAATTCACAGTCCCACCAGCAGTGTATGAGGGTTCCTTTTTCTCCACATCCTCTCCAACATTTGTTATTACTTGTCCTGTGGATAACAGCTAGTCTAACAGGTGTGAGATGGTATCTCATTGTGGTTTTGATTTGCATTTCCCTAACGGCTAGCGATGTTGAGCATCTTTTCATATTTGTTGGCCATATGTATGTCTTCTTGGGAGGAGTGTCTGTTCAGGTCCTCTGCCCATTTTTTGATTGGATCGTTTGTTTTTTGTTGTTGTTATTGAGTTGTATGAGCTCTTTGTATATTTTGGATATTAGACCCTTATCAGAGGCGTTGCTTGCAAATATATTTTCCCAATTAGATGGTTGTCTCTTTACCTTGTTGACAGTTTCTTTTGCTGAGCAGAAACTTTTTAGTTTGATATAGTCCCATTCATTTATTTTTGCTTTTACTTACCTTGCCTTTGAAGTCAAGTTCGCAAAATCCTCTTTTGGTTCAAGGTCCATGAGTTTAGTTCCTATGTTTCCTTCTATGCATTTTATTGTTTCAGATCTTATATTCAGGTCCTTAATCCATTTTGAGTTAGTTTTGATGTGTGGTGATAGACAACAGTCTAGTTTCATTCTTTTGCAGGTGGCTGTTCAGTTTTTCCAGCACCATTTATTGAAGAGGCTTTCCTTTCTCCACTGTATGTTTTTGGCTTTTTTGTTGAAAATTATTTGCCCACATAAACATGGGTTTACTTCTGGACTTTGGAGTCTGTTCCACTGGTTTGTGTGTCTGTTTTTCTGCCAATACCATGCCATTTTGATTATGGTCGCTTTGTAGTATAATTTGAAGTCAGGCAGAGTGATTCCTCTAGCCTCGTTCTTTTTCTCAGGATGACTTTGGCAATTCAGGGTCTTTTGTGCTTCCGTACGAATAGGATGATTTTTTTGTTCTATTTCTTTAAACCATGCCGATGGAATTTTGATGGGGATTGCATTAAATCTGTATAATACTTTAGGTAATAAGGTCATTTTAACTACATTGGTTCTTCCAATCCAGGAACACGGAATATCTTTCCATTTCTTTGTATCTTCTTCGATTTTTTTTTTTAATAGGGTCTTGTACTTTTCATTATATAGGTCTTTCACATGTTTTATTCAATTTATTTCTAGGTATTTTATTCTTTTTGTTGCAATTGCAAAAGGAATTATTTTTTCCACTTATTTTTTCTGACAATTCATTATTAGAGTATAGGAATGCTATGGATTTTTGAACGTTGATTTTGCATCCAGAAACTTTACTGTATTTGCTTATTGTTTCTAGTAGTGTTCTTGTGGATTCTTTAGGGTTTTATATAGAGAGAATCACGTCATCTGTAAAAGTGACAGTTTGACTTCTTTGTTTTCTATTTGGATGCCTTTTATATCTTTCTCTTGCCTGATTGTACTCACTAGGACCTGCAATGTTATATTGAATAACAGTGGCGATACTGGACAGCCTTGTCTTGTTCCTGATCTTAGAGAAAATATTTTTAGTTTCTCACCATTAAGTATAATGTTGGCTGAGGGTTTGTCATAGATGGCCTTTATTATGTTAAGGTACTTTTCTTCTAGACAGATTTTGTTAAGTGTTTTGATCATAAATGGATGCTATATCTTGTCGAAGCCTTTTCTGCATCTATTGATATGATCAAATGATTCTTATCTTTTCATTTGTTTTTGTGTTGAACCATCCCTGTGCCCCTGGCATGAAGCTCACTTGATTGCGGTGTATAATCTTTTTAATATGTTGCTATATTCGGTTCACTAGTATGTGATTTAGGATTTTTGCATCTGTGTTTGTGAGAGATATATGTCTATAGTTTTTTTTTTTTTGTTATCTTTACCAGGTTTTGGTATCAGGGTAATATTAGCCTCATAAAATGAGTTGGGAGGTATTGCCTCCTCTTTGAATTTTTGGCAGAGTTTGAGGAGAATAGGTTTTACATCTTCCATGAATGTTTGGTGGAATTCACTGGTGAAGCCATCTGGTCCTGGACTTCTATTTTTTGGTAGGTTTTTAATGATTGTTTCAATTTCGATACTGCTGAGCAGTCTATTTAGATTTTCTAGATCTCGATTTAGTCTAGGAAGGTTGTATCTTTCTAAGTATTTGTCCATTTCTTCTAGGTTATTAAATTTGGTGTTATATACTTTTTCATAGTATTCTTGTGTAATCCTTTGTATTTCTGTGGTGTCTATCATAATTTCTCCTCTCTCATCCGTGATTTTATTAATTCATGTCCTTTCTCTCTTTATTTTTAGTGAGGCTAGCCAGGGGTTTGTCAATTTTATTAAACTTCTCAAAGAACCAGCTCTTTGTTGCATTTATTTTTTTCTATTGTTTTTTTTTCAATTCGTTTAATTCTGCTCTAATTTTGATTATTTTTTTCCTTCTGCTGACTTTAGGCTTCATTTGTTCTTCCTTTTCTAGTTTTTTTAAGATGAAGCATTAAGTTGTTTATTTGGGATCATTCTTGTTTTTGGAGAGAGGTCTGTAATGATGTGAACTTTCCTCTTATGACCATTTTTGCCATGTCCCAAAAGTTTTGATATGTTGTACTATCATTATCATTTGTTTCTATGTATCTCTTGATATCTCTTTTCATTTCTTTTCTGACCAGGTTATTCTTCAGTAGCATGTTGTTTAATTTTCATGTATTTGTGATTCTTCGCTCTTTCTTCTTACAGTTGATCTCTAGATCAAAGCATTATGATCACAGAATATAGTTGGTATGATTTCAACCCTCTTATATTTGTTGAGGCTATCTCTGTGTCTCAGTATGTGGTCAATCCTTGAGAATGTTCCATGTGCACTAGAGAAGAATGTATAAGCAGCTGTTTTGGGATGGAAGGCTCTGTAAATGTCAATTATGTCCAGTCGGTCTAATGGGTCATTTAAAGATGTTATTTCCTTATTGATTTTCTGTTTGGATGATCTGTTCATATCTGACAGTAGGGTATTTAGGTCCCCTACTATGATAGTGTTTTGGTCTGTTTCTCCCTTTAGTTCTGTTAGTAATTGCTTTACATATTTCAGGGCTCCCTGATTGGGAGCATAGATATTAATTAATAAGTGTTATGTCTTCTTGGTGCATGATTCCCTTTATCATTACAAAGTGTCCCTCAGTATCTTTCTTTACCTTTTTTATTTTCAAGTCTATTTCATCTGATATTAGTACCACTACTCCTGTTTTTCTCTGAATGCCATTTGCTTGAAATATTATTTTCCACCCTTTTACTTTGAGTCTGTTTTTGTCTTTGGAACTGAGATGTGTCTCCGGAAGGCAGCATATGTTTGGGTTTTGATTTTTGATCCATTCTGCAGCTCTGCCTTTTTATTGGTGAGTTCAGTCCATTTACATTTAGGGTGATTATTGAAATATGAGGTTTTTCTATAGGTATTTTATGTTTTGCTTTCTGATAGCTTGGTGTTTCCATTGCTTTCTTGTCCTTGTATTTCTGTTTTTGTTTGTTTGTTTGTTTTGTTTTGTTTTAATTTTGGTTGGGTTTTGTGGGTTTTCCCTCTGGTCCTTCTTGTTTTATGTTATATACTTCAGTTGTGAATCTTTGGTGTGTAGTTACCATTACAAATATGTAGTGGATAGTACTACATACACACACACATATATGTGTATATATACACACCACTAGTCCATTTTTTTCTGCATGTGCCTTATCTCCATTCCCTTTGAAATTTGGATCTTCAAATCCTCCCCTTTCTGTTATTGTTGTCTCAGTTTGTCCTTATGTATGCTGAACGTTCATTACTCCCTTGCAATAGCAAATCTCTTCTTACTGTTTAAGCTTATAATGCCGTTCTAAATAAGGGTTACACTCCTCTGCTTCTATCTGCCTGATAGTCACCTTACTCATAGTTATGTTTTTTTTTTGTAATTTTGTTTTAGTTGAGCTGGCCCCTTTCAGTATTTCCTTTAATGCGGGTCTCGTAGTGGAGAATTCCCTCAATTTTTGTATGTCTGGAAAGATCTTTATTTCTCCTTCATGACTAAAGGAGAGCTTTGCTACACACATTATTCTTGGCTGGTAGTTCCTTTTATTTAATAGTTTGAATATTTGATTCCAGTCCTTTCTTGCTTGTAAGGTTTGTGCTGAGAAGTTTGATGATAATCCAATGGGTTTTCCTTTATAGGTTACTGTCTTCTTTTCCCCGGCCACCCTGCGAATTCTTTTTCTGTCTTTGATTTTTGATAATTTTAATATAATGTGACTTGGAGAAGGCCTTTTTGGGTTGAGATAATTGGGTATTCTGGTGACTTCTTGTATTTCAAGCTCCAGCTCACTTCTGTGGTCATTCTTATTCGCAGATTCCATGCTCAGATGTGCTGGTGTGAAGGTTGGCTGTTTTTTTTCGAGTTTTAGATGTTCAGCTTATTGATGTTTCAAGGAGAAATATCTGGGACATCTCTCACTCCTCCATGTTTCTGACGTCACTCTCAAGAAATCTATTTTTAACAGAGAGAATCAATCCTCTTATTTAAAAATTTGTTATTTGTTCTTACAGCTACCATTTTGTTCTTACGTATGCCTCAGGTAAGTACAAGGGCTTGATTTTGCCTGGGTTCCTTTGTGGTGGGGAAGCCCATATTTGTCACATGTGCACACCAAAACTAAATTCTCTTCTTCCAGACTCCCAGGACCCTGGTCTCTGTGCCAGTAACGGACACCCACATTCCTATCACCTCTCTTTGCAGAACAGTTTAGCTTCTTGATCAAAACTTCTCTCATTATCGTTCCTAAGGTGTTGGTGGAGGGGAATAAACCTTACATTTCACAGACAAAAAGGCTTGTTAAAGTGTTTTTCTAAACACAAGAATAGTCATCCCCTTCTCTACTCCTATGTTAATGTGGCTCCAACTGTAGTCTGTTTATAGGATAACTTCGTTGTCCCTGCAACATGAGTGTTTGGAGCCCATATTTAGCATGGGGCTATATTAATTTGTATTTGTTCTTCAAGGACAAATTGAACATACAAACATGGTATTATCTATGTAACTTTACACTATATTAATATAGGATCTGATTTCAGAATAGGAATTGTATCATCTGTTTTTCCAATTAGTAATTTGAATACTCACCCATCCATATTTGCAGGAAGTCCAGCTCTTTCCTTTTTCACACTTGCTTCTTTCCCTATTCAATAGTGTAACTGGGGAAACATGGTCCTACACAGTCTAATGGGTCATTTTCTAGTGCTGCAGGGATCCCTTCATAGGGGTGACATGAGTGACATACACTTTGGGCTTCCCAACTCCTAGTTCATACAGGCTCAGGCAAGGTCCCCATGCTTGACTGTTGTGCTAGGAGGCTCTACCAGGGTCACATCCAGCCTCAGCTTCTCAAATCTTTAGGCCTTGGTGTTGCATCTGGTCATTTAACCAGACTGGTTTCCTCACAGAGTGTTTCCTCTTGTGACTTTTAGTGTTCTTTCTTGCTGGTGTATCTCTATTAGAACCTTCTCAATCTTTCAGAGGGGACTTAATATTGAATAATATAAAAAAATAATTTAAGTCTCAATCCGTTTTCCTCCAGGCACTTTATGCAAAGTTACCCTTTCCTCCTTATCCACCACTCTGAATACCAAGGTAGTGTTGGGATGGGGGTAGGAGATGGGGACAGTATGATTTTGTGGGACCTCAAAAGGTTACTGGTAAGAGGACACTCAAGATTCACAGAAGAGTCAAAGAAGGTTTTCTCCCAGGGAGCTATGTCCGTTCAGGGAGAATAAAAGCTGGCAGATTCTTGCCCCTTTGCTACCTGTTCCCCTCTTTCTCCCACCTTTGCTGCCCCAATCCTAGCATGTATGTCCAAGTCAAGCCCAAAGAGTCAGCTTAAGTTTCTATGGGTTCATAAAATCATCTTCAGTCATGCATACACTTTTAGGAGTGGTTGGTTTTGTATGTTTAAAAAATATGTGCTGTATTTTATACATTTTCACAAAGCTTGCTTTTTTCACTTAAGAGCTATATCTCATGGAAACTTCTGTACTTCAATAGTTATACATCAGACTCATTTAAACAGCTGCATCGTGCTCCCCAGTGCATTCTCCCATTCCTCTGTTGATGAGCATTCGGTTTCTAGTTTCTTGACATATGATGAATATTAGAAAGGGCATGTTTATACTTATACCCTTGTATATTTAATGGTTTTACCAAACAAACAAACAAACAAACAAAAAACAGAGAGAGAGAACACAATAAAACAAACAAATAAAAGAAAAACAACAGAGCTGACTGTTTTTACTTGTCAGGCAAAGGAACACATCAGACAAGACATTGAGGAGGAGGAGGATAAGTCAGAGACTTTTAACTGCTAGAAAGAGGTGTTCATAATATTTATGCTTTTTAAATTTGAAAGCTAGTACCCAAGAGAGGCTGGATTGAATACATAGGTTTGTATACAGTTGGTTGAAACAATTCCTGTTGTTCTTTAGTTGGGGTAGTCTTAGGTCCACACTCACGATTGGTCTTATCAGTGTTCCTCAATATTCATGGTCATTTAACATCTCCATTTGGCTAGGAAGAGTTGTGGTGAAACAGCATTCAGTTTTGCCATTTCTGAGGCAAGTGCTGCTAAAAGTTCTTTTATATGGGATTACTGGGTAAAAGAGTATGTGTGTGGGGGGACAGAGTTTATTTGTGACGTTATGGAGAACAGGTTCAATAGAGAGATGGAGGCAGAATGCAGATTAGAGTGTAGCATGCCTTTCAAGAAATAAGGCCATGAGAACAGAACAGAGACAGGGCCATAGCTGGAGGTGGGTAACCAGTAGAGCCAATGAGAGGGAGAGGTTGAGATTAAGAAGAATAAGGGTAAGTGATGAGGGGAAGACCCAGAGTGAGGAAGATAAAATCTGATAAATGTGAAGGAACTGGCCTTAGATCATGCATTTTCAAAAAGGGTGGGGCAACAACATCTTAATTATTACAATAGTTTGTGGTCCACCAAAGGGCCATATATATCAACAGACATACTAAGGCATTAAAATTTCATGTGGCTGGGGCAGAAAGCATTTAAGAAAAACATGTCTTAAAGGCTTTGCAAGGAGGCAATAATGGAAAAAAAGATAGAGTAACATGACCCAGGATGTAATTTCCCTAGCAGTACTCACTTTGTGTCAGTTTGGTTACTGACACAAGAAAAATAAAAGGTTGGATTCATCCAAAACATTGAGGAAAGGAACAGGAATCTGGAGGCTGCGTTTGGCAGAGGATGACATCAGCTCCTCCCTCATTCTTATATCCTCAACTTCAGTGGTACAGCAGGTATGGACAACAGGCCTCACTTCTATGTGTTATCCATTGGCATTTTAAATAAATATGTTGTCAAGATAAGCCTCCTAAACCCCCTTGCCATGAGATTGGTTTCTCTAATTGGCTTGGATTTACTTGTTCTGAAGCTGGCTCTTTTCAACATTTCCTTAAAGTGTTTTAGAGTTTAATCCTGGTCCCGCCCTTCAGCCACTAGAGTCTCTTTTCCTGAGGGACTTAGCATACAAAGTCTGGCCTCTCTTTTTAGGTCTGAACGTCAAGGCAAGACCCACAGCATCTTGGGCTTTTCACTCTACTTTGGAGAAAAATAAAGGTTAAAGGACAAAAGATTCATGTGGTGCATCAAAGAGTACAGTGGATGCAAAAATTCCATTCTTTCTCTGGGATCCCAGCACCCCCTAACCATCCCAAACTCTGTTTATCTTTCTCTTTGTCTTGATATTTACCTTGTATTTCTAATTATTTGGATTTCTTATTCACTCTGATTTCTAGATAATTATCATGTCTAGCTGATGATCTTTCTCTACCCTGTGCTGAACCATATTTAAAAGCTATCACTAGGTTTCTGGTAAAAATAGCAGAGTAGGTAAATGCTGTGCTTGCCTCCTATCACAACCACATCAAAATTATAACAAAACTACAGAATAGCCATCATTGGGAATCACCTGAAGTCTAGAAGTCCTACAACTGGGGACACATAGAAGTAGCCACTTCGAAACTGGTAGCGGGGGCAGAGACATGAAATAGGCTGGTTCTGCACTCGCTTGTGGAGGTTGAGAATTGGGCGAAATATCTCAGCAGTGGAGATCCCCCTGAAAGAGAGAGGTGACCCAGGCCTGCATCGGGCTCCAGGGAGAGAAGTCCCTACAACATCTGGCTATGAAAACCAGTGGAAATTGTGACTGAGGGAGACGGAGGACTGAGGGAGCTGCAGACTTTCCTTTTAATGGGCTCGTGCTCTGACTTACTTGGTGACAGACTCGCTTACTCTGAGCTCTACCTCTGGGGCAGTAGGTCGAAAGGTATAAGGAACATACCGGGAGTTGTCTGGCTTTAGGTGAGAGCTGGAGGGGCAGCTTTCTCCAAGACAATTGCTGGCAGAAGGCATTATTTTGTTGAGCCCTCTGTTGCCCAGCTTGCAGACCCAGGTAGGCACCATATCTGGGTTTCCATCAACATAGCTAACACTGGTCACCCCACACTGTTGATTCCCTGAGATCCTGCCACTTCCAACATGTGGGCCCACCCAAGCCACTTCCAAAGGCTTTTCCATATAAATGGCTTGTGTTGGCTCATGCTGCAGACTTTCCTAAAATCTCTCAAAGGTTCACAAAACTTAAACAAGCAGTATCTGACCTTGATATTCTCCATACCTCTTGCTGAGCAGCCCTAAACTGGGCACTAGTGGCAGCTGGCCTCAGTTCGTGGCTTGGCCTCTCGAGGCACTTCCAAGCCCAGCCTGGGTGGTGGCTGTTTGCAAATTGCTTGGTTGCTCATGCTAGGTGGCCCTGGGCAGGGCAAAGGCTGCAGCTGAACTTCGGCTGCAGCAGGGCCCATCCCAAGAGGCCCAGCCTACACATCTGGTGGCTAGCCTCAGTCTGAGCCAGAGTACCATATGGGGTCACATCTGAAGACAGCATACCCAAAGGGCAGACAGGGCAGGCACCAGTGGCCTGCTAAAGCAAATCCTACTCTGATGCAGAGTTCAAAACACTTATAATAAATATGCTTAATGAACTTGGGATAAGAGTAGATGAACTCACAAATTAGTAGTTGATAGATGGTCAAGGGGTTGGGGAGCATAGTATAAGGAATACAGTTAGCATTATATTGGCTAGGTGGAAAACCAGAAGGGAGAGAAGGAGCAATTAGGGGGATTGTTTTATAAACTATATAAATGTCTAACCAATGTACTGTATACTTGAAACTAATTAAAATAAATAAATTTAACAAAGAAGTGATTATACACACACACTTAACAGAATATTACTACCCCATGAAAAAGAACGAAATCTTACCATCTGCAACAACATGGATGGATCTAGAGGGTATTTTGCTGAGAGGACTAAGTCAGACAGAGAAAGGCAAATGTCATATGTAGAATCTAGAGAACAGGATAAACAAACAACAAAAACAAGTTCATAGCTACAGAGAGCATTTTGATGATTGTCATTTGGGGGTGGGGGATAGGTGAAGAGGGGAGGGAGTTAAGAGGTACAAATTGCTAGTTACGAAATAATCACGGGATATAGAATATAGCATGGGGAATATAGTCAGTAGTATTACAATAACTATGTATGGTGTCAGATGGATACTGGATTTATCAGAATGATTACTTCATAAGTTATATAAATGTCTAATCACTGTGTTGTACACCTGAAACTAATATAATATTGTATGTCAACAATACAAAAAAAAAAGCTATCACTAACCCAAAGCTATTCCATGTAACAGACCTGTACTGAAGGTTTGAAAGTATAATAGCCAGGTCTGAGACTAGGGTGAGATGAGTGAGGCACTTAACCTCAGGTGCAACATATAAGGCACCCCAGAAAAAAACAGTAATGAAGATAAATAATATTTTAATGGGAAAAATTTTAAATCAAAATTAATGTAAAAAAAATCATGATGAATAAAATATGAAAATTTTAAATAAAGACAGGATCATTTGTAAGACTTGATATTAGCCATCTGTATTTTTACAATTTTTTGGAATCACTCCTGTTGTCAGAAATTTCTCTCTGGCTGACTTGACCACCAGCATCCCCATATCTAACCCACAGGTGCCTTGTTGTGGAAGTATTTTACTTTATCTTCTATTTGCATATTCCCAGGCTGTCTCACCTCCTCTCCCTACCTTCACCCTCTCCCCAGCAATGGCATACTTGAGGAAAGTCAGTATTATTCTATTTTTATTATGTAGAACAACTTATTTCTTGTAGTCTCATCTCCTTTCCTCTGTTCTTCCTCCTGGCTTTGCAAAACCAAAGTAGTTCTTCAGATGTTTTGTAAATAATGGGCCTTTTGGTACTTTAGCTACATAAGTAAATGATTTTCCAAAATCAATTCTCAGGCATCAATCACTGTCTTTTTATTAGTGTCTATAAAAGGAAGAAAGCAGAGATTGACTTCCTTTTTTTAAAAAATTAATTAATTTTTATAATGACATTGGTTAACTAAATCCAATAAGTTTCAGCTGTACACTTAAACAGTAAGGCATATATATATTTACACTGTGTGTTCACCTCCTATAGTTAGATTTCTTTCTGTCACCACATATTTGACCCCCTTTACCCTGTCTGCCTCCCCCCTCCTCCATCATCCCCTACACTCTGGTACCCATTAGTTTATAGTCCATGTCCATGAGTCTCTGTTCATCTGTCCTGGAGATTGACTTTCTTAAGATTCATACACTGCCATCCCCATCTCAAAAAAAAAAAAAAAAATGGCAATTGGCTACAATCATGTGTGTAAAAAAAAATGAATGGATCTAATTTAATCCTGCAAAACTTGGAAAAGTAAATATTGTAATCCCTCTTCTATAAATGAGGGCACCAAAACTCAAGGAAGGGAAATGATGTCCTTGATGTCACATGACAAGTAAGTGAGATAGCCCAGAAAGTGTCATGGGCTTGATTTATATCCTCATCACCCATTGTCTCTTTGATACTTCAGTGTTACCATCTGCCCTCAACACTATGATAAATCCACTCCCAAAGCTCACCTATGACCTCTTCATTCTTAAATCCCTATGTGCTCATTGTTGTAAAAGTCCCTATTGCTTTGGTTAGGACTGCCCCTACAAAGCACAGAGTATCAAGCAAATAATTTTTCACAGGCCCCGGATCTATATAAACAATTTGATTAAAAATGTATTACACAATTCAGCCCATGTGAGGGATGGTGATTTATCAATAAAAATTTAGAATAATGGTTAGTCAGGTTACTTATGTATTTGTTTATTGTGCAACCAGTGCACGTGGAACCTGGCACGAACATTTGTTCTGGTAGTTTTCTGAGAAGGAGTGTTTAAGAGAGAGATTTTTTGATACCTTGCATTTTTGAAAATGTCATCATTCGACTCACACTGGCTTGGTAATTTGCCTAGGAATAGAATCATGGGTGGGAAATAAACTTCTCTCAGAATTTTGACAGGATTCTTTAGTGAAAGTGTAGGCTAAGCTCCATAACAAAGAAACCCCATAGTACAGTGACTTAAACATCTGATTAGTAGTTCCTGTATTATCTTAATTTCCAGCTCTCTTTTTCACTACTTTCTTGGAGATTTCCTCAACTTCTTCTCCATCTCTTCTATTTAATTAGAAATTTTCTGCTATTAAATCTTCTCTGTCTTATTCTTTGTTACTTTTAGAAAACACTTTGTTCTTATTTCAAGGGTGATAAATCTTCTCCAGTATTTATGAACATTGTGATTATAGTTTTAAAAAGCTTCTATTCCTTCAATTTTCCTGAGATTCAACAGCAATACCACATATGAGTAAAAGCAACAATAGTCAAAAAACAAATAAATGCCTAGTGATCCTTGGCTTTTTTTTTTTTTCCATATTTAAGAATGAGGCACTAAATTTAAGAAGTACAAATTGGCAGTTACAAAATAGTCATGGGGATGTAAAATACAGCATTGGAAATATAGTCAATAATATGATGTGACTATGTATGGTGTCAGATGGGTTTTAGACTTATTGGGGGTCACTTTGCAAGTTACATAAATGTCTAACCACTCTGTTGTACATCTCAAACCAATATAATGCTAAATGTCAACTGGAATTGAAAATTTTTTTAAAGAGGCACTAAAAAAGGTCCATTGTTAGAGTTTTTAAAGGAATGGGCCAAGATCTGATCATTTGGGATGGCATCCTTGGTATCAGTATCTTTAGGGCTTTCCTGTTGATTTGCTTGGTTTATCTAGAGACCAACATTTCATTTTCCTTTTTGGGGTATATAAGACTGGCCATCAGCACTCTTGGTAGCATTTGGAGAAACATGACTAAGAACTCACTATTTAGTGTGTTAGGTTTCACTTAGATTTTCTATTTTCAGTAGGACACATCCACTTGCTCTCCTCAAGTCCAGAGTCCTATTGCTCTATCATAAGATAAACTATTAATCCTCTGTTAGGGAGGAGGTAAAATTGCTTTAGTGGGTTTATAAAGGAATATGGTGGCCATTTGCTTTTCATGCAGATTTTCAATCACTTCTACTATGTTCAGTATCACCCATCCCCATCCCCCCAGGAATCATTGGCACCACTTCCTGAGCCTTTCTGAGGATCTGTGCCCATTCCTTTGAAAAGACTGTCTGCTGTCTTGGATTTCACAGCTCAAGTGGGGAGAGGGACTGGCATGCTGTCAGGGTTGTAGTCTGTATTTGTTTCCACTGAAAGTTGGAGTGGACGGGATGTGCTGCTGGCAAGGTATATGGAAGTTGGAATATAGAGTGTGATTGTTCTATACTCCCTGTGGATGGCTTCCATGTGTCTACCACACCTCAGGGCATTGGTCTTATTTCTTTTAAAGAGAGAAAATATATTCCTCTCTGTATATTCCTACTGATGTTCTGGGCCACAGTTTTCCTTTTTAATCTAATCTGTCTGATTTCTATCTTTAGCAAGTTCTCTCTTTCTAGTCCACCAAGCATTCACTTTTTAGTTTTGGAGCATAGTTATTAATTTATTTATAATATAGTTTCTATTGTTTCTATGGTCAAAGTTTAGTGTAGGAGTGTACCTTCCGTATTATAATCAGTATTGGATCTTTTTTCTATACCAAATCCCCTGGTACTGGTGACTGAAAAGGTATTTTAAAACAGTCTTTTGATTCTCAAACTATGAATCAAAGAAGCAAAAAGTAATTTAACCTATACACCCTGTTTTACCAGTTTTTGCAAAATTCGGTTATACTCCTTTTAATATTTAGATTAGATTGTTATGTACTTCCACTCTGCCTATTAGGATATGTTCTAATTCCTTCTCCAGGACCTTTCTTCCATGATGATAGTTATGATAGTGAACAATTTTATAGTACTTATTTTGGGCTGACATTCTTTTAAGTGCTTTTTACATTAGCAGACTTAAGTTCCCAGCCTGCTAGAGATTCTTGTTTGTTTATTTGTTTATTTGTTTTTTGACTGTTGTTGCTTTTACTCATATGTAGTATTGCTGTTGAATCTCAGGTTGCCTAATGATTTTGCTCCTTTTCTTCTGATGAACAATTCACTGGACACTGACTAATGAGAGTATTTCATTATCTTGGACAGTGATTGGTTAGGACACATGGCCCAGGATGGGCTAATTAGAGCTAAAAAGGCTATCTACTGGGACTTTGATGGAAATAGAATGAAGTCTGCATTTCCGTCATGGCTGTCAAGCTTGTAGACTACATGTATTCCTAGTTTGATTATATTTCAGTTTATTGTGCTTCAAAAATGTTGCATTTTCTACAAATTGAGTGTTAGACCCTCCACCAGGAAAAATACTATGATTTGCTTTATTGCCATACTCACTTTGTTGCAGTAGTCTGGAACCATACTCAGAGGTATGCCTGAGTCATGGAAGGGGTTGGGGGTGTGTGTGTGGGGGGGGGGAGAGAGAGAGAGAGAGAGAGAGAAAGAGAGACTGAGTCCTCATGATATTGTTTGAACTTCTATTTCCAGCCACATCTGAGGTCACACAACTCCTGACTTTTTAAATTATAGGAGCGAGTAACTGTCTTTTTTTTTCTAAAATGCCACTTTGAAGTGATTTTCTGTTACATGTGAACAAGAATCCTGAATAATGCAAGGGGCACAGTCTCTAGGCTGGAGCACCTGGGCTCCTATTGTCTGGGTCCAGGAGAAGGGAATGTGAAACAATGTGCCAACTTGTAAGCAATATTCTCCCCAGACAGCTCAGGATCTCTGAGTGTGGATGTAGAGTGAATTTTTTGCTATCTTCCTAGAGTCCTTCTCTAGATGGTACTCTTCTCATAACTGCTGGAATCTTCTCTCAGGGGTGCGAGTATGGCATCTCTTGACTTTTTTCTTAGTTCTAGAAGCTCTGTGGGTGAGGCAACCAATTTAAAGGGATCTATCTGCATTTGGGTATGAGGACGGCCCAGTAATTGGCCTTGTATTTTCATTTTGACTCACTATTTAATGTTTCTTTTTTTTTTTCCATATGTAGTTGGAAGTAAAAACTTTTATTTATTTATTTATTTATTTATTTATTTATTTATTTATTTTTAGAATTGTTTATTTTGGAGTTGAGCTTTGTTTTGGTGCCTACCTACAAAGCTTAGAGGAGGCAAGTCAGTTTTGTCCACTAGTTCTTCTAGAAGAGGTACTTTAAAGTAGGTCACCTTGATTTGGCCTCACCCACTCTGTTTTTGTTAACAGATAATATTCCAAATATTTCTATCACTAGAGAGCACCTGTCCACTGGCCAACTAGTTTTCGTTAATTTGATCATAATATCTTTTTCATGGTTCCTGATATCTGGAAATGTTTTTGTGAGCAGTGGCAACAGTTAACTGATAGCTTTTAAGCTTATATTTTGGGTGCAGTTGTCTAAATCTCCCTTCTACAAATCCACTCTAATGCATTAATCTGTGAGCAGTTGTTGTCTCTACCTAATGTGAGCAGTTGTTGTCTCCACCTAACATCAAAATGTGGCATGTAAAGCCAGTGACATCATTAAGGTTTCACTGAAGCATGTTCCAGAAATGTCACAATTCCTTCTCAGGCTACAATGTCACCAACATTTTAAAAAAGATTCAGAGATTTATTTTACAAAGGAATAGTTTTTTTAAAAAAATTAAATTTTAGATTTATTGGAAAATTACAAGGAAAATGTGTACAGAGAATTTGTCACCAATATTTTAAAATTTGAAAATTTTTTAGGTTGGGGTTCTCTTTGGGGTTATGTGGTGGTGACTATTTGTATAGTGGCTGAGTGGAATATTTCAGGCAGCAGCTTGATCTCAGCCTCTCTTGTAATATGAGTGAATTACATCAAGAAATCCTTATATTGAAGAATCATTTTCCTTCATTGTATTTGTGCAACTATGGTCACTTTCTCGTTTCTGGTGGGATATGTCTCTCCCTGGTCAGTGAAATAACTGATCAACACAAATAGGCCTTGAAGGTTTCACCTAACAGACTTTGAGGATATTTTGAGGATATATAACACATGGCTACTACTTTGAAATGTATATACAATATATTGAGTATCACAATTGGATTTGACTTTCTCAGCTATCTTACTCAAATGGCCAAGTATGCCATATCTTATACCAAAAATGTACAATTAAATATTTTACTGTATATGAAAATATTTCATACTTTTCTTACTCAGAAAATTATATGATTTGATGACTTCTTTGTTTTATTGTGAAGTGATTTTAAATCAATCTTAGTGAGGTGCAATTCATGTACAATAAAATGAATTTTTTTTGAATATACATTCCCATGGGTTTTGACAGATTTATACATTTTTATATCTATGACCACATAAATATATGGAATGATTTAATTATACCCTAATGTTCCTTTGTGGTTACTTTCCTCACCCCTAGAAACCAAGGGTTTGCTTTCTGTCACCATAGATTAGATTGGTCTTTGTAGACAAATCTATAAACCTATATATGTGGAATCATACATCATATACCCTTTTGCATCTGGCTTTATCCACTTGGAATTATGCATGTCTTTGTGATTCATCCACATTATTGTGACTATTAGTGGTTCGTTCCTTTTTAAGAACTATTATTTTGAAATATTTATAGATTCCCAGGAAATTGCAAAGGTAGGACAAAGAGGTCCTTCGCACATCTTAATGTTAACTATAAACAATATCAAAAGCAGGAAATTGGCACAGGTACAATGGGTATGTCGTTCTATGCCCTATCATAGGTGTAGATCTGTGTAAACATCATTGCAAGTGAAATACAGAACTATTTCATTAACACAGATATTTTCCTTTTGTCATATTTTTTCTCCTCCCTTCACCATCCCTAACCCCTAGCAATCAGTAATTTCTTCTCCAGCTCTACAATTTTCTCATTTCTATAATGTTAAATAAATGAAATCATACCGTATGTGGCCTTTTGAGTATGGCTTTTTTTTCACTCTTGCATATAGTTGGGTCATGTTTTTAATCCACTCTGCCAATCCACTTGGCACCTCTGGCTCTAGTGGGAAGGGGGAGTGATGCCTTGTTATCACTGGGTTAGAGGGAAGTCAAGGATCCCCCATGTGGTCTTTCCTGACATTTTGGAAGGGAGGCCTCAGCAACACAAAGTGGGGATGAAAGTCACAGATCTACCAGTCTTCTCTGCCACAACCCCAGCAGGGGAATGTTAGAGATGCCTGGTTACAGCCAGGCAAGAGTGGATGCCTAGGCTCCCTCATTCAGCATTTGCTGATGGAGGTGGCGATAGGGATGTGGGTCTTTCCATGGTGTTTGGCTGGGATAGAGTGATATGTCTAAAAGTTTTCTGTTCTGCTATTTTGCCCCTTTCCTCTTCCTATGGCCAGAGATATTTCTTGGGGGTTTTTTGTTTGTGCCCAGGTTGGCATCTTCTCCAGCATCCAGACCCAGAACAAGATACATGAGGCAAAAAGAAAA
>CM053506.1:69640982-69671341 GCA_028627145.1 Eidolon dupreanum
TATACTTAAGATAAAATGGAAGCTACATTGCAGCTATCGGCCACAGAGCTCAGGACAGGTAGAGAGGATAAATCGGACTCTGAAAGAATTCCTATCAAAACTGAAATTAGAAACTGGCGGTGACTGGGTAAGCCTTCTCCCCTTCACCCTCTTGCGGGCCAGGTGTACCCCCTATGTTAAGTCTTTCACCCCTTATGAAATTATGTTTGGACAGCCTCCGCCGCTTGTTCCCAGGGTTGGAGAAGAACAATTACAACACATCAAAAATACTAACATCCTTAAGTCTCTACAGGCACTCTAAATTATGCGAGGACACATCCATGACGTTGTCCGGGAACACCGAGCCCATGATCCTACTAGCCCTCCCTGGAGCCCCCTCGCAGCTCTGGGAGAACTAGTTTGGGTTAAAAAATTACAACCCGAGCCATTGGGTGCCAGATGAGATGGGCCATATATTGTAATTTTAAGTACCCCAACTGCTGTTAAAGTTGCAGAAGAACAACATTGGCTGTCTAACCGCTCACTAAATATCTCTCTTACATCTTACACTTCTGCCACTCCCGAAGAGGCGATATGCAAGTGGGGTCACAAGCCCACACTAACCCTTGGAGATCTACAGGGACAGAGACTTTGTATCCGGTCCTTGGGATACAACCTCGACTCCTCCCCCTACTCACACGTCTGCACTGAAGACATCCAGATACCACCAGACTCTACAAGCTCACGACGAGACTACTACCTAGTAGCATCAGAAGGGACTTGGTGGGCCTGTACTAACGGCCTCACGCCGTGTCTACTAGCCCACTCATTGTCTTGGGACGAGGACGATGATAAAAATCATCATCTCTGTGTTCTAACTCACATTGTTCCACAGGTCTACTACTATTCTGGAGAAGGAGGACGTGAACATCTCGGCCTAGCCCCGTACCGGCATAGAGTTCCTCGGGCCCCTGTCCTAATTCCCTTACTCCTAGGCATTGGGGTAGCTGGGTCAGCAGCAATCGGTACCTCAGCGCTCGTCAAAGAGTCTCAAGACTTCCATGAGCTAAATAGACAGATTGATATAGACTTAAGAACCTTAGAGAGTACTGTCCACCAGCTTGAATCCTCGCTCAATTCCCTTGCAGAAGTAGTCCTCCAAAACCGGCGAGGGCTTGATTTACTCTTTCTCAAACAGGGTGGCCTCTGTCTTGCCTTAGGAGAAACTTACTGTTTTTATACTAATCATTCAAGAGTTATCTGTGAGAGCCTCAGCCAACTCTGTAAGAGACTAGAGGATCGGGAGAAGGAGAGGGCCCAAAAGAATAACTGGTATGAGAATCTATTTTCCTGGTCTCCATGGCTGACCACCTTAGTCAGCGCAGCAGTAGGGCCTCTCCTCCTCCTCTTACTCGCTCTCACCTTTGGGCCTTGCCTCTTTAGGGCCATTGTTAAATTAGTTCAATCTCACATTCAAGCCCTGAAAATCTTCCTCATTAGGTCTCAGTATAAAAACTTTGCCTTAGAAGATGAAGATATTTTACAGGCTCAAGAATCAATGATTTGAATCCCCAAAAAGACCAGTAGGGAATGTAATAATCAATTTTCAGTGCAAACAATAAAGTAGAAGCATTTATAGAGCATATAGACCTGAGCCCCAGCTGCATAGGCCAGTTCCCAGAACAGGTTAACTGCATCCTGCTTAACGCTGTCAAATAGATAGATTGCAAAGGCAGCCAGGCCATGAGAAACTTCCGCTTAGACAAACAGCCTTTGTACCTGTGGGAATCGGGGAGGAGAGACCTGTGAGAAATCAGGAAGGGGGAACCTGTGGGTAATCGGGAAGGGGGGGGCAACCAAGGAGGATCAGGGGGTATATAAGGGTAACAGAAACTAGGTTCGGGGCTCTTGCCTCTATCACTGCTGCGACAGTGGAGGTTTGAGCCCGGATTCGAATCTGTAATAAAGTTTTTTTTTTTTTTGATTCGGCTATCTGGCTTCTGTGTCAGTGCTCACTGGGAAACTTGCTCTATAACACTCATGACCACATCGAAATTATAACTAAACTACAAAAATACCATTATTGAGAATTGCCTGAGGTCTAGCTAAACAGAATTCCTACACTGAAGCATAGAGAAGAAGCCACCATGAGATTGATAGGAGGGGCAGAGACACAGAATGAGCTGGTCTCACAGCCATGTGTGGCCATTAAAAATCAGGCAGGATAGTTTGGCTGCAGTGGTCTCCCTTGGAGGAGCATGAGGTCACAGCTTTGCACCGGGCTCCCCAGGCCAGGGTTCCAGTACTGGGAAGAGAAGTACCCATGAAATCTGGCTGTAAAAACTGGAGGAGAGTATGGCTGAGTGAGACAGAGGGTGGCTGGAGCTCCTCTTAAAGGGTCTACACAGGGGCTTATCACTGATGGACTCACTCACTCTGAACTCTAGCAATGGGGAAGCTGCTTAAAAAGTGCCAGGGACATACAAAAAGGAACTGCATGGTTTAGCTTCAGGGCGATGGCTGGAGGGACAGCTTTCTCCCAGACAGAAGTGCAGTAGAATCCATTGTTCCTTTGTTGAGCCCTCTTTCCTCCCATCATGCAGATACAGGCTGCTGCCATCTCTGACTCTGCATTAACCTGGTTAATACTGATCGCCCTACCCTGGTGATTCCATGAGGCTCCACTCCACCCTGCTTGCGGGTCCACCCCAGCTGCTTTCTGGAGGCTTTTCCATATAAACGACCTGTGTTGGCTCATGCTGAGGACTCTCCCAAAATTTCTCAAAGGTTCACAATACCTAAACAAGTAGCATCTGACCTCAGCATGCTCCATACCTCTCCTCTCGCTTAGCAGCCCCAAGCTCAATTGCTGAGGCAAGTGAATTGGCCTCCTAGGCACACCTCTAAGCTCAAGTAGGTGGCAACCATCTGTGGATTGATTGATGGCTCTTGGTGGGTGGCCTCAAGTAGGGTACAGGTTGCAGCTGAACTTGTATTTAAAAAAAATGTTTGTTTTTTTCTCCCATTCTCTTGAGAGCACACCTCTTCTGATAGGAGAGGAAGTTTCCCCTTTGTCAGAGTTATGGGTGACTTTAGGTTCCCTGCTGCTGTTGTCATTTCCAGGAGACCCCTTTCCCACTCTCTAAGTCAGAGCTGAGAGCTTCCCCCGAAGCCCTCTCTGTCCACGATGATATATACTTCTGGGTTTTAGGCTGCATTAAAATCAGCTTAAGGGAAAAAAATAGTAAAATTACGCTATTTACATTTTGTTTTTTTCCCCCCCAATCAACCTGCTATTACTAATTTTCAGAGTACTTTAAAAGCTGCTGCATACATTTTATTCAGTTTTTACATCTGCATTCAGTGGGAGAAAGGAACCAGAATTCTTGTCTTTAAAAAAACCCTACAAATTATAAAGCATGACTATTTTAACCTAGCAATGTTTGTCTTGATTTGCTTGTATGTTACTATGTTCTTACATCTCAAATAATTATTATGGGTTAATTTTTTTTTCTTTTTTAAATTTTCTTTTTTTTTTTCTTTTTGGAACACATTCTCAGAAGTTTCTTTAAAACAGATTTTTAGAAGTAAATTTCTTCATTTTTTAAAAAATTGAAAACAGTTTTATTTGAGTTTTTCTGGGTTCACATTTCTTGGTTCACCAATACTTTCTTTCAATATATCAAAGCCTGATTCCATTGTTTTCTGGCTTCTATCATTGCTATTATGTCTCCTTAGGATCCTCTTGGCCAGAGTTAATTTCTCAGACCTTCCTTGCTTTTGACCTTGACACTTTTGAGATGTGCAGGTCAGGCACTTTGTAGAATGCCCCTCTATTAGGACTTCTCTGATGATTTTTCTTATGATTAGGTGGAGGTTATGGGTTTTGAGAACAAAGATCACAGAGGTAAAATGCCATTCTCATCACATCATATCAAGGATAGATACTATCAACATAACATCACTATTGATCGATCGCCTGGCTGAAGTAGTGTTGCCAGTTTTTGCCATTGTAAAGTTATTCATTTTCTTCTTTTCAATATTGTACTATTTGAAAGGAAGTCTCTATGAGCAACCCACACTTAAAGAATGTGGAGTGTGCTCCACTTTTTTGAGGGCAGAGATTAACATAAATTATTTGAAAATTTACATGGAAAATTGGTATTTTCTCTCTTGTTTATTTATTTGATTGTTTAACTGTATTATGAGCATGGACTCATGGATATTTATATTATTTTTTACGTATCATCTTAATACAGGTTTACTTAATTTATTGTTCAAATTGTTCTAGCTTTAGCCATTAGGATCACTTTCAGTAGGTTCTTGTATCCCTTAAACATACTTCCGTCATTGTGGTTTTGTGTGTGTGCCTGTGTGTGCGTATGAGAGCATTTTTTTTCTGCCATTACAAAATACTCCAAGCACATCTTGTATAATTTCTGCTCCAGTTCTAGAATCAGCTACCTCCCTAAGGATCTCTAATTCTTTTTATTGGAGAATAGTATTTAAAACTATGATCTGAGCACTAGGTGTGCTCATTGCTACTGGAGTGGCGTTGCTTCTAGGCCCTCTCAGCTAATAGCATATAGATATAGATTAGGTATAGATATAGCTATAGATATATATACATATACACATATCTACAAATATTTCTATATATAACCAGTGTAACCATATGTATCTATACTAAGCTAAACATGAACTTATACTGCTATCTCAAACTTTAACCCATGACCTCCAATCCTTTTATTTTTAGCCTTTCTGATTAATTTTGTTTTAGGCATATTTCTTGTATACAGCAGAGGAGTGTTATTTTTAGAGCCAATATAAATGTGTTTTCTAGTATTTGGTACAATAAGTTGATTTATATTTATTTATTTTTTAATTACAGTTGATATTCAATATTATTTTATTTTAGTTTCAGGTATACAGCACAGCAGTTAGACATTTATATAATTTATGACGTGATCCCCTCAATTAGTTTAGTACTCACCTGGCACTATACATAGTTATTACAGTATTATTGACTATATTCCCTGTCTGTCCTTCACATCCCCATGACTATTTTATAACTACCAATTTATACTTCTTAATCCCTTCACCTTTTTCACCCTGTCCTTCAACCCTCTTCCATCTAGCAATTATCAGTTTATTCTCTGTATCTATGAGTCTGTTTCTGTTTTGTTTGGTTTTATTTTTTAAATTCCATATGTAAGTGAGATCACATTGCATTCGTCTTTCTCTGTCTGACTTGTTTCACTTAGCATAACACCCTCTAGGTCCACCCACATTGTTGCAAATGGTAAGATTCCATTTTTTTTTTGTGGCTGAGTAATATTGCATTGTATATATGTACCACTTCCTTATACAATCTTCTGTTGATGGGCACTTAGGTTGCTTCCATGTCTTGGCTACTGTAAATAGTGCTGCAGTGAACATAGGGGTGTATATATATCTTTTTGAATTAGTGTTTTGTATTTCTTCAGATAAATACCCAGGAGTGGAATTTTTAGGTCATAAGGTAGTTTTATTTATAAGTTGTTGAGGACCCTTTAAACTATTTTCCATAGTGGCTGTACCAATTTGCAATCCCACTAACAGAGTACAAGGGTTCCCTTTTCTCCACATCCTCCCCAGTATATGTTGTTTTTTGATTTATTGGTGATTGCCATTCTGACAGATGTGATGTGATATCTCATTGTGGTTTTAGTTTGCATTTCTCTGATGATTAGTGGTGTTGAGTATCTTTTCATGGCTATTGGCCATCTGTGTGTCCTCTTTAGAGAAATGCCTATTCAGGTTCTCTACCTATTTTTTAATTGGATTGTTTGTTTTTGGGGTGTTAAGTTATGTGATTTCTTTATTAATTTTGGATAATAATCCCTTATCATATGTATCATTGGCAAATATCATCTCCCATTCAGTAGGTTGTTTTTTCGTTTTTTTTTTTTCTTAATTAAGTTTGTTGGGGTAACATTGGTTAATACAATCATATAATTTTCAGGTATACATTATCATTTGACATCTGTATATTCTATTGTGTGTTCACCACCCAAAGTCCAGTTTCCTTCAGCTACCATATATTTGATCCCTTTTACCCACTTTGCCCTCCCCCTACCCCCCTGTATTTGACCCCTTTTACCCTATCTACCTCCCCGCTCCTCCCCTACCCTACTAATAACCACTACTCTATAGTCTTCTGGTAACCACTAGTCTATTGTCCATGTCCATGATTCTCTGTTTGTCCTGCTCATTTGTTGCCTTTAGGTTTATATTCCACATATAAGTGATACCATGTGATTTTCAACTTTTTCTGTCTGGCTTATTTTGCTTAGCATGATTATCTCGAGGTCCATCCACGTCGTTGCAAATGGCAGTATTTCATCCATTTTTATGACTGAGTAATATTCCATTGTATATATGTACCACAGCTTCTTTAGCCAATCATCTATTGTAGGGCACTTTGGTTGCTTTCATGTCCTGAATAATGCTGCTATGAACATCAGTGTGCAAATATCTTTATAGATGTGAGTTTTCAAGTCTGTGGTAAATACCCAGTAGGATTGCTAGATCATGTGGTAGATCAATTCTTAGTTTTTTGAGGAACCTCCATACCGTTTTCCATAGTGGCTGTACCAATTTGCAGTCCCACCAGCAGTGTATGAGGGTTTCTTTTTCTCCGCATCCTCTCCAACATTTGTTATTGCTTGTCCTGTTGATCTTTTCATTTTGTTGTTGGTTTCTTTGTTGTACGAAAACTCTTTAGTTTGTACATTTGTTTATATTTGTTTTTCTTTTGTTTCCATTTTTTCTTTTGTTTCATTTGTTTTTTCTTTTGTTTCCATTGCCCTGATTTATATTTATTGCCATATATATTTGTTCTGGTTCTGCAAATGATTTTGTTAATATATATGTTTGTTTATATACTATATAACTTAATTTTATATATCTCTATATCTCTGTTTACACTCATACACACATAAATACACACACATGCAGGCACAGAGATATTTAAATTATTTCACTAAGACCTGCTTGCTTTGCTTTCATTGTAGTTTTTTATATATTCAGTAGCATTTGTATTTTTGTCCTAGTAGTTACTAATATAATTATATCTTGATTAGTTTAGACACTAGTTATTAGTTTCTTACTATGAGCAATCCTAAAATTAGCTTGTATATATACTATTCTTCCTACATTTTCTCCACCACCCAATTTTAGCTATTATTAATTTCTTAATATTTACCTTTTTACTATTAAATATGCTTATTCTTTTACTACTTGAGACTTATTCTGCTTTCCAACTTCTCTTCCCGTTCTCTCACTTTATTGATTATATAATCTTTACATTATCAAAACAAAATATTTACATTGTATTATGTGACCTTTATTCCAATGTTTTCATCTTAGTTCTACAGTACATATGTATCTAATGCTTACCACCAATCTTTTTGCCAAAGTTTCTCTTGGCTGGCTGGAATTTGTCCTCTAGTATTTTCTCTGTATTAGAGAACATATTCCCTGATTTCTTATGTGTTCAAAACTATCTGTAGCTCTTATACTAGAAGTGCAATATGGCTGAACATAAAATCCTTGACTTGCTCTTTCTTTTTTTGCATATCTTTTATTGTTGAGCATTGTATTCTGGTATGGGATGCTGAAATAGAGGATTATAATAATTTGATTTTTTTGGTCTGGCTGGCCGAAGGATTTGAGCTTTATCTTAAAATCCAATAACTTTAGTAGGCCGTATCTTGGTTCCTGCATTTTGGATCAGTTTTCCCTGGGACATGGTGTGCCCTTTCAAAATGCAGATTTGAGTGCTTTTTTAAGAGGCACATTTGCTTGAATTACGTTTCAAAATATTTATTATGTTCCTATAGATTGTTCCATGGTTCTTTTCAGAAATATCAATTATGTGCATGTTGGCAAGGTTTTATCTATATTCTGTACCTCTTAATTCTCTTAATCTCCTAATCTCTTTCTTGATTTGTTTCATTATGTTAATTTATCTTATTTTTATCTTCTACAATATCTGTAATATCTGTAATATCTGTTTCCTATTGTATTTCTTTTTAATTTTATCGTGATTTCTGTGATGATTTTGCTTTTTCTTCTGTAATATCTGTTTCCCATTGTATTTCTTCTGTAATATCTGTTTCCCATTGTATTTCTGTAATATCTGTTTCCCATTGTATTTCTTTTTAATTTTATCGTGATTTCTGTGATGATTTTGCTTTTTCTTCTATTTCTTTTCTGAGTTCTTCCAATTCTCATTTTCATTTCTACTATTGTCTGGTCATATAATTACTGAATTGTTATATTTTCTACTTTGCAGTTTTTTTTTTAAAGCAGCAATTTCTTCATAAAATATTTTTAAATTCATGGTAAAATCTTTGGAGATTACACACACACACACACACACACACACACACACATCTATCCAGTTCATAAAAATGTATTTCTGATAGATGTTTTCTGTAGAAATGTTTTGTGCTATTTTTCATATTTAAAAATATATACTATATTTATTTGAATGTTGTATTAATTCATCTTCGAAATCCATATTTGAATGACCTAGATTTTCTCTATTTTCAGCTATTTGCAGAAATTTTCTGTTAGTAATAGGTTATGGAGGGACATTTATTTCTGCTCTAATTTTGATTATTTTTTTATTCTGCTGACTTTAGGCCTCATTTGTTCTTCCTTTTCTAGTTTTTTAAGATGAAGCGTTAGGTTGTTTATTTGGGCTCATTGTTGTTTTTGGAGATAGGCCTCTAATGATATGAACTTTCCTCTTATGACCGTTTTTGCCATTTCCCCAAAATTTTGATATGTTGTGCTGTCATTATCATTTGTTCTATGTATCTCTTTATCTCTCTTTTTATTTTTTCTCTGACCCAGTTATTCTTCAGTAGCATGCTGTTTAATCTCCATGTATTTGTGGTTCTTCCCACTTTCTTTTTACAGTTGATCTCCAGCTTCAAAGCATTATGATCAGAGAATATGGTTGGTATGATTTTAACCCTGTTATATTTGTTGAGGATATCTCTGTGTCCCAGTATGTGGTTGATCCTTGAGAATGTTCCATGTGCACTAGAGAAGAATGTATAAGCAGCTGTTTTGGGATGGAAGGCTCTGTAAAAGTCAATTAGGTTCAGTTGGTCTAATGGGTCATTTAAGGATGTTATTTCCTTATTGATTTTCTGTTTGGATGATCTATCCATATCTGACAGTGGGGAATTTAGGTCCCCTACTATGATAGTGTTTTGGTCTGTTTCTCCCTTTAGTTCTGTTAGTAATTGCTTTATATATTTTGGGGCTCCCTGGTTGGGAGCATAGATATTAATAAGTGTTATGTCTTCTTGGTGCATGATTCCCTTTATCATTACAAAGTGTCCCTCAGTATCTTTCTTTACCTTTTTTATTTTGAAGTCTATTTCATCTAATCTTAGTACTGCTACTCCTGCTTTTCTCTGAATGCCATTTGCTTAAAATATCATTTTCCACCCTTTCACTTTGAGACTATATTTGTCTTTGGAGCTGAAATATGTCTCCTGAAGGCAGCATATGGTTGGGTTTTGTTTTTTGATCCAATCTGCAACTCTGCCTTTTAATTGTGAGTTCATTCCATTTACATTTGGGGTGATTATTGAAATATGAGGTTTTCCTATAACATTTTATGTTTAGCTTTCTGGTAGCTTGGTGTTTCTATTGCTTCCTCGTCCTTGTGTTTCTGGTTCTTTTACATTTTTTTTTTATTGGATTTTGTGGATTTTCCCTCTGGTCCTTCTTGTTTTATGTTATATACTTCAGTTCTGAATCTTTGGTGTGTGGTTACCATTACAAATATGAAGTGGATAGCTATATGTGTGTGTGTGTGTGTGTGTGTGTACACGTATATGTGTATATATATATACACACATATATACGTGTGTGTGTGTGTATAATTTTTTTTTCTTCTGTGTGTGCCTGATCTCCATTCCCCTTTGCGAATTTGGATCTTTTCTGTTGTTGTTGTTTTGATTTGTCCCTATGTATGCTGAATGTTCAATACTATCTTGCTATAGCAAATCTCTTCTTATTGTTTAAGCTTATAATCCCCTATTCTTCATAAGAGTTGCACTCCTCTGCTTCTATTTGTCTTCTAGTCGCCTTGCTTCTAGTTATGTATTTTGTTGTTGTCATTTTGTTTTAGGTGAGCTCACCCTTTTCAGTATTTCCTGTAATGCAGGCCTTGTATTGGAGAATTTCCCTAATTTTTGTATGTCTGGAAAGGTCTTTATTTCTCCTTCATATCTAAAGGAGAGCTTTGCTGGATACATTATTCTTGGCTGTTAGTTCCTTTCTTTCAATAGTTTGAATCCATGCCTTTCTTGCTTGTAAGGTTTGTGCTGAGAAGTCCAACAAGTGGTTTTCCTTTATAAGTTATCGTGTTCTTCTCCGTGGCTGCCTTGAGAATTTTTTCTTTGTCTTTGATTTTTGATAATTTCAATACAATGTGTCTTGGTGAAGGCTTTTTTTGTGTTGACATAATTGAGTGTCATCTGTTGACTTCTTGAACTCCAAGCTCTAGCTCATTCCTTAGATTTGGGAAATTTTCATCAACTGTTTGTCTGAAAACGCTTTCTAATCTCCGCTCCTTTTCCTCCCTTTCAAGAATGCGCATTATTCTTGTGTTTCTTTTCCTGATGGTGTCAGCTACTTCTTGTATCTCTCTTTAGCTTGTTGCTAAGATGGTGTTTTTCTTTTGGTTTCCAGTAAGTAGCATTCAAGCCTCTTGGATCTCTGCTTTATGTAAAGTCTTAATAATGCCTTTTTTTTCCTTATAAATATTCAGTCACACTCACTACCCTCAGTCTTAGTCCCTGTCAGTATTAGCGACAGTTTCAGTAGCATTTGCTCAGATTCCCCTGGGGCTCCATGGTACTTAGTCTTGGAGGATATTGGAAGGAGGGGTAATCTGGGTTGGGGATGGGGGGCTGCGGCTCAGCCTCTGGTTTTGCCATCTTGGCTGGTAATAATCAACTGTTGCTTCTCTGCAGTCCCCACTTTTCTGCCATCCCCACTTCACTGCTTTCTGCGCTTATCCCTGAGCACTGCCACTGGATGGAGCTCACAGCTCTCTCAGGCAGATCTGTTCAGGGAACCCATCACACCTCTCCCCTCCCCTTCCTCCTTCAGGGAGTTCCGGCTGCAAGAGGCAGCTACTTTGTTTCTTTCAGTTTACCAACCAACTCCCATGGTACCTATGGGACCATGGTGACCTATGGTAGCTCTTACTCACAAATCCTTCACTCCTATGTGTTTGTGTGCAGATTGGGTGTTTTTTTGTTGAGTTTTAGATGTTAAGCTTATTGTTATTTCTAGGGGAGAAATCTGGGGACATCTCTCACACTGCCATGTTTCTGACATCCAAAATTTTAATTTTTGTGTAAGAATTTAGGCATACCTCATTGAGAATCTGGTAGGTTAGGCAGACTTAAAAATTAATGACATAGAAGTTTATGCTTCTTTAATGTGGAAAAAATATATAAATACAGAACCAACATCTTTCCTCCTGTGGAAAAAATAGAGGAATTTCTACTAGTCAGAAAAAAAGGCAAGATTGTCACTATTGCCACTATAATTTAATAGTTTATTGGAGGTATCAGCCAGCATGAGGGGTGGTATGAGAAGGAGTATTAGAGAAATAAAAATATACAAAGAGAGAAGTAAATTTATCTTTATTTTCAGATTATATTATTATGTATCTGGAAAATCCAAAAGAGTAGATAGAAACTACAAAAAAAAAAAAAAAGAAAAAAAAGAAAAAAAAAAGAAAGAAAGAAAATTTGGTGAAGTAGCAGAATGCAAAATTAAACACAGAAAATAGAAGCCTTATTGTAAAAAATAATGAAACAACAACTAATTGGAAAAAAATAATGAAAACCTACATTTACAATAGTAAATTAAAAAAATGGCTAAATTATAAACTTAATGATAAATGTGTGGCACCAACGTGAGAAAATCAATAAAACACTCTCCAAAGACAAAAGTCAGACTTGATCAAGTAGAAAGACATGTTATGTTTATGAATGGAAAGATTCAACACCAAGTTAATTCTCCCTAAATTAATTTAAAAAGATAATGCAATCTCAATAAATTCAGTTATTTTTTTCTAGACCTAAAAGATTGATTATAAAGTTTACTTGAAAGAATAAACAAGCAAAAATGCCCAAGAAATCTCTGAGAAAGAAGGACTTTGGGGCCTTAGCCATAGCCTAATCAGGTATTAAATACAATTTAAACCTCTATTATGAAAATCATGGTACTAGTAGATGTCAGAAGCATAGTGGCATGAGGGTACCCCTAGACCTCTCCTCTTCAAACCACAACATATTGAACACCTACAATCCAACAAAAGATGCCCACTTTGGCACATAAACACTTCTCAGAGAATTGCATATTAAAGCATCTGAAGGTAGGTGAACAAGGGAGGAGAAAAGGCAGAGGAGCACAGACAAGGCTGCGGACACAGCAGGCCTCAGGGAGGGCAGAGGAATCAGGTTGTAGTGTGAACTCTCTGTAGCCCTGAGCATTCCTGCCTGAGTGATCAGCATACAAGATGGCAAATTCCAGTGATCAAGGCAAAGACCAGGGCAGAGATGGAATACAGAGATACGATAGCAGAAAGCTAAGTCAGGGAGCCTGGCTGCCTCCCCCAAATCTCCCAGAGATTGCCTTTCCACACCCTCCCAGAGCTAGCTACGGGCCCCAGAGAAAACTGCAGCAGCAAGTACTGGGCTGCAGAGGAGGGAGTCTGCAGCCCCAGGAACTGAGAAGCACACTGTGGCTGGTCCCAGTGACAAGGTGGCGTTTCAGAGGCAAGGAAACTGAAGCCTGGTGGCCACCATTATAGGGAGGAAAACAGACATAGGCACACCAGCAGCCTCTCCCAACAAAATGCACTCCCACTCATTCAGGCTGGTCTGGCGAAGGCACTGGGGCACCTCAGGCAGCACAACACAGCATCTGGCTGCTAGGGCAGCAGTGGACTTCAGGGGCTCTTCAGGGCCTCAGAACCCCGTCATTCGTGGAGGTGGAGTCCTGGGACTGAGGTGACCTGGTCACAGAGGAGACAAACACCTCCCAAGGGAATAAAGGGCTCTCTTTTTTTTCCCCTTGACACACAGCAGAGACCTGGGAGGCCTGGGCCGCACAGGAGCTTGTGCGCCACCTACTGGAAAACAAAAGAAAAACCTTATCTACTAAAGACAGATCACTCTTAGTAATAATTTTTTTTTTTTATCAGAGTTTAGATACAAAAACCTGGTAAAGATAACACAAGAAAAGAAAACTACACACCAGTCTCTCTCGTGAGCACAGATGCAAAAATCCTAAATAAGATACTAGCGAACAGAATATAGCAACATATTAAAAAGATTATACACCACGATCAGATGGGCTTCATTCCAGAGGCACAGGGATGATTCAACAAACACAAATTGATTAATGTGATAAACTACGTAAACAAATTAAAAAATAAGAATCATATAAGCATATCAATAGACGCAGAAAAAAAAAAGCCTTCAACAAGATGCAGCATCCATTTATGATCAAAACATTTAACAAAATTGGTATAGAAGGAAAGTACTTTAACATAACAAAGGCCATATATGACAAGCCCTCAGCCAACATTATACTTAATGGTGAAAAATTAAAAACCTTTCCTCTAAAATCAGGAACAAGACAAGGCTGTCCACGATTGCCACTGTTATTCGATATGAAATTGGAGTTCCTAGCAAGTGCAATCAGGCAAGAGAAAGATATAAAAGGCATCCAAATAGGAAACTAAAAAGTCAAACTGTCACTATTTGCAGATGACATGATTCTCTATATAGAAAACCCTAAAGACTCCTCAAGAACACTACTAGAAACAATAAGCAAATACAGTAAAGTTTCTGGATACAAAATCAACGTCCAAAAATCCATAGCATTCCTATACTGTAATAATGAAGTGTCAGAAAAAGAAGTGGAAACAATAATTCCTTTTGCAATTGCAACAAAAAAGAATAAAATACCCAGGAATAAATTTAACAAAACATGTGGAGGACCTATATGATGAAAACTACAAGACCCTATTAAAAGAAATCGAAGAAGATACAAAGAAATAGAAAGATATTCTGTGTTCTTGGATTGTAAGAACCAACATAGTTAACACGACCTTATCACCTAAAGCATTATACAGATTTAATGCAATCCCCATCAAATAAAGAAAGAAAGAAATAGAAAAAATTCTCAGATTTGTATGGAAGCACAAAAGACCCCGAATTGCCTAAGCCATCCTGAGGAAAAAAAAACAAAACCAAAAACAAAAAAAAAACGAGGCTGGGGGCATCACTCTGCCTGACTTCAAATTATACTATGAAGTGACGGTAATCAAAACGGCATGGTATTGGCAGAAAAACAGACACACGGACCAGTGGAACAGAATCGAGAGTCCAGAAGTAAACCCACATTTATATGGGCAAATAATTTTCGACAAAAAAGCCAAAAACATACAGTGGAGAAAGGAAAGCCTCTTCAATAAATGGTGCTGGGAAAACTGGAAAGCCACCTGCAAAAGAATGAAAGTAGACTATTGTCCATCACCACACACCAAAATTAACTCAAAATGCATTAAGGACCAGAATATAAGACCTGAAACAATAAAATGCATAGAAGAAAACATAGGAACTAAACTCATGGACCTTGGACTTAAAGAGGATTTTATGAATTTGACCTCAAAGGCAAGGGAAGTAAAAGCTAAAATAAATGAATGGGACTACATCAAACTAAAAAGCTTCTGCTCAGCAAAAGAAACTGTCAATAAGGTAAAGAGACAACCATCCCATTGAAAAAATATATTTGCAAGCAACACCTCCCATAAGGGCCTAATATTCAAAATATACAAAGAACTCATACACATTACTGTTGAGTTTTACACCTGAAACTTACTGGATTTCGTTAACCAAGGTCGCCATAGTAAAAATTAAAAAAAAAAATAGAGGTAAAAATAAAAATAAAATAAAATAAAATAAATAAATATAAAAATATAAAAATAAACACATATCTGTGGCTGACTATAATCTTTTCCAGAGACAGGAAGGAGTCATGGACACCATCTTTGAATTCAGTAAAGTTTTAGGATATGAAATCTATATACAAAAATCAGTTGGATTTTCATACACTAATAACAAGCTATTAGAAAGAGAAATTAAGAAAGCAATCCGATTCACAATTGCCTCAAAAAGAATAAAATATCTACGTGTAAATTTAACCAAGGAGGTGAAAGGCCTGTACACTCAAAACTATAAGACGCTGATGAAAGAAGCTAACAAAGAGACAAATAAATGGAACGATATTCCATGCTCACAGGTTGTAAGAATTAACATTGTTAAAATTCTGGTACTACCTAAAGCAATGTACAGATTCAATGTAATTCCTACCAAAATTCCAAAGGCATTTTTCACAGAAATAGAAGAAACAATCCTAAAATTTGTTTGGGACCACAAGAGGTCCTGAATAGGCAAAGCAACCTTGAGAAAGAAGAACAAAACTGGAGGCACAGCAATATCTAGTTTCAAACTATATTACAAAACTATAGTAAACAAAATAGTATGGTATTGGCATTTAAAAAAGATATATAGATCAATGGAACAGAATAGAGAGCTCAGAAATGAATCTATGTATATATGGTCAATTAATTTACAAAAAAAGGAGCCAAAAATATACAATGGGAAAAGGACAGCCTTTCAAAACAATGTTGGAAAAACTGGATCATCACGCGCAAAAGAATGAAACTGGCCACTATCTTATACCAAGCACAAAAATCATTCAAACTGGATTAAAGACTTGAGCATAGGACCTGAAACCACAAAACTTTTGGAAGAAACATAACCAGTAAGCTCCTTGACATTAGTCTTGGAGAAAATGTTTTGGATTTGACACTGAAAGGAAAGACAACAAAAGGAAAAATAAACAAGTAGGACTATATCAAACTAACAAGCTTCTTCACAGCAAAGGAAACCATCAACAAAATGAAAAGGAAGCCTAGAGAATGGGTGAAAATATTTGTAGGTCATACAACTGATACAGGGAAACACTAATTTGAAAAGATATCTATATGTCCATTTTCATGGCAGCATTATTTATAATAGTCAAGGCATGGAAGGAACCTAATTGTCCATTGATTGATGAAAAGATAAAGAAAATGTGATATACATATACAGTGAAATATTATTCATCCATAAGAAGGAGATCTTGGCCATATGTGACTAATGGGTAGACCTTGAGGGCACTGAAGTAGAATAAGTCCGACAGATAAAGGCAAATATTGTATGATCTCATATGTGGAATCTAAAAAACATAAACAAAAACAAAACAAAAAAAACCCTGGACTCATAGATACATCAATAGATTGGTGGTTGTCAAAAGCTGGGGTGGGGTTGGGGGCTGGGAGGAGGTGATTAAAATGGATGAAGATGGTCAAAAGACACAAACTTCCAGTTATAAAATAAATAAGTCCTAGGGATGTAATGCACAGCATGGTGACTATAGTTAATAATACTACATTATGTACTTGAAAGTTGCTAAGAGAGTAGATCTTAAAAGTTCTAATCACAAGAAAAAATTTGGAACTGTGTGTAGTGATGGATGTTAACTAAACTTATTGTGGTTACCTCTATTGTTTAGCAGTATAATTTCACAATATATATGAATATAAAATCATTACATTGTATACCCGAAACTAATAGAATGTTATATGTAATTGACATATCTCAATTTTTAAAAATCTCAGTTAAAAAACATGCAATAGAAATAGAAGGACACTGCCTCTACATAATTAAAGTCACATGTGAAAAACCTGCACAAAACATCCTTCTCAACAGTGAAAGACTGAGAGCTTTTCCTCTAAGATAAGGAATAAAGCAAGGATGCCTGCTTTTGCCACTTCTATTCAAGATAGTTTTGGAAGTTATAACAAGAGCAATAAAGGGCCAGATTGGAAATGGGGAATAAAATTATTTCTGTTTGCAGGTGATATAATTTTATATGTATGTAATTTTATATATGGAAAATCCTAGATGCCATAAAAAAAAAAGCTGTTAGATCTAATACACAAAAATCGGTTGCATTTCTATTATAATGAAAAAATTGAAAAGAAAATTAAAAAAACAATTTCATTTACAATAGCATCAAAAAGAATAAAATACTTAGGAATGAACTTAGCCACAGAAGTTAGACTTGTACGATGAAAACTACAAAACATTGCTGAAAGAAATTAAAGAAGACATAAATAAATGAAAACACATCCAATGTTCATGGATTGGAAAACTTAATATTGTTAAAATTTCAATGCTACCAAAAGCAACCTACAGACTCAATACAATCTCTATTAAATTCCAAATGACATGTTTTGCAGAAATATAAAAACCCATACTGAGAATTTGTATGGAATCTAAAGGGTCATTGAATAGCTAAAATAATCTCAAAAGACAACAAAACTGAAGGACTCACATTACCTGATTTCAAAACTTACTACAAGCTACAGTAATCAAAGCAGCATATCGATCAGTGAAATAGAGTCCAGAAATAAACCCTTGCATGTATGGTCAGATGACTTTTGAAAAGGCTGCCATAACCATTCAATGGGGGAAAGGACAGTCTTTTCAACAAACTTAACTGGGAAAACTGGATATCCACATCCAAAAGAATGAATTTGGACTCATCGAATACCATACACAAAAATTAACTCAAAATGGATCAAGGACCTAAATCCAAGATTTAAACAATAAAAATCTTAGAAGAAAAGAAGACAAAAGTTCATGTCATTGGATTTGGCAATGATTTCTTGGATATGACACCAAAAGCACAGATATAAAAAAATAAAAGATAAATTGGACTTCGTGAAAATTTTTTAATTTTATACATCAAAAGACACTATACATGGACATAGTGTAGACACTATCTACAGAATGGGAGAAAATATTTTCAAATCACATATCTGATAAGTGGTTAATATCCAGAATATATAGAGAACTCAACAAATGAATACCAACCAACAACCAACCAAACAAACAAAAATGACCTGATTCAAATACGAGCAAAGGAATCGAATAAATATTTCTCCAAAGAAGATACATAAGTGGCCAATAAGCACATGAAAAGGTGCTCAACATCACTAATCATTAGGGAAATTCAAATCAAAACTACAGTGAGATACCACCTCACACCTATTAAGATGGTTGCAATCAGAAACACAAAAAACAGGTGTTGGCAAGGTTGTGGGGAAATTGCAACTCTGAACTTTGGCGGGAATGTGAAATGGTACAGTCACTGTGGAAAACAGTACGGAGTATCCACAAAAAATTAAAAATAGAATTATCATATGACTCAGCAATCCCACTTCTGGGTATATACCCAGAAGAATTGAAAGCAGAGTCTCGAAGAGATATTTGTACACCAATATTCATAGCAGCATTATTCATTATAGCTAAAATGTGGAAGCAACCCAAAGCCCATCTGCAGATGAATAGATAAGCAAAGTGCGGTGTATACATATAATAGGCTATTACACATCCTTAAAAAAGAAGGAAATTCTGAAATATGCTACAACATAGATGAACTTTGAGGACATTATACTAATGAAATAATCCAGTCATGAAAAGACAAATACTGTCTGATCTCACTTATATGAAATATTTAGTCAAATCATAAAGACAGAAATGATGGTTGCCAGAGGCTGGGGGAGGGGAGATTATGGAATTCTTGTTTAACAAGTACAGACAGTTTTAGTTTACAAGATGAAAAGAGTTATGGGATACATGGTAGTAATGGCTGCACAATAATGTGAATATATTTAATATCACTAAACTGTACACTTCAAAATGGTTAAAATACTAAATGTTACATTACATGTATTTTAACACAGTAAAAAAAGGAAGAAAAAAAGTCATGGACTGATTGAGAAATTCTTGGCTCACTTTTTCCTTGAATATTTTGAAGGGGTAGAACCACTACTATCTGACATTAATTGTTGCTGTGAATAAGTTTGAGTCCAGACTCACTTTTTCCTTATAAGTGGCCTGATTTGTTTTGTTCTCTGTCCAAAGAATCATTTATTCACCTTTAAAATGCAATAACTTTAGGGCTATATCTCTGAGTTGACAATTCTAGGTCAACTTTCACTGGCATATGATTTGTCCTTGCAATATGTGGATTTTTATTTCAAAAGAGTGTCTTTCCATTACACATATTTTAAAATATCTTCTGTTCCATCGTTCTAGCCCTTTGTTTCTTTTTTACGAACTCCAGTTAGGTGTCTGTTAGCTCTTTGCTGCCAGTCATCGACGATACCCATTATTGTCGCTCTTTAAACCTTTCATCTTTATCTTGGTTTATGTTGTATTTTGTCTGCTTTTAGATTTCTAGCCTTTATATTCTTACTGTGCTTTCTATATCTATTTCCCCTGGTGTTCTTTTTAATTTTGTCTTTGTCTCTTCAGTGTTTTTTCTTTATCCTTTTACTCCTTTCCCAGATAATGCTAGTTCCTTCTTACCACTTTTTGTTGAGTAGTAATTACCTCCTGTTGTCTGCCCATCTCATCCCTGAGTTATTGTGTTTCTACTTTGTGTCATTCCTTCATATTTGTGGTTGCATCATTAAGTATTTTAATACTCATATGGAAATATTAGGATACAATTTTTATCTGCTCCCTATCAATATACTTCTGGTGAGATTTCTTTTTACATAGAGCATTTGTGTTCTTTTCTGCGCGTGTGTCTGAATGGATGCAGATGAAGAGAAACAAGAAGTCTTCCAGGTGTGCAACTGCAGTATTATCTCCTCTGTTTCTAAGGACTGGTTCCTGAAAATATGGTGTTTTTTATACTTAGAAGGAGCATTCAAATGGGCTTCTACTCTGAGTTCTATGCTTCCCTGCTTCTTTTATGGGCTACTGCCAAAGATATAGACCTAGCCATACAATGTGATACCTTCACATTTCAAATGCATATTTTTTTTCTGGTGATTACTGAGCTCTGTTACCAATAGGCCCCCTCTGCCTTCTTTCTTCAATACTTCCCCCAATCCCACTCTATGCAGTCTCCTAAACAGCTCTGCTGGTATCAAATGCTTTGGGTAAACAATTATGCGTACTTTTATAAGTCTACTAGTTTCACTGAAAACATAATTTGTAAGTGTGGGAGGAAGGATAAGTCTCTGTGGAATATAGAGTTTTCACCAGGAGAAATAAGAACATTCAGAATCATGCTTATTGATTGACAAAATGCCACTGTGTTCCTACCAGAAGTTTCATGGAATATATTTAGTTATGCAATTACTAAAACAATTACCACCCACAAAGCTGCACTAAAAGAGCTATTAGAAGATGTACTTCAACATGATGGAACAAGAACTCAGGAGGAAGAAATGAGAAGTGAAAGGAATAACTACAATAATCAAAAGATATGTTGCTAATTAATTATTAAATTAATTATATTTAAATCCTATTAAATTGCAATATTATTAAATTACCTTTACCGAATAAATTACATTGTATTAACTACTAATGATAAATGTCTATGTTTAAAATAAAGATGAAATCTAAAACTCTCAGCAAAATTGCAAGTTGTTCTAAGAATCTTTTCCTGTTTGGAGGGAGACTAGGGACACTGACTAACTTTAGATTGTGTTAATTTATAATTTGAGTTTGCGTTTTCTGATTACCAATGAAAACAAGCACTCTGTGAGTCAAAGTTCAGGAGAACAGAACTCATTCCAGATAGAAAAGAGTCAGGAGTTATATACCTGTTGGAAGAGTTAGGGAAATGGAAATCATGCAAGCCACCACCAAATGCCTCAGGTTGTAGCATCAAAGTGGGTAGTTTTCAAGAGGTGACCTGGAAGCTGTTACAGTTCTCAACAGCCTCTATAAAGACCCCACTAACTCTTTCAGTTGGTAGCAGCAAAGTGGCTGGTTCTCAAGAGCACTCAGGAATACATGTGAATCTCAATCTACTCACTCACCTGGCTGCAGCTGCCTCCAGATACCTTAGATGTGTTGAAGTAATACAGAAGTGACAAAAAATGGTCAGCAAATATATTCCTTTCTATATACTGACTGACATTTGGATATCCCCTGGTGAAGTGTCCATTTAAGTCTTTTATTAATTTCTATGTTGTGTTGCCTTTTTTTCTTATTGATTTGTAGAAATTCTTCTTTCATTCTAGCTCAGAAGTTATTTTCTTTCAACACTTCAAAGCTATCATTTATTATCTCCTGACACCAAGGTCTCATCTGCAGGAACATTGTCTGTATTATTGATGTCCCTTTGGAAGTATTGAGGTTTTTTTTACTTTTTCTAACTACTTTTAAGGTTTTTCTCTTTGTCTTTGGTTTCCACCTGTTTCACTGCAATAGGAAGAGGTGTGTTGTGATTTTTTTTCATTCCATTTAGGGTTTGTAGTGGTGCTTTTAATCTGTGGCTGATGATGTCTTTAATTCTCAGCCAAATCAGCTTCTCTCTCTCTCTCTCTCTGTCACACACACACACACACACACACACACACACACACACACACAATTAATATTTGGTACCCTAAAAGAGTATCAATTATTGACCCCACCCCTTCCAGCAGCCTCCTCATATCGTCCCTACTTTATTGCCTCACATTTTTCTGCCCAGCCTAATTAGGCTTTCACCACTCCTCTGAAATAGCACTTGTCTGTAGATTAAGCCATGACCTCTATACTGACAAATCCAAATATCACTTCCCTATAACTTGATTGGCTTTGCAACAGCATTTGACACAAATAATCGTGTCTCCCTCTTGAGACACTTTCTCCTCTTGGCTGTGATGACATCACACTTTTGTTCCCCTGCTTCCTTGATGGATGTTTCTTCTGTTGGTTCTTTTCTTACCTCACTCCCTCCTCTCAGTTTATAAAGGTTGGAACACCCTAGGGATATCTGCATCAAATTCTCTACTGTAGCTACAAACCCTAGACAACTTCATCTAGTATTCCGATAACTCCGAAGTCCATGTCTTCAACCTTGACCTGTTCCAAAAAACTCCAGGCTCATATATCTAACTGCCCTCTCAAAAGAGAACTCTTGATTCTTCTCCCCACCAAGTAACATGGCTTTCTCTCTCATCCTCTCCCACCTTCCTTTTCTTTTACCCAATACTTTAATTACTCACACTCTACTCTTCAATCACATCTAACGACAGCCATTATCCATATTCCTCTACGGATCTCTGCTTTCTTATTTCAAATACAGAAAAGAAGCTGCAAAACTATTATTCTCAGGAGCGTTTGAGATCTTGCTCCCCAGAATATGTCATCAGTTCCATTCAAATAAACTGTTTTAAAAATTCCTTACAGGTTTGGATGTTTCTTACACTGATAAATATTAACATTCTGATTAGAAATAAATCTCTGTCTAATAGATTAACAGGGTTGTAGAACTTAACAAAAAGCTATATTGGGCATCATGGGTTCCAAGAGATACTGAAAGGCTTAGAGAGAGGAAAATTATACTGTAAGTTATCTAACTCCACTACTGAGGGTGGAAAATTGTGAGGTACATCAGGAATGTGGTAGAGTGCCAGGGAACTGGGAAGCACTGGTGAAATCTCAGAGAGGGAGGAGCACAGAAAAGGAGTCCCCTGTTGTTTATAGGCTCACTCTTGAAATGCACATGCAAAGATCATGTCACAAACAGACTACCAAAGATTTTGAGAAAGAAATTATGAGACAAGCCACCACCCAGGTTCCAGACTTGCTCCTACGTGGCACACATATGAAACAGATCCAATTAATATTGCAAAGGCCTGGAAAACGGAACTGACATTAAAACCACAACCACAAAAGACTGATAGAAATTTGTGACCTGAATTCAAACAGCTCAGTTGCCTGATGAAACAAAAATATTAGCATTCTCTAACAAGATTGAGTCTCATACCATATTATTCAAAATATTCAGAATGTAATCCAAAATTACTCAAAATATTAAGATCCAGGAAAATCTCAACTCACAAGAAGAGGCAATAGATGCCCATGTAAAAATAACAGAGATATTGAGATTATTTGACAAAGATTTCAAAGGAATGATTATAAAATAGTCCAACAAGTAAGGGCAAACACTTGAAATGAATGAAAAGATAGAAAGTCTTGGGAAATAAAAAATATATAAAGAAAAACTAAAGGAAAATATTTACAACTAAAAAATAGAGTAAGTAGAATAAAATTTTAATTCACTGACTGATCTCAACTACATAATGGAGATGGCAAAGGAAAGATTCAGTGAACTTGAATACGGATAACAGAAAATAAGCAATATGGACAACACAGAGGAAAAAAGATGGAAGAAAGTGAACGGAACCTCAAGGACATGAAGGACAATACCGAAAAGTCAAACATTCATGTCATCAGAATTCAAGAAGGACAGGAAAAGAGTGTAGTGGAAAAAAAATTAACAAATATGGCTTAAAACTTCTCAAATTTTGAAAAACAGGTAGTACAGGAATGTGAAGAGAAACAAATGAGACGAACTTGGTGCAAGACGGGGCAAATTCCTTCAAGTGGGGACTCAGGTTCTGAAGAGAGAGAGACAGAGAGGCAGGCGGGGGTGGGGTTGGGGTGGAGGGGTGTCCTTGACTGCACATTGAAATTCAAGCATGCACCAGAGTTAGAGAGAAAAGGAAAGTTTATTAGATAACAAATAATGCTCCACAGACAAAGACATGATCTCCTCTCAAAGACAGAAAACAAGAGAAACCCTGAGTGTCAGAGGAATTCAGTTTAAATCTCTTTTTTCCTTTCCAGGTGTGGATAAGCAGCATTTAAGGCATGGGGAGGTAGTTCTTAGTTGTCTCAGCAGAAATCTTCCTGTAGGTTCCCCATGGTCTGGCCGTATGCTGATCAGTCAGGTTCCTATGTCTAGGAGCACAAATTAGGCTCTGAATACAAGCTGGTTTAATATTTAGTCAATTTATATAGTTCTCATACCTCTTTCCTATATTAAACTCTATAATTTCCCAGGCATTTTACCTAGAGGTAAATTTCTGGACTGCAACACAAGGAGAGGAATCTCAAACAGAGCTTCACTGAATTGAGGAAACAGACAGAGATCAGAGTTCAGGGGGCCTGAGGCAGAATTAGGGAGCAGAACACCAGACAGAAGGGATCTACACAGAGAAAGAGCTCCAGAAATCTGCAGGGGGGTCTCCTGGAGTGTTGGACTGAATACCAATCTGACCAAGGGTAAAATTCCATGAAGCTGGGCAAACAACAGAAAGAGAATAATTAGTAAGTGACCACACATATAAATTCACCCAGTAAATATCAGAGAGAGAGAGAGAGAGAGAGAGAGAGAGAGAGAGAGAGAGAGAGAGATTGATTACTTGTGGATCTGTCAGTCAAAAATTTCCTGGAGTCATGCAGAGCTGGAAATTCTTCAAGTGGCCATCAGTCAGAGTGAAGACACCTCATTAAATACATGCGGCACTCAGCAAAGACCCCAGGAAAGTCTCCTACACTAGTGGGGCTAAATTAGCCTTGAGTACAAGCTACTCTAGATTTGTCCCAAAATGCTTAAAAACAAGTCTCAAAAAGATCAAGGTGATCCATAAGTAAATTAACTATCTGTCAGAATAAAGTTTGATTTAAAGGAATACAAGAAAATCAAGCACTCAGCAATATAAAATTCACAAGAGCTGGCACCTAATAAAAAATTACAAGCAATGCAGAGAAGTAGGAAAGTGTGACCCATAACCCAAAGAAAATATAGACAATAGAAACAGATCGGATATGATAGAGATGATGGAATCGGTAGACAAGAAATTTAAAACAGCTATTACAGAAATTATCATAAGGTAAAAAGGAGAGAAATGAAGATATAAAAATAACCAATGGAACTCCTAGAGACAAAAAAGACAATATTTGAAATAAACATTTCACAAGATGCAACTAACACCAAATAAGACAGTCACAAACCAAACTGGCACGCTGAATAAAACAAAGCGTAAAGATGACTTTGCTGCAAGGATTTCGACCTGTAACCCTAGGGAAACTCAAGGCCATAGGAGGAATGAGTTCTGAGTTGGTCACAGACTAAGGGGTTTAATGGCGTAAGTAGGAAAGTTATTTGGCTTTTTTCAGGTAATTGGCTACATATTGGTACTCTTTCTTATTTGGATCGGGATAGCTGAATCAGGGGAACAAAGAAGTCCAGAGATGGCATGAACAGACTTGGTATCTTAGGGATTGACTGGTATCCTCTGCTGATTTCTGAGAACAGCCATAAATTGCTGTAACGTTAAGTTAAGTTTATTTTATGTGCCTGCGCTGACTGTCTCAATTTTGTCCCTGACATAAATGATGCCATTTTTGGTTCTATAAGACACTGTAGATCAATGAACTCAAAGACATAGCAATAAAAACTATCCAAAATGAGACACAGAGGTAAATATCGAATGTATAAAAAGCTAAAATGTTGTGGAACAGAATAAATATAAAACAACAAAAATAGGCTAGAGAAAAAAATGGTGTAGATGATAGAAGCTCTATTCATCCCTCTGGCGACCAAATCAAAGTTGTGACAGAAACAAGGAGCAGCAGCAAGGAAAAATCACCTGGGATAAACAATCCATACAACTAGGGAGAAATGCCGCCATAACCATGAGCTCATCAAACTGAATAACAGAGGTTGCTTCGCCCAGAGGATTCCCTGAAACTCCACCTCCCCCAATTCACAGCCCTACCCAAGCCACATCCAGGTATATCCTCAGGGAGTCAAGTGCTCCTTGCTGAGACTCACACTGGAGGAGGCAGCTGGCCTTGGTTTCTGCTGTGGCCTTTTGAGGCAACTATAGGCACAGCATCTGTGGATTGCTTGCTGAATCTTAACACGTGGTCCTGGAGGGGTAGAGGCTTGGGCTAAATTTAGTCTGCAGCTGAACCCCTCTCAGGACTGTGCCCCTGGACACCTACTTCACAAATCCACACTAATAAGACCGGGAGAATTAGGAGCTTTCCTTAGTACATAGGAAAGACACGGAAAGGCAGCCAAAATGGGAAGACTAAGAAGCAGAAACCACATGAGAGAACAGAACAGAGATCCAGATATAATGGAGTCAAGTAATCTAACAGATGCAGAGTTCAAAACACTGGTTATAAAGATGCTCCATGAACTTTTGGGAAGTGTAGAGAACTCCAACAAAGAGATAAAAAACATAAAAATGGAAATGGAAATTATAAAAGAGAACCAGTCTGAAATGAAGAACACATTATCTGAGATGAGAAGCATATGAAATGGAATAAACAAAGGAATGAAGAAAGTGAATAAAGAAAATAATCAAATGCCCTATGTAAAGTTTGGGAAAGCCAAGGACATGCAATCAGAATGGCAAAAGATAAGATACCAAGATTATAAAAATAATTTAAAGAGAATATGAGACACTATTAAGGGTCCGAATATCCATCTGATTGGCATAACTGAAGAAAATCAAGGTTTGATCAGCTGTTTGAAGAAATAATGATGGAAAACTTCCCTAACCTGGTGAAGGAAATGGACATACAACCCCAGGAACCTCAGAGAATTCTAAAAATCAGGGATTCAAAGAGGCTCACACCAGGACACATCATAATTAAAATGCCAAAGTTTAAATACAAAGAAAGACTATTAAAAGCAGCAGGAGAAAAACAGATAGTTTCTTATAAGGGAACACCCATAAGACTGGCAGCTGATTTCTCAAAAGAACTATGCAGAAGGTCTTGGCAAAAAATATTCAACAGGATGAAACCCAGGATCTACAACCAAGAATAATTTATCCAGCAAAACTATCATTTAGAGTTGAAGGACAGATAAAGAGCATCCCAGACAAAAATAAGCTAACAGAATTTATCACCACCAAGCCAATGTTACAGGAAATGTTGGAGGGACTTCTTTAAGAAGAAAAAACCTGTATCAAAAACAGTAATAAAGAATGGTAACAACTACATTCCTATTAATAAGTACATTAATGGAAAAGCATTAATGTATTAATTAATTTTGGTATCCAACCAAAAGATAGAGTGACTGAAAGGATAAGAAAACAAGACTCCTACCTATGAAAAGGAAGGGGATGGAAAAAGATATTGTTTTGATGAACCTAGGAGGTATTTAAGTCGGACAGAGAAAGATAAACACTATATGATTTCACTTATACGCGGAATCTAAGTAGAACTTGGATTCAGGGAAAGTTTTCTTCTTTGTCTCAGAACTCGTAATTATCAAGACTCAGATTCCAGGCAAGATAGATGTACTGATGGATGTACTCCCATTGTGATGAGAATAACGTGGCTTCTTTGAGGTGCGTGTTGACTGGGAATAAAGCAGAACTGAATTTATTAGCGACCTCTTGAAGATGGCCCTAGAGTTCTACGGGGGGCCACACCGAGCAGCAGACATAAATAATTCCTTGTTTGGAATTTCCATTTCAATATTTCCGAACCCCTTGTAGAATACTGTTCTGAGTTGCAATTTGGTCTGTTTAAGAAACATAAAGAGATAGACCTACCCAACATATGTCATGTAACCTAGTAGATTTGAAAAGGAATTAAATAGAACAAATATAACACATTTTAAAACAACAAGTAATTAAAATTTAATGAATAGGTTTGATAGCAGGTTAGACACTGTTTAGGAGAGAATTAGTAGAAGATAAAACATTCATACTTACTCAGAATACAACCAAAGGGAACAAGGAAATGGAAAATATGAGGCAAAAGTTAAGAGAGAAGCAGTAAGAGGGGTTAGTATACGTCTAATCAGAGTTCTCAACAAATAGGATGGACAAAATATTGAGGATATAATGGATAAGAATATTTCAGAACTGAGGGAGGACACATATCCATAAATTAAAAAATCACAGAGACTCCTTAGCAGAAAGTTTTAAAATTTAAGAGAATCCTGCACATAGGCACACTGTGATGAAATGCAGAACATCCAAGACAAAGAGGGGTTCTTAATGAAGTCGCAGAACGTATTAAATGACACTATGAGAATGCAATCTGTGGGAGGCACTACAGGAAAAACCACTTTGTTTTTTCAACAAATAACTTAGAAATGTAAAAAAGAGGGAAAAGAACAAACAGATTTTTAAAATTAACAAATGTAAAAACTACTAGCGATATGAGCATTTTATTCAAACAGAGTACAAAATCTTGTCTGAAACCATTAGAAATTTAAACACTGGGTATTTTATGGTATTAATAAATTGTTGTTAATTTTTAGAGGCAATGATAGAATTATGATTATGATTAAGAGAAATCCTTTATATTTTAGGTTTGCCTACATACCGAAATATTTATCTAGGAAATAATGTCATCTTCGATTTGCTTCAAAATCAAACAGGAAGGTGGAAAGTGGGTAAGAGTATAGATAAAATGAGATTGGTCATGAATTGATAACTATTAAAGTTGAGTTATGAACAAACAGAAATTATTCTACTATGTGTCCACTTTTTCATATAACTAGGTTTTTCTAAAGCCAGATTGCTTACAAAGTGAGTTGATTTCTCAGGTGTTGTAGAAACATCTATGGAAAGCAAAACACAATGAAATGACACCTCTTAGAATCAGTGCAAATGTATTTCAAGAATGGAGGCAAAATAGAGACATTTATTTTGCTACCAGCAATCCCTCAATAATGGAAATTCTAAATTATATACGTCAGGGTAAAAGAAAATGGTCCCAAGTGGAAATTCGTAATATCAAGAAGATATAAAGAATACAGAAAGTTGTAAAGATATGAATAAATGTAAATGAAAATTGATTCCATAAAACATTGGTATTATGAAGATTTTTTTAAAAATGAAAACACTCAGTCTAGAAGGAGAATAGCATAATTTAAAATATTCTACAATAGTCAAGATATGGAGGCAATCTGACGTCCATCAATGGATGAATAGATAAAGAAGAGGTTGTACATATATATAATGAAATGTTACTTAGCCATAAAAAAAAATGAATGAAATATCGCCATTTGCAGCAACATGGATGGACCTAAGCAGTATTATGCTAAGTGAAATAAGTCAGAAAGAGAAAGAAAAATACCATGTGATTCCAACTATATGTGGAATCTAAAAAACAAAGAAATGAACAAACAAAACAGAAATAAACTCATAGATACAGAGAACATTTCGATGGTTGCCAGATTGGAGAAGGGTTGTGGGGCTCAGTGAAAAAGGGGGAAGGGATCAAGAAGTACATATTGGTAGTTACAAAATAGTCATGGGGATATAACTATACTGTAGTATAAGGAATATAGTCGATAATATGGTAATAACTATGTATGGTGTCAGATGGGTACTAGATTTATTGGGGGTGATCATGTCATAGGTATACAAATGTCTAATCACTATATTGTACACCTGAGACTAATAGGATATTGGATGTTAACCTTATGTGAAAAATAAAAAATTATTAAAAATAAAATAAAATATTCTAAGGTTCTTGTATTTTCTGGGATGAATGTAAAAATATTAATTAAATTTTGATTTTGTTACATTAAGAATGCATGCTGTAATTTCCAAGTTAAGCACTAAAAGAAAGGGAAACAGTACAGAACTTCCAAGCAGCTGATGAGGGGTTGGAATGATTTAACAAATAATAACCGATCCAAAAGAAAGTAATAAAGGATAAGGGAAAACATCACAGAACAGGCAGGACAATTTGAAAGTATAAAATTAGATGATATATATAAAACAAAATATATCAATAATTCCATGGAATGTAAATGACCTAAATGTTCCGCTTGAAATAAAGTATTGGCTTATCGGTTTTTAAGAGAAACATATAATGTATGAGTTTTTAGGAAGGTTGAAAATTTTTTAATTGAGAAATATTATATTAAAAACGTGTGAGTCTATGTTCATACTACCCTGAACAAGCCTGATCCTGTAAGATCTCGGAGCTAAGCAGGGTCGGGCCTGGTTAGTACTTGGATGGGAGACCACCTAGGGAGACCTAGGTGCTGTAAGTGTAAAAAATAAAAAAAAATTAAGGGATTGTAAGCTGACAAGGTTCTTGCGATCTGTGAGGTCAATCAAGGGTTGCCTCACCTGAAAAAAATTAAATTACATTAAAATTAAATAAATAAATAATAAAAAATGTGTGTGTGTATACCCAAAGAAATTGAAAGCAGAGAGTCAAAGAGATCATTTTTACACCAGATTTCATACTATCGCTGTTCACAAAAGATGGAAACAACCCAAGTGCCCATAGACAGATGAATGGCTAGGCAAAATGTGGTATATCCATACAATGAACTATTATTAAGCCACAGAAAGGAATGAAATTCTGCTACAT